>CM055732.1:3731890-4041890 GCA_029465975.1 Dallia pectoralis | reverse complement strand
GGCTGAGTCCACTGGGCCAATGTGATCCAATCAGTTCTGGCACACATGCTGTTTTTGAGTTGTGCGTGATTAGGCCTGCTCAGTCCAACTGATTAGTCCCGAAGGTGCAAGCTGAGAGAGTGAAGTCATGCACACCTCGACTAATAGATGTGAGAGCTTGGTATTTATATCTGAGGAAAACCAACTTGCGAGACTGTAGCATAATTGGCACTAACGTCTAGTTTCTCATTTCAGCAGGATGTGGGTATGATGACTGGAAATACTTTCTCTGACACTCCCCCCCCCACCACCATTACACGGACACAAAGACATACACCTCACCCCTACACATACACACACACACACACACAACCCTACACACACACACACAACCCTACACACACACACACACACACCCCCTCTCAACACCTCACCCGTCCACACACACCATATCCCTCCACACACACACACACACACACACACACCTCTGCTCTACACACTGCCCACCCTGTCGCACACTTCACACCCCTACACACACAACCCCACACACACCATACACACAAACTCCACACCCACTCACCCCACCTCTACACACACACTATCAACCCCTACACACTCACACACCCCATCCCACACACACCCTCGTTCTAAAGTCCCACCCACATCCTACAAGCCTTTTGACCTCCCACTCCTCTCCTCCCGCAGGAGTCAGCCGGTCCGGGTACTATGACAACCGTTAAGGCTCCGACCAGCAATGTGACAAACAAGAACGACCCGCGCTCCCTCAACTCCAGAGTCTTCATCGGCAACCTCAACACGACGGCGGTCAGCAAGGCCGACATCGAGACGCTCTTCGCCAAGTACGGCCGGATCGTGGGCTGCTCCGTCCACAAGGGCTTCGCCTTTGTCCAGTATGCCAGCGAGAGGAACGCCCGGTTGGCTGTAGTGGGCGAGAATTCCAGGGTCATCGCCGGGCAGCCACTGGGTAACGTTGGGGTGTGTGTGTGTGTGTGTGTGTGTGTCTATTTAGTGAGGAAATTGAAGTGCTTCACAGACATTATCGTTGATATCCTGACTAACAGTGTTACACAGCTCTGGTCTCAAAGTGATTTTTTCTGATCACTGTGCTTCTCTTTAATCGGCACACGTTCTGCTAAGTGCCTGGTCATTATTTCAACAGTAATAGATGATCCATGTGTGTGACAGGGTTCTCAATAGAGGCAATAGAACCGTACAGAACAGCTGAAGCCCTGGAATGGATATACATACACATGTGCTTTAATTTATATAAAGGTGGTGAATTCATCAGTGTCTGTAGGTTTTATCTGTAGGCTGGTGAATTCATCAGTGTCTGTAGGTTTCCTCTGTTGGGTGGTGAATTCATCAGTGTCTGTAGGTTTCCTCTGTAGACTGGGGAATTCATCAGTGTCTGTAGGTTTCCTCTGTTGGGTGGTGAATTCATCAATGTCTGTAGGTTTCATCTGTTGGGTGGTGAATTTATCAGTGTCTGTAGGTTTCCTCTGTAGGCTGGTGAATTCATCAGTGTCTGTAGGTTTCCTCTGAAGGCTGGTGAATTCATCAGTGTCTGTAGGTTTCCTCTGTAGGCTGGTGAATTTATCAGTGTCTGTAGGTTTCCTTTGTAGGCTGGGGAATTCATCAGTGTCTGTAGGTTTCCTCTGAAGGCTGGTGAATTCATCAGTGTCTGTAGGTTTCCTCTGTTGGGTGGTGAATTCATCAGTGTCTGTAGGTTTCCTCTGAAGGCTGGTGAATTCATTTGTGTCAAATTCAAACATGTGCACCGGCGAGCTGTCAGACTCAGATATAGGGTTGGATATAAAAAATATTCAAATATCTGAGGGTCAAAATGACTATTATGAGTAAATATTTACTGAGAACCACCAAGACCCATTCTGGTCCCGGCCGTCTCTCCTGACTGAAAAACTTGGCACTTTGACAGAGCAACAGGATTTTATAGCAAGACAGGTCAACGTGTGACATAAATATTTAATGCACCCCACAAACCTGTTTGATTGGTCGGGAAGCTTAAAATGGTCACGTTGAAGCCCACCTGAAGCCCACCTGAAGCCCACCTAAAGCCCACTGAAGCCCACCTGAAGCCCACTGAAGCCCATCTGAAGCCCACTGAAGCCCACCTGAATCCCACCTGAAGCCCACCTGAAGCCCACTGAAGCTCACCTGAAGCCCACCTGAAGCCCACTGAAGCCCACCTGAAGCCCACCTGAAGCCCACTGAAGCCCACTGAAGCCCACCTGAAGCCCACTGAAGCCCACCTGAATCCCACCTGAATCCCACCTGAAACCCACCTGAAGCCCACCTGAAGCCCACCTGAAGCCCACCTGAAGCCCACCTGAAGACTGAGCCCACCTGAAGCCCACTGAAGCCCACCTGAAGCCCACCTGAAGCCCACCTGAATCCCACCTGAAGCCCACCTGAATCCCACCTGAAGCCCACCTAAAGCCCACCTGAAGCCCACTGAAGCCCACTGAAGCCCACCTGAATCCCACCTGAAGCCCATCTGAAGCCCACCTGAAGCCCACTTGAATCCTACTGAAGAAACAATCATGATAATCTGTAGCAGTGTGGCGAAACATTTTGTGATATGCAAATCCAACATAGCACGCCTCTGGAAGAACTCCACCCCTAATGTAGATGGGGAGTGGTCACAGCAAGCCAATTCACCTGAAACATCCAGATAACTCCACCCCTAATGTAGATGGGGAGTGGTCACAGCTAGCTAATTCTTACCTATTGAAATATGCGATGGTGCTCGGTAACGTATTAATAGCACAACGTATTGATTTGAACATTAGTTTAAATCACAGTCTAAAGGGCCCCATTTTATATGTGGCCTTATTTTTTCTGTCCTTCTAGTTGAAATGTTTTCACATGTTTGTATTTATTGTTCCCTCACAGGTCACTGGTCATTGACGTTTTGAAAATGTGTATGAGTGTGTATGAGTGTGTATGAGTGTGTATAAGTGAAGTGCAGCGTATGAGTGTGTGTAAGTTTGTATAAGTCTTAACACTTGTATTAGAATGTGATTCTGTACAATGTCTCACATTGAGACAGTAAAATATGTGTGTGTGTGTCCGTGTCCATACAACATGTTCTAGACATGTTCAAAACATGTTTCACTGTCCCAAGTATCAATTTTTGTATGTTTTGTCTGTTTGCAAGCAGCATAATAAAAAAGAGATTTACAGCACAGTGTTAAACCAACTGTAATGCAGAGATATCGCGCAGAATTGAGATGTAATGCGAGTTTATTGTAGGGTTTTATATACCTAGACACATTTTCGTAATGCTTTTTCGTCAATAATAAGTGATGAGTTGGCAAAAGGGTGTGACATAAAATATTTACAAAGAACTACAGGCGCAGGAGGAAGAAATGAAAACAAAAAAGCGAATTCCACTGATTGTGCCTTTGATATATCTCTGAATACCGGAGGGCACTCACTGACCTTTAACCTTGGAATCTCACTGGTTTTCCCATGTGAGGTACGATGGCTTTTGGAAAGTATTCAGACCCTTTCAACTTCTCCACGTCCTTTAAAAATAGAATTACTTTTGACATCAATCTACACACAATGCCCCAGGATTGGGAATACTCTAAAGTGAGCCAGACAAATGTGGCACTTTAACCCCGTCAAACACATGCACATCTAATCTGGCTGAGCTTGAGAGGAACTGCAAGGAAAATGGGAGAAGTTGCCCAAATCCAGTAGCGCAAAACTCGTCTTGGAGCTGTGATAGACCAGAATAAAGGACCGGAATACTAATGTACTTGAGATATTTCATGATTTTATTTACAATAAATTGTAATAGATGGCAAAACAAATATTTGTGCATTTATAAATGAAGTCTATGACTCCAGATGTGTAAAAAGTGAAGGGTTTCAATACTTCCGGAGGCACTGAGGATGTGTCAGATGAGCCAAGGAAAGTAGAAATCTCAGCTGTGACCCTGTGGACACTGTTTCATATTTAATAGGAGAAAAGGACTAGACTGGGTTTTTATTTTCCATTTTTCATGGAGGATACAGGAAGCGAATCAATAAGTAATAAGGTGAAGTTTTATTAAGAGAGAGAGAGAGAGATGGGGGGGCAATGTCATACAGAAGGAGAGTGATATAAGATGATGTGAGAGAAGAGGAGAAAAGGAGGGAGAAAGGAGAGGGAGAGAGGGAGGGAGGGAGGAGATGGGGAGAGAGACAGGAGAGAGAGGGAGGGAGGAGATGGGGAGAGAGAGAGGAGAGAGAGAGGGAGGGAGGAGAGAGGAAGGAGAGGAGGGAGGGAGGAGAGAGAGAGGGAGAGGAGGAGGAAGGAGTGGGAAGGAGGGAGGGAGGAGAGGGAGGGAGATGTTTGGGGGAGAGCACACAACAATGTAATGTATTGTACTCATCTACCCTTTCTTCTGTTCATTCATCCACACACTTTGACACACACACACACACACTGACACACACATAGACACACACTCAGACACACACACACTCTGACACACACATAGACACACACTCAGACACACACACACTCTGACACACACTCTGACACACACACTGACACACACAGACACACACTCAGACACACACACACACTGACACACACATAGACACACACTCAGACACACACACACACTCTGACACACACATAGACACACACTCAGACACACACACATTGACACACACTCTGACACACACACACACACACACACACACTCAGACACACACATAGACACACACACTGACACACACATTGACACACACATAGACACACACTCTGACCACACACACTGACACACACATTGACACACACTCCAACACACACATCACAGTAGACGTATAGTGCTAGAAGGGGGAAAGGTTTCTAAGAGAGGCACGGGCAGAACATACAGCAGCTATAGAGAATGACACCTTATAGTACTGGAGATCACACAATGCAGGAGTTGTATGTTATTGTCCAGGTAATAAATGTGTGTTTGTATGTGTGTGTTTGTGCATGTGTGTGATATTGCTGTGGGCTTGGCCAGCAGGTGTGAAGAGGCTTGAATGCTTGACTGAATTTAATAGGAGCGTCTGAGCTCAGGTATTCAGTTAATTTCATCGGCCAGGGCTCCATTTCCGACACAATGACTTTAAGAGCCAAATGCAAATTAAATGCAAACTCATTTATATCACTGGCGCTAACCGGACCTGAGAATATATTGAGCTAACAGGATCTAAGAATATATTGAGCTAACAGGACCTGAGAATATATTGAGCTTACAGGACCTGAGAATATATTGAGCTTACAGGACCTGAGAATATATTGAGCTAACAGGACCTGAGAATATATTGAGCTAACAGGACCTGAGAATATTGTCTGTGAGAGTAATGTGTTGTGCAACCCTGTCTGTTTTCAGAGTGCACCATAGCACAGAAACTGCGCTTCTTAATGTACTGAATGACTTGTTGCTGTTGGGTGATTCTGGAAGCTGTGCTATTTTTCTCTTGCTAGACCTTAGTGCTGCTTACATATCTGTTGATCATGTAATCTTTTCTGTCAATATTGGAAGTATTTCCTCCTTGTCCGCAGCAATTACATGCGGAGTACCTCAAGGTTTCATACTGGGTCCAATTTTATTTTATTTGTATACGCTCCCTTTGGGATAAATTCTCATATCCTTGTTATGCTGATGATACTCAGCTGTATTTACCGTTAAAACCAGGTAATGCCAACTTTTTGAAATCCTCTTTTGACCGCCATTACTCAATGGATTTAGGGATGTAAGATTTTAGGTGCTGAATAGGTCCAGTGGTCATGTGGTCCGGTGGTCTAGTAGTCCGGGGGTCCAGTGGTCAGGTAGTCTGGTGGTCCAGCAGTCCAGTGGTCCAGTAGTCCGGTGGTCCAGTAGTCCGGTGGTCCAGTGGTCCAGTAGTCCGGTGGTCCAGGCCGCGGCCCATTGGTGCACACACACCGGATGCCATCACATTCTCTTTTTTCTTCCTCACTTTCTCTTAAAATGAAAAAGCCTAAAGAATATCTTTGAGACAACATGTCTCAAAATGTCTCTCTTGTATGTAACAAATAATACATTTTAGCTAACTTTTAAATGTTAAATCCCTATTTAAAACACAAACTCTATTCCAACTCTATTCCATCGGTGCTTTAATAATAATGCATTCTTCTGTCATCCACTGTGTTGGTTGGCCTTTAAATAACAAACTGTTTATCACTGCTGGGCTCATGAAGGTTTTTCTGTTTTGATGTTGGCACTGCTTCAAATACATCTCATTTCACAGTCGCAAACTGGTGTATTTGACTTTTATTGATACCACTTTACCTCTAAATATAATTTATAAAACACACTTTGCTGTATTAATGAAGAAGCAGAACATTAACATTTTAAGTACTATTATGTTTACACTGACAACAGAATCAGGTTTATACGTAATCAGAATATAAGTATTCCCCCCACAATATCTTTAAGACAACAAATTCCTACTGTGTACATGAAACAAATAATACATTTGTCTTCTGATAACAAAAAATTGATTGTCCTGGCCACAGTACCCACGAAGATGAGAGGAGAGGAGATTTACTTCTTCTCTTGGCTATGCTAAAGTATAGATAGATTTCCAGCTTTTATTTGACTTTGTCTTTTCATATTGTTTTTCAGTTGCCTTGTGTCATTCAGAGACATAACTCTCTATAGTGTTATAGCTCCTCTTTGTGGCTACAGTTGTTACTACATTACAGAATTTTGTATTGGTTTTTGTGCAGGTTTTGGGTGCTTATTAAGATTAATTTTAAGTCTATAATTTAATTCCATGATGTGTTTGTCTTGCCTTAGGCTTTGTCTATATATACAGCCATTACTGGCTTCCATAGTCACAACTCATAAACCTAATTAATTATAAATATGTTGAATCAATGTACCCCTAACCGACCCCACACATTTAGCCACACCCCTAACCTACACCACACATTTAGCCACACCCCTAACCTACCCCAACACACTTAGCCACACCCCTAACTTACACCACACATTTAACCACACCCCTAACCAAATGTAAATGTATATCCAGTATATAACATTTACAGTGACAGCGGGTCATTTGTTATTGTTCTGTTCGGACAGAACGCTGCCTTTTCTATGCATTTAAAACTATGACAGAACATTTATTTATTCTTTCGATTAACTAAAAAATGTGTGAAGATAATTGTCTCGTCAACTGTTGAGCGTTTCATAATTATGATGATTAGGCTTCTTACAGAAGTAAAGAAAGAAAATGTATTTAGTGGAAGGATCTTTTGATGAATGCATAAATGCCAGGACATTCTAACTGTTCCATTCTAACTGTTCGCCCTAGACTCCAAGTCATACTACTTGTAGAGAATTCAAATGGAGTGAAGCCATTGAAATCTTAGCAATGATTACATTCTTTTGTGGTGTGAAAAAAGGGTAGCTCAGATTTGAACAAAGAATATGCTTGCCAAAAAGGAGAGGGGGAGAGAGAGAGAGGAAGGGAGGGAGGGAGAGGAAAACAGATTTGGTTGGTTCAGCGTTCTAGGCCACTGCCTCTGGCACACATGTACTGCTACAACATGGGTTTGAATCCGGCCCACTAAACTTCAACACTGTCCTTCTTTCTTGTTGAAATTAAAGCATAAAATGCCTGTAATGAAAAAGAAAGACAGAAGAGTGACAAACGTGGTCTAATAACGACAATATGGTAAAATAGGATATTTCCAACTGCCATTTTTGTTTTCAATATGTGCAATTTAACAGTTATAAAATAGATTATTTGTCAGGGGTTGGATTTATTGAGTCTGTGTCTGAAACGGTGACGGTTTTATGGGGTGTGATCTTGTTTATTACGATAATAGGGATGTTGGTTAGTTATAAAGTTACTGTAATTACTGTTTAGAATCATAATAGGGATATTTGTTAGTTATAAAGTTACTGAAACTGTCTGAAATAGTGTGTAACTGTAAGTTACTAGAATATGTTTTATGTTGAAACATTCTTTGATTCTGGGAATGACATAAATGTTTGGGAACTACAGATGTGTAGCCTTCACTTGATGACCTTCTCACAATAACAGTAAGGACATTTTGGGGATTTTCTGTCAGGTCCTAGACTTTGGCCTAGGTAAAGTTTAGCGTTAAGGTTAGTTTTAGAGTTAGGTAAAATAGTTGTATATAGCACTTCATTTTCATTTTGCATTCCTCACTTTGCTAGTAAAACCATCCTCTGTGTGTGTGTGTGTGTGTGTGTGTGTGTGTGTGTGTGTGTGTGTGTGTGTGTGTGTGTGTGTGTGTGTGTGTGTGTGTGTGTGTGTGTGTGTGTGTGTGTGTGTGTGTGTGTGTGTGTGTGTGTGTGTGTGTGTGTGTGTGTGCGCGCGCGTGCGCGCAATTTCCTCTGAGCCTTTTTTTTCACACACTGAATATGGAGAGAGCATTTCTATAGGACTGAGCCGCAGACAACAAATCATTCATTTCGATAACGACTTGTCGTATTCAAAGCCATTCAATTTGGAACAGCTGAAGCATCAGCCCACCCCCCCTGACGGGCTGCCCAGATGGTACGATCCAGGGTGGCTCAGGGAGACTCATCTAGTACCAGCAGAGTCTATTTTTGGGACTCGGACTAGAACAGAGCATCTCTACTCGCATGAAACGCTTTCCAGTTCGTCATGGCGATGTATAATAAGGGCAGACGCCACAATCCGAGATGTAAGTAGTTACCCATGATGCCGCGCTGTGCGTGTTTTGTCGTTGCTGTTTTAAAAGTCTTACATTTGGAATAGTGGGAGAAGTGTCATTAATCAATCAATCCATTAATTAACTAATGGACTTGAGAAGGTATTTGCTTCCCCTCATTTGAATATTTAATGATTGGTCAATGCATTATCATTTCTCTGAGCTGGATCAGAAGTGTATTGAGCTGCGGCGTGTGGAGGTCGTAATGGAAATAATGTATTCTGCTCTCAATCCTCCTCCTGGAAAACTCAAAGTTTACAGAGCCTCAGATGGGTAATGGGTGAGCAATAAGACTAGTCGATGATGAGTTCTTTCTAAATAAAACAGATCTTGGATCTGTAATTACAACAGAACTGAAATGGATTTGTGCTTCTCACCTTCCCCGCATTACATAACATTTGTTATTTGTTTTTCTGTGTTCACATGATATGCAAAATTATGCACAATCAGAAATGTCCAACTTGCCAAACGGCTCTAATGGATCACACGCTGCGCACAACCAAATCAGGAACCGGAGAGTTCCCATGCTTCAATTTGCACGTAAACACAGCATTTAATCTGAAGTTCTGGAGTCGGGTGTTTCCACGGTCTCAATCAGTCTCTGATTAAAGGGGAAGAATTGATGTGGAGGGGGGAGGTTGAACTGGTTAACCATAACTTGTGTCCAGGTTCAGATGTGATCTGAGATCTCTATACTACCATGACTAGAGTGTAGATCAGTGGAAGACTGTAAAAAATATGCTGACATAAAACAAATGAACAAACATGAATACATACATCATACATACATAATACATACATACATCATACATACATACATACATACACTGTGGTTGATTACCAGTGAGTTGACCTGGTCTCAGTCCACTCCAACTCCCATGGAGAAACCAACACAACCATGTGTGAATTACAGCAGGCTTTACACACCACTGGTCTGAGAATACAAACTGCAGCGTACTTCCTGGAACATGGAAGGACCGTGTGTATATGTGTCGCGTTGATTGCGACACGGCCAGAAGACAGTGTTGAAGTTTCCACATCTGATGTGTTTCATCGATACGTGTGTTACCAATTTCTCAGACATTTTAGAAGGAATGGATCCCCCGCAATGGGACAGAGTATTGCAGAACGTTGGACGTTAGTTACATCATGAAAGTATAAAGATAAAAAACACAGATGAAAGAGCCTGTTCTGCACGAAATGTGTCCATTATTTAACCAAAGGTCTCATTGAGATCTGTATCTGTTTTACAAGAAGCCCGGACCAAGAAGACAGCATCTATAGTTTTATCAGAGTAAAACACAAGGTAACAACAAGGTGTAAAAAAACACAACTACAAATTGGTCATTTGAATAAAAGTATCTTGTTTCAGATCTTCTGCAACATGTTCCACGATGATTAGTCCAGAGAGTGGACCCAACAGTTTTAAGGATGAAATATCACAAAATAAATATTTGTTATAGTGATACACCTTTGTTCCATTTTACTGATTTTTTTTTTACATCAAAATCTTTTTTAACACTTCTTGTTTGACCCATTTAAATTTTCTCCAGGTTTTTAATCTGGAACTGCATTTTTACTCATTATTTTTCACCAATGGATGTTAAAATTACACTGTCAAATTGTGAAAGTTACGGTTATGCCTGTCTAGCTTAATCCATATTTTTTAATTGCCTGAAATTGGAGCCTCCTTGCGTGAGATTAACATTTTTGCTACATCATGATGTCACGATGTGGTCTGATTGGGCTGTGTTAGTAAATACCTTCAAAGTGATTTACTAAAACCCACAAAATCAGACAGACTTTCTACAAACCAAAGAGCCTCAGGAGAAACTCTGGATTTTCGAAAATATTTCAACACTATATTATTTAACCAAATGCACACACAGTGTTTTATTAAACATCCAGTGATTACTTTAAAATCATAATTAAAAACTGCATGGGGTCTGTGCTGACAGGCTGTGTCTAATTAAGGTAATGTGAAAGCTTTCCCATCAGCCAGCAAGATCTGAAATGCAGGAAGTTCTCCCATAAAACAACATGTTCGGATGTGGGGAGTGATTCATAAGGGCGCTAGGTGGAGCGTAAATGCTAATGTACATTCGGCTAATCAGGGGAGGCACTTCAGATGTGGTTTGATACTTTAGGCTCCCTCAGAAAGGTTTCATGACAAAATAGGTCACGTGAAAGCTCACACGTCACACATCTTAAGTTGCGAGTGGCTATTGCTTAGCAACACGTTCACGTGTGCGAATGTTGCCGCTTACACACACACGCGCACACACACAAGCGCGCGCACACACACATTCACACTCGTCCGTCCACTTACCTTGAGTCCTTGTGGGCATTCAGTTTTATTTTACCGCAATTATATCATGTATATCATGTATAATATATCATGTTTATCATGTATAATATATAATGTATATCATGTACACAGCACTAAGAACACATTTCTATGTACATCAACAAGCTGGGAGCAAAACTGTCCGGTTCAAGGACAGAACCACAGGATTTTCTTCGCTTGTCGACATGTAAAGCTGAACCGGCGACCTGTTTAGAGGCATCACTGTGTGTGCAGATGTCTGTGACCTTGCATGTGGTTTCCTTTGGGCAATTCTCAATGATGTGGTCTTATCCTTTCTTCTCATTTCTCTGTCAAATCCCAGTGGGTGAGAAAGTCAGGAGGTCAGAGTATGCAATTGAGATTCAGTCGTTGTTCCAGGGCATGTGCCTTTGTGCTTGTTTCTCTGTCGGTCTTTCTTTCTGTCTGTGTTTAAAGTGTTTCAACTGTTACACTGAATGTTGTGTGTGTGTGTTTGTGTGTGGGGGGGCAGAAATTCAGTAAAACAATTCTGGGACATTTACTTCATTTTAGTCATTATGGTTTAGGTTTAGGCATTAGAGCTAGGTTAGGTTTAGGCATTAGAGCTAGGTTAGGTTTAGGCATTAGAGCTAGGTTAGGTTTAGGCATTAGAGCTAGGTTAGGTTTAGGCATTAGAGCTAGGTTAGGTTTAGGCATTAGAGCTAGGTTAGGTTTAGGCATTAGAGCTAGGTTAGGTTTAGGCATTAGAGCTAGGTTAGGTTTAGGCATTAGAGCTAGGTTAGGTTTAGGCATTAGAGCTAGGTTAGGTTTAGGCATAAAGGTTATTGTTGTTGAGATTATGGTTATGGATTTTTAATTTTTGCATCCACACATGGTCGGAAATACATGCGTGTGCGTGTGTGTGTGTGTGTGTGTGTGTGTGTGTGTGTGTGTGTGCGTGTGTGTGTGTTTGAAACGTATGAACCATGATACTGAAAGTTGTGTGTTCCAGACATAAACATGGCAGGAGAGCCCAGACCCTACAGGCCACAGGTGATGGACAGCAAGAGGCCAGTCACACCTCTGTACAGGTGAGGCCCCAGGGTGGTTGTTACAACACAGGTAAATACCTCTGTACAGGTGAGACACCAGGGTGCTTGTTACAACACAGGTAAATACCTCTGTACAGGTGAGGCCCCAGGGTGGTTGTTACAACACAGGTAAATACCTCTGTACAGGTGAGACCACAGGGTGGTTGTTACAACACAGATAAATACCTCTGTACAGGTGAGACCACAGGGTGGTCTCACCTGTACAGACCACAGGGTGGTTGTTACAACACAGGTAAATACCTCTGTACAGGTGAGACCACAGGGTGGTTGTTACAACACAGGTAAATACCTCTGTACAGGTGAGACCACAGGGTGGTTGTTACAACACAGGTAAATACCTCTGTACAGGTGAGACCACAGGGTGGTTGTTACAACACAGGTAAATACCTCTGTACAGGTGAGACCACAGGGTGGTTGTTACAACACAGGTAAATACCTCTGTACAGGTGAGACCCCAGGGTGGTTGTTACAACACAGGTAAATACCTCTGTACAGGTGAGACCACAGGGTGGTTGTTACAACACAGGTAAATACCTCTGTACAGGTGAGACCACGGGGTGGTTGTTACAGCACAGGTAAATACCTCTGTACAGGTGAGACCACAGGGTGGTTGTTACAACACAGGTAAATACCTCTGTACAGGTGAGACCACAGGGTGGTTGTTACAACACAGGTAATTGCCTCCGCACATTTACCTCCGCACATTTCCAACATATTATTCTAGGGGCATTACCGGAGAACATAGTGCAGAACTTTCTATTTTTATTTAATATTGTAGGGAGAGCTGCAAATGAGTGAAGAAGATTAATTTAATGTAAAAATACACAGAAGCTTGGAAACCCCAGAATCCATTGCCGCTCCAATGACATGCTGTTAGACAAAGAAACACGTTCGGTTGTGGACAGTGAACATCAGAACGTGTCTTTGTTTTTTATGCTGCTCAAAAATAATGTAATTGTAATAATGTTAATGTAAACTGGTGCTAAAATGGCTGCTGAGTGGATTCATCTAAGGTATCACAAAGCCTAAATCCGTTGGCATGGCAACCACGTTAAACTCATATGAACACTGATACCGCTCTATAAATAGAGTTGGCTACGAGAGCGTTCCTCTACGCTTTTTGTGCCCCGGACTGGCAACCTACGGCACTGACAGGAAGTCCGTTTCCCTTTAAACCAGTGACAATAACAGCTATTTCCATTGGACAATCTCTGTCTGTGTCACTGGCGTCCTGTACGTCACTCACATTTCCTTATGTCTTCGCAGTGGCTACGAGTTCGACTATGACTACTACAGGGAGGATTTCTACAGCAGGTAATATGTGTTTATTGTGTTGCACCGGGACATCCTCCTATAGCCTGGTGACATCATCACCCTGACTCACCTCTTCTGCACCCCACCCTCCTCCTCAGGTTATTTAAGTACCACAGTCGTCTGGTTGCTCCACACACACGGCCGCTGATACGTGCCAAGCACTCCCGAGTTGTGGTCCCGTCCCTGCGACCGATCAAATCCTCGTTCCCTGTCAGGATCTCCTCCTCTTCATCTTCCACCTCTTCGTCTGTACCTATTCGGCTGACCTCTGGGACAGCTGGCCCTGAGAGTATGTTTCCTGGTCTAATCCAGTGTGGCCCAATCGGGGTCCTGGGGGCCTCTAGTCTGGCATTTTAATTGGGGACATAATCAGATGTGAGACACCAGGGGGGCGGCGATAAACTACCAAATGGGAACTAAAAACACATGTGATTGGGCCCTTAAGGACAGAGATTGGGCAGCCCTGTTGAAGTCATTCTGCTTCCTGCTTTGTCAGCCTCGTTTTTCAGAACCTTTCTTCTCTACTTTCCTGCCTATTTTCTCTCCCTTTCGTACGTTATTTCCCATCTCTCTCTTTACTTCGCTCCCTCATCTATGCTGCTATCTTCAACTCTCAGACAAAACTGTTAGGGGAAAGTCTCAGTTGCAATAAATATTCCTTTTAAAATGATTTTTATTTTTGTATGTGTTTCAGGCTCGACCTCAATTCCGTTTAAATTCTAGACAATTCCAAAAGTATTTTTTACTTTTTTTATTACATTTTGTTATTGTTATAGTACCCTGACCTTTAAGATATTGTTTTCCCAGTAAAGATGGACCATTTGGTAACGATCAAGCGGGAGCTGTCACAGATCAAAACCAAAGTGGACTCTCTGCTGGGGCGTCTGGAGAGGATTGAGAGACAGCAGCATGCAGGTAAGGAACAGAAACCTGTCCACATGTGGGTGTAGCAGTCCAATCTCTTGACCCCTGACCCCACATGTTCCCCCTGGAGACGGGGGAGGGGTTTAAGCGCAGGCTGGTCTGATCGTCTGATCCCACTTCTGGCTCAATGTCAATTCCCGAACATAATAAATATATATAGACATGAAAAATGTGTGTGTTTTTGTGTGTTTCTGTCTGTGTGTGTATGTATGTGTGTGTGTGTGTGTGTGTGTGTGTGTGTGTGTGTGTGTGTGTTTTGTGTGTGCGTGTGCGTGTGCCTGTGCCTGTGCGCGTGCGCGTGCGTGTGTGTGTGTGTATTATATAAGTGTCTACGGTTCTCCTCAGACTAACCCGTCTGTGTTTCTCTCTCTTCCCCCAACCAGCCCAGAGGAAACCGTCGCCACATCATTGTCTCCACGGCGACACGGGGGTCCGATCCGGAGCAAACGGGACCGGTGGCGGCCAGGTGGGACGGGGGACGGACAGCGAGGAAGACTCTGATGATGAAGGCGATGGGGTGAGACCGGGGGATTTCCTGACATAAAGCTGACCTGGGGACAGATCAGATTGAATGTCCTCACTCTATTACTATGGGCTGTAGCTGACCTGGGGACAGATCAGATTGAATGTCCTCACTTTATTACTATGGGCTGTAGCTGACCTTGGGACAGATCAGATTGAATGTCCTCACTCTATTACTATGGGCTGTAGCTGACCTGGGGACAGGTCAGATTGAATGTCCTCACTTTATTACTATGGGCTGTAGCTGACCTGGGGACAGATCAGATTGAATGTCCTCACTCTATTACTATGGGCTGTAGCTGACCTGGGGACAGATCAGATTGAATGTCCTCACTCCATAACTGTGGGCTGTAGCTGACCTGGGGACAGATCAGATTGAATGTCCTCACTTTATTACTATGGGCTGTAGCTGACCTGGGGACAGATCAGATTGAATGTCCTCACTCCATAACTGTGGGCTGTAGCTGACCTGGGGACAGATCAGATTGAATGTCCTCACTTTATTACTATGGGCTGTAGCTGACCTGGGGACAGATCAGATTGAATGTCCTCACTCCATAACTGTGGGCTGTAGTTGATGATAACACAAGTGTACAAGTTTTAAGAGAAGACACGGTGTGGTGATGTCAGTGTTTTCTGTCTCGTTTTTCTTTTTTTAGATGGAAAACCACCTGTCGGACATTGATAATTGAGAGGTCAGTTGTCAATCACAACACAGCGTGTTTTGTTCAGTAATAATGGGTTTATTATGTGTGCGAGTTAGAGGCGAGTTATTACTCATATGGCATCAAAACAAATCTACTTTTACAAACACCCAGCCTGAAACCCCTAAGACATCAACAGGTTGATGCACAGTGGCTAGGAAAAATCCCTGATAGGAATTAAGGAAGAAACCTAGAGGGGAACGAGGCTCTGAGGGATGACATGTATTGTACAATGGCAATGGAATTCATGACTTTGCTCCAAATGAAACAATCTAGTGCTGCGTATTACCTTGCTTGTCTGTCATATTTGGCCTTCAATGTGTTGTTGTCTGTTACAGAAACATTGCTGTTTTTCACCTGTCTGTTGAATGAGTAAAGATAAAGAAGATGTATCTTTCTGAGATGTGTTTTTTTATGTAGTCCTTGAAATACTAAGAAAACGCAGTTTTCTAAAGAACCTAGTGTCAAACATTGCTTTCTACACCAATCAATAGATTGATGATTAAACTAGCACAATAATAGCATCACATGTGTGTTTTTCCGATTGTGAAGATAACTGCAAGCAGGTCCACAATTAATGTAAGATTTCTGACTCCTTCGCAGCTTGCTGAAATGACGCCTTGTTAAGAGTTTTAAAAAACAACGGGCAACTGAACCAGCGTCACTGACGGAGATCGGGATCTGAACGGCTAATCAGTGGAACGGAAAAAAGAGAGATAACGAAGAACGAGGAGAAAGACTCTCTCCGACTCCGGAGTGCTTTGTATTTCCATTGAGCCACTACACACGTATTGTGTGTCGTGTCACTTCGAAGTTGCACGGTCATTTCACGCTCTACACGTTCCTCATACAGTTCAACCTGACCTGTTTCATTCTGCAGCACGATGGAAGAGAGGCATCGTCATTGTTCTCAAGTATGTCTGTGTTCGTCGTTGATGTGCCATTGTATAAATCATGACCGGTGGTTGGAATTGTGAGTTGACATTGTCTTGCCGCAGCAGCACGGCTTCCCACTGGGCAGTCGGGAGCAATGAGGCGATTAAATGTTATTGTTTTGAAATTGCAGAATCATGTCCCAGTTCTTGGATGGCAGAACACAAAAAATGCATTAAATGTTTTTTTGTAAAGTTTATGTATATTTGTATTCCATCGAATTCTGTATTTTATGGCGTCATGCCATGGATATTTATTAATTATCATGTAGTAAGGTAGATTGAATGTGAGCTCCCCTCTCCAGTCAATTCATCCAAGTAAGGTGTATGACTAGATAGCGCCCTGTCCTTCTCTCGGCACGTAATAGCTACAAGCCAAGGTTAAATCCAGACTTGGTTTCCTCCGTCGAAATTGCTTCTCGACAGCTCACTTGAAATGCGTATCATTAGATTGTCTGGCTTGGCTAGATTGTCTGAGAAAGACGAATGTCAGATCGTCAGCAACCAACAGCCAGTCTAATTCCCCGCCTTTGTTGACAGCAGCAAATCGGGTTTCCAGGTATATTAAGGTTGTCCACTCTGCTGTCGTTACGGCTATATAAGGTATATACACTTAGTCCAGATGTCAATAAGGAATACTGAAATCGATCGTAGCGTTACTCTAATCTGGGCAGGACTCAATATCTGATGGGCTGAATAAATACTCTTGATTATTTCTAAAATAGAAGTCAGACTGAGTAATGATGTTTGCAGTTTGTTGGCGTCAAAAGCTAGGGTTTGAGAGCCTGCATGTATGTATTTTAGTGACTCTAACCTCTGTGGGTTTATGGAAAAAGATGTATATTTGTGGAAGACTAGTGGAAGCGACGTGCACAGAATACTAATAATCCCCTCGCAAATAAAAACATATTGCCTATTTCTAAGTATTAAAACAGGGATGGGATGTGCGTTTGGTGGCTCATCGATCACACTGATGAATTACTCCCAGTCGTCAGATACCGCATGGATGTGGGCGGGGAGGACGGGGCTTTAGGAGGCTCTCATCATATCCATCTGTTATTTATGGACATCACTTTCAGACAAATGAGGCGTTTCGTGTGTTTTGTTTCCCAAGGTCGGCCTTAAAATACAGTTGGTTATTGGAACAAACAAAAGGCCACTGTATTAGGGCATGGTCATTTTTCGCCATCTAAAACCTGGCGCTTTGTTTATCCCAAACCCAGCGGCCGATTTAACCCTTTCTAACGACAACGGGTTAAGCTGATATAATTTCACAATAATGTAAGGTAAATAATAATTCAGTTAGAACTTTCTTTGGGTGAATTTTATGGATTAAATATAAAGGATTGGAAATCCTGAACATGTGGAGACTGCTTAGGTGTCTATAGCTGGAACAGTTGTTATTGCCACTGTTTGTGGTTTATACATTTAGATTAGATTCAACTTTATTGTCATTGAACAGCACAAGTACAGTACGACGAAATGCAGTTTGCATCCAACCAAAAGAGCAGTGCAAAAATGATATGCAGGGAAGTGTCAATGTGCCAATGTAGTCAAATGAGATGGAGTACAATGTGAGGGTGTGCAATTGACATGGATTAGTACGTGTGCTACTAAATGCTAATTGAAAGTTAATTCATACAGTCAAAAGCTGTAACAATACTATTTCACAAATGGGTCTTTAACTGTGTTCCTGGTTGCCATAGATACAAAAGAGGATTTTTAAAACAGGCATATACTTTTGGTAATTGTTTTTTTACTGTGCCTGATGCTCTAGGAAATATTTGAAACAGACAATAAGTTAATTATCTATTATTCAAATTCAGAAAAATCCAGCGCCCCAAAACAGGCTGATCTTAAACTAGGATGACAACATTTCATCTTAAGGCTGAAAGGTGGTCGGCAATAATAAGCGTTGTATACCGGACACCTGTTAGATTGATTGTTTAATAAAAATAATTGAAAGAAAAAAATACCTCAGAGCTGTGGGAGCAGCCATAACAACCACATCACCCAAGCATCGCCCTAAGTGGGAGTGGTATTGTCAACAGGTGTAGCCTAAAAGTATCTCTACTCTAGCACCTCAGGCGAGTCAGCCGTCGTCAAGTGAACTGAGGTGAAGTGAGCGTTCGCTCTCATTTGCTGACAGGACTGACTTCCTGGTTACAAACAGTGTGTAGAAAAGTTGAGTGACAGGAGTTGTGCTTTATTAGACACTCTTGAGATGTCACTCCTAATGGTCATGGGATTTTTTATCCATCATCCATAAGCGCACATCTGTGAGTCATCTATGGGTGTTTGCATGGCAGGTCAGCACTTGACTATTGTGGCGGAATAAGGGAACTGCTTGTGAAACTTAGTTCAGTTAGTGTGATTAAATTGTGAGAATGGCCTAATAATTCGGACCGCACAGGAACTTCCAAATTACTTTGGGGAGTTGAAGATTGCATTGTGCACAATTTCCAATTCAACAACCCAATTTCCAAGCATTGACCAGTTAGAAAGCTAGGTCATTAGTGCTGCCAAGCATGTTGAATATTACAATATCATTAACCAAAACATAATGTAGATAAAGTAAATTGGAGTCAAAAATAACACAACATGTTGACAACTTTTTATTCCTTTTGTTGATAACCCCTAGAATATAAAATGGAAAAAAGACTCAAATGGTCTTGAAGTGTAATTATTCCTGCGTGGGGACATTAAATGAACAAAGTTACCCAACACCTTCTGTGCACATTTTTTTTTTACCTCTTGGTACTTAATTGGTGGTTGATCTGCCATGAGTGCAACCAACCAACCGTCCAGGCTCAACTGCTCCACCTCTGTGCCACGCCATTTGTACCATGACATGTCAGCTGAGTTTAGGTCTGGACATTGACAAGCCCATTACACTTCTCCTTTCGTTGGTTCACCTTCATCCCTTCTGGAATGGGATTAGTGGGCGGTGTACAAATAACTATGCACAACCGATCCACTAGGTGGCAGTGAAATACCACTACAGGGGACTACTTAGTTTTCAAAAACACAGAAGAAGAAGCATGACATTGATAAACAGTTTTTTACACTTCAAATGCAGAAACGCCGCTGCTCAAATGAAAAACCAGATGCAGACGGACACAGGTATGGTTGCAGTGGCCTCTAACTTGGACTCACGACTTCTCATTAGTAATGAAGTGCATTTGCTAACAAGCTCGGTTACAGTTAATACTACTAGGATTGTAAAACAGTTGTTACAGATGTTACAAAAACAACAACGCATATAGCCATCAAAGTAAAAATGTAAATGCATTTCGTGACATATTTGCATAGAAATAGCATTTGATTATCCGTGTCAAAGTACTGGTATTTATTGCTGTATATTTTATGAGAATTAACATGTCCTGCTGGCCAACACGTTGCTTGACCGCAGCCAGAATAACATGAGTCCTTGCTGGTGACGTCGACTGTCGGCTTGTAGGTCCCCCTCTCCCCCTGTCCTCTCTGCGTCTCCTGGTTCCTCCGCTTCGGCTGGTTTCTGCAGCCCTGTTGCATATTGTTCAGCGGAGGGATATCATGGACTACGGATTGGTGGAGGAGTTTGTCACCACCGTGTTGGAAGAAAGCCCTGATATGATGAGTTCCAGGGATCGGGTTCGACTCATCATGGGGCTACGAGCGCAGGTGAATGAGAGAGATCAACGATACGTGAGGAGTAACCATTTACTCAGTTCTCATGCTCACGAGTTTTACATGTGTGTGTGTGTGTGTGTGTGAGAGTGTATATATATATGTATGTATGTATGTATGTATGTATGTATGTATGTATGTATGTATGTATGTGTATGTATGTATGTATGTATGTATGTATGTATGTATGTATGTATGCATGTATGTATGTATGTATGTATGTGTTCGACAAAAACAACATTTTATCTTTAAATAAATCCCAGCAGGGATGTCTCAATTCTCAGCCCACTGGGAGTCAGATGCTGGGAGTCCACCCCCTTTGTTGTTTTCTTGCGTCATTACTTTAGTATTTTCTCCCTCCTGAATCCAAGTTATGATAAGGTCTGGGTTCTTATTTCTGTGTTCCAATGTGGCTTAATTAAAGTAAATAAAAATAATTCTTACAGTATAAAAGAACCAATATCACATTTTTTTTATAGGAACAAACATTTCTTTGGTGAACCATTAACTAAAAAACATTTTCCAGGTGTTTTCGCTGAAAACAGGATTGTTCTGGATCCTATTTTGTAGAAAATATGCATTCATTAGAACATAAATATTTTTTTTCCAGCTGGTTTTGGAGTTGTGCCGCTCCGATCACATTGCTGACCACAAGACCATCCAACCACACTTGAACAGGATACATACTTGTGTCCTCTCTTGCAAGGACCCAGAGGTGAATGACACTCAGCAGGTGTTTTGGCAGGTTTGACTTCCAGTTACAGGTCAAATACACTGACCAGCAGACCACTCGCTGAACCCTGAACCATTTGTCGTTCTCTTTGTTTAAATTACTACAATTTAATAACTATAATCACAATTAATCAGCATACAGGTGTTTGAAGCATGCTAGATGGGTAAATAGTCCACATACAGGTGTTTGAGCATGCTAGATGGGTAATTAGTCCACATACAGGTGTTTGGAGCATGCTAGATGGGTAATTAGCCCACATACAGGTGTTTGAAGCATGCTAGATGGGTAATTAGTCCACATACAGGTGTTTGGAGCATGCTAGATGGGTAATTAGCCTACATACAGGTGTTTGGAGCATGCTAGATGGGTAATTAGTCCACATACAGGTGTTTGGAGCATGCTAGATGGGTAATTAGCCCACATACAGGTGTTTGGAGCATGCTAGATGTGTAATTAGTCCACATACAGGTGTTTGGAGCATGCTAGATGGGTAATTAGTCCACATACAGGTGTTTGGAGCATGCTAGATGTGTAATTAGTCCACATACAGGTGTTTGGAGCATGCTAGATGGGTAATTAGCCCACATACAGGTGTTTGGAGCATGCTAGATGTGTAATTAGTCCGCATACAGGTGTTTGGAGCATGCTAGATGGGTAATTAGTCCGCATACAGGTGTTTGGAGCATGCTAGATGGGTAATTAGTCTGCTTACAGGTGTTTGGAGCATGCTAGATGGGTAATTAGTCCGCATACAGGTGTTTGGAGCATGCTAGATGGGTAATTAGCCCGCATACAGGTGTTTGGAGCATGCTAGATGGGTAATTAGTCCACATACAGGTGTTTGGAGCATGCTAGATGGGTAATTAGTCCGTATATAGGTGTTTGGAGCATGCTAGATGGGTAATTAGTCTGCTTACAGGTGTTTGGAGCATGCTAGATGGGTAATTAGTCCGCATACAGGTGTTTGGAGCATGCTAGATGGGTAATTAGCCCACATACAGGTGTTAGGAGCATGCTAGATGTGTAATTAGTCCACATACAGGTGTTTGGAGCATGCTAGATGGGTAATTAGTCCACATACAGGTGTTTGGAGCATGCTAGATGGGTAATTAGTCCACATACAGGTGTTTGGAGCATGCTAGATGGGTAATTAGTCCACATACAGGTGTTTGGAGCATGCTAGATGGGTAATTAGTCCACATACAGGTGTTTGGAGCATGCTAGATGGGTAATTAGTCCACATACAGGTGTTTGGAGCATGCTAGATGGGTAATTAGTCCACATACAGGTGTTTGGAGCATGCTAGATGGGTAATTAGTCCACATACAGGTGTTTGGAGCATGCTAGATGGGTAATTAGTCCGCATACAGGTGTTTGGAGCATGCTAGATGGGTAATTAGTCCACATACAGGTGTTTGGAGCATGCTAGATGGGTAATTGTTGTTGATATGTTCTCTCACTGAGTTCTCTACATGAACTTGCTATATATTGGTATATAGGTTGAGGCATCAGAATCCTCCTTCCTGAAGCTGGTTCAGACGCTGCTGGAAGACCCAGTGGAGAAAGAGCACTTCTTTCAGGTTTGTGACTAAAGCCATAATGAAGATAACTGGCTATTTCACAACGTGGTGTAGATCATAATCCAGATTCAAAATATCTGAATGTTCTCTGTGTGTGTGTTTGTGTTTTTATCAGAGCGTTTTTGCAGAGGAGTTTGGACCCAAGTATGACTCTGCACTCCAGACTCTGGTGTGGAAGTTTCTCTCCAGACTGGACAAGATCCTTCCATCTCCAAGCCTACAGCAGGTGACCTGCTAACAGCATATTTTGTTTTTCAACAACTGCTGTTCGAGTTAGGTGATGTGGAGATAAATGCTTCATAACATCGCAAATATAAATCATATTTGTTTTATCATTTCTCATCAGCAATCTTTTATTAACTCCATCTTCTGACTTCCCAAAACATTGGGACTAGGTCAGTGGTTCACAGAGAAGGTCTGGACTCGGTGCCACCTCCGCTTCATTTATGTCTTACAATTCTTTTTTCCCTTTACGGCAGACGATGTCGTGGTTCCTGCCGGACCCGGCTGTCCTGGAGGAGTGTGTGCAGTGTGTGTGTCACCCCCAGCCCCTGAGGAACATTCTCCAGCGCCATGACAACCTACCTGTCCACCTAGACACCAGGGGTAGGGAGGAAATTGTACCTTGAAAACACAAAAACTTAAGCCAAGACGCTCCCATTTTCATGTCTGACCTTGTCTCGTTTTCAGCACGGCCGCTGGGAGGCGATGGGATACTCTCGCCAACGTCTCTCTCTCCGTACAAGTCGGTTGAAGCCACTGCTGACCCAGAGGACCAATCTGAGCCTATACACGGATGTATGAGTCCAATCTCGTCTGACAGTGAGGCAGAAATGTCTCCCGTGCTGGATCTCTCAGAGAGCAAGACATTTTCTTCAAATGAAGAAGCAATTCCAGCTTTCTTGGATTTAGAGTGTATACATAAAAAACTCACGAAAAACATCAAACACAAAAACCTAGCTAAAGGGAGAAAAATGAATCACACAAAGGTAAAAAAAACGAATAAAGCTTTTTCGCAAGTTCAAACTGACAGTGGGCTGAAAACCCATGAAAAAGCCCATTGCAGCAAACAGGAAATACTTTTGCCTGTGTCTGAGGCCCACCTAGACAGGCTTCAGATTCAGAAAATGGTGTCACGAGGAAAGAGAGAAAAAACGTCTGCATCACAACAAAGGCAGAGGAAGGTCAAAAAAGAACCCTACGATGTTCGCCCTCAGAATCATTTCACCCCTGACCCAATCCCTGCCCAGGGGCGGCCCAAAAAGAGCATTCATGTCAAAGTGTGCTCTATTAGCCGGAAGTCTTTCGGTGAAGCAAAGGAGTTGACGGCACACATGACGTGTCACACTGAGCAGAGCTTATACAGGTGCACCCTCTGTGGTAAGGACTTCGAACTCCAAAAGGACTTCCGGAAACATCAGCGGAACGTGTGCATGAAGTCAGCTCAACGCATGGCCAATGTGTCTATGCGGTCTTCTGAGGACGACGTGTCTGCACCGTCCGTGGGGGATGACTGGGGTGAGGTAGCCCAAACCCTTGGCCCTGTACCACAGAGCAAAAGGGGTCCCTATGTGCGTCATGCCACCAGAGTCTTCCAGCCTTCCAAGGCCAGACAAGTCTGCCACGTGTGTGACAAGACCATATGTAACTTGTTCATGTTGAGAAGGCACATAAAGTCCGTTCACGGCCTGCTGCCGTACATGTGCCACAACTGCGAGGAGAGTTTTGGGAACAACCCCGATTTAAAAAGCCACATGAAAGACTGCCTGAAGTTGAAGAAACGCCAAACCTGCTCTCTGTGCGGCGTGACCTTTATGCCCACTCAGCCTGTGGAACATCAGGTGGGGAACCAACTAGCGTTGATCAGTGGAGTAGAACGTGTTCCAGTGGCGGTTCCGAGTTCCAGTTCGGCACCACAGAACACAACACCTCTAAATGCTCTTCCCGACGTGAAGTCGTCCGCAAGCAATTACAGGACTTGTCTTTTGTGTAACGAGACTTTTGATACTGTAGCAAACTTGAGAAAACACCTAAAATTTCATCATGACGTGCACCCATACCCATGCATTCACTGCGGCGAAAGTTTCCCAAGCGTGTCCAATCTCCAAATGCATGTGTGTTCGGGTAAAAATATTCCAGACTCCAAAAAGTGTCCAGGGTGCAGGAGTACGACTTCTCAATCTGTACTGCAGCAGGTAAAGACCAGTCCGGACAAGAAACTTCGAAGAGAGCAAGTTGTGGTAGTTGGAAGTGACCCAGAGTTAAACTGCAAAGACATTTGTTCAAATTCTCTACTGCAAGATCCGTCTAATAAATGTGAACAGGTTGACGATCCGATCGGACAGCAAGACCGGAGTAAAGACCTTCATTCAAACCATCATCCAGACCATGCGGATCCACCGGATGGAAGTGGCTCTCATGTTCTGGGGGAGGACGAGGCCAGAACACCCCAGACCAGTAGCGAGTCATCGCAGAATCCAACGCCTTCCAATGTTACCAAGATTGGCGCGCTTCCACATTCCAGAACATGTCAGCTTCGGCATGCGCGGCACCGTAAACAGGGTCAAGGAAGGCACACATGCGACATATGCTCCAAGAGCTTTAGTCAGGCTCTGTTTTTGGCAAGACATCGGGCTCGGAAAACTGGCTGCGGGTCGATGCGCCGTAACCGTGTGGCGCACGAGAACGCTTCCACGGACACCGTGCCAGTCTTCTCGTGCCCTCATTGTCAGGAGGGGTTCAGAACCGAGAACAAACTGGAAACGCACATGGTGTGTCACACGGGGCAGGGGTTCGCCTGTAGGTTTTGCGGCAAGATGTTTGCCGAGCAGTACAAACTATACACCCACGTTCGTTCGCACATCTACAGGCCCCACCTGTGCGATTCGTGCGGTCAGGATTTCAGGACCAAGTACGCCTTGGCGGTGCACATGCGCGTTCACACGGGCGAGAGGCCGTTCTCCTGCACGAACTGTGGCAAAAGTTGCTCCTCGAAGGGCAACCTGAAAGCCCATCAACGTGTCCATTCGGGGGAGCGTCCGTTCGCGTGCACATTCTGCAAAGTACGCTGTCGCATTAAGTCCCAGCTGAAAATACACATGCTCACTCATACGGGGGAGAGGCCTCATGAGTGTCTGGCTTGTGGGAAGACTTTTCAACTCAAATGTTTACTACGGAAACATCTGCTCGCGTCATGTTCCTAAGTCTTTTCGACCAGGATGTGTGCTCTTACAGACCATGGTCAAGATACAGAGTACTAAAACAAAAAATGTGACGCAAGATCTTTGGACAAGTGCCTTCTAAATTATGTTTTGTGCGGAAGCAGGGCAAACAACGCTCCTTCTGATCCTGCTCTTTTTCTCACATACTTAACTTCGACGATTGATCAAAACTATGTCTGCCGCTGCAAATATCACAATAGGGGTCATGGTGTGATCATATAACGTGAGGCTCCCGGGAATTCCCAGCCTGTAGTAGCAATTCTGTATGTATCTAGGTTTAAGTATAAACACACAAAGCTGTTTGCTCCAATGATTTGTCCTATGCAGCTTGCTAGTTTCCTTTGTAAAAATCCTATGCATGTATGGAAAACGCTGTTAGATATACAAAATAAACAATACCTGGAAAAGTGTCAAGTATCAGTTCTTTCCATGTGTCCATCAGACCAAAAAAAAGTATCTATAATACACTGAACTGGAAATGTTTTTATTTGTTATGAGACCTGATTGTTATTTTAAGATCCGGATGTCAAGTTGTGTTTCAATTTGCTGTTCAGAAGAAACATTACAAGTATTTTTGCAGTATTCATTATGATGTTTTAATGCCTTCTCAGTTCAAATCAGAATTACAATGTAGGATTCAAACAGCCTCAAAAGTTATAATTGCGAGAGAAAAAGAATTATGAAACCTGATTTTAATAAAACACTAGGACAGAATAGTTAAATATTATATGAACCAGTGTTAAGTACCTAGTAAACTTTCTTCTACTGTACCATTTACAGACCAGTATCCTCTCCAGATTACCAATAAATGTTAATTTCATTTATATTGATCAAAGCAGCTGAGAGCACGTCTACCAATTGGGTGAACTATTTCTTTAACAATCAGTGGTTTAAATCAGTGGCTTCCTAACTCTTTAGTTACTGTACTGCTGAACAGAATATTGCTCAGTTCTGCCACCCATCCAGGTCCCCCTCATGTTAATCTCACTAGTTAGTCCTATAGTATGAGTGTTTAAAGTACCCCCTGTGGAGAGGCCAAGTCCCCCATAGGGGTCCAAGTCCCCCTGGTTGGGAACCACTAGTTCAGGGGCAATGTTTTGTGTGAAGATGCATTAAATTAACCCCGCTACTGATTAGAGAAATAAACGTCAGTACAATCCTGCAGAACATTAACACATTATTATGCAAATGAATGTCACAACCATTCTAACTGTCACATTAACTCAAAGACAGGGATCTTATTAATCAAACTAAGGCATGTATGCATCTGGCACAAACTGGTTTTTAAAAAAACCCAGTCACCCTTCAGATTCACCATCTAGTCACGTGGCTGTGATTAATAAAAGCCCCTGTAAATAATGATGTCTATTCTCTCCACAGCGGGTAGCTGAGATGAACGATCTTCATGTCACAGTGAAGTCTCCTGATTCGATCCACATCGTCATCGGAGAGGGAGAACTCGAAGACCTGGAGACGTCATGAGTAACATGATACAGAGAAAACAGAGGGATGTTACACGGAGAAAAGAGGGATGTTATACAGAGAAAACAGAGGGATGTTATACGGAGAAAAGAGGGATGTTATACAGAGAAAACAGAGGGATGTTATACAGAGAAAACAGAGGGATGTTATACAGAGAAAACAGAGGGATGTTATACAGAGAAAACAGAGGGATGTTATACGGAGAAAACAGAGGGATGTTATACAGAGAAAACAGAGGGATGTTATACAGAGAAAACAGAGGGATGTTATACAGAGAAAACAGAGGGATGTTATACGGAGAAAACAGGGATGTTACGCGGAGAAAACAGAGGGATGTTACGCGGAGAAAACAGAGGGATGTTACGCGGAGAAAACAGAGGGATGTTACACGGAGAAAACAGAGGGATGTTACGCGGAGAAAACAGAGGGATGTTACGCGGAGAAAACAGAGGGATGTTACGCGGAGAAAACAGAGGGATGTTACACGGAGAAAACAGAGGGATGTTACGCGGAGAAAACAGAGGGATGTTACGCGGAGAAAACAGAGGGATGTTACACGGAGAAAACAGAGGGATTTTACGCGGAGAAAACAGAGGGATGTTACACGGAGAAAACAGAGGGATGTTACGCGGAGAAAACAGGGGGATGTTATACGGAGAAAACAGAGGGATGTTATACGGAGAAAACAGGGGGATGTTATACGGAGAAAACAGAGGGATGTTATACGGAGAAAACAGAGGGATGTTACACGGAGAAAACAGAGGGATGTTATACGGAGAAAACAGAGGGATGTTATACGGAGAAAACAGAGGGATGTTACACGGAGAAAACAGAGGGATGTTATACGGAGAAAACAGAGGGATGTTACACGGAGAAAACAGAGGGATGTTATACGGAGAAAACAGAGGGATGTTACACGGAGAAAACAGAGGGATGTTACATGGAGAAAACAGAGGGATGTTACACGGAGAAAACAGAGGGATGTTACGCGGAGAAAACAGAGGGATGTTACGCGGCCACTGTGGATATCAAAACTCAAAAGACAACAATCATGTTTTTAAATTGATAACAGCTGTTTGTACACTGAACTCAAACTCACTTATAATAATTTAGTAAAAACAAACTAAGACATAGATGTGACACAGGTCCATATACTGTATACACTGATGACGAAAGGATGATAACTGGCACTGATGGAAGTGGCCTTTTTAAGCAGATTAATGTACCCTGCCATACTGCCTGGATTGTTCAGAAATGGTTTAAGGAACATGATGGTGTTCACATTTCATGGCATTCAGTTTTCTGTTTAGGCTCATCAGTGTTAAAGGCGCCAGAGGCTCTGGTGGTGAACATATGCTCCACCTGTGTCACTCCACATGCGTGGGGTCCCAGCTCATGTGTCTCCCATCATGCAAGCTGCCCAGCAACGCCATGTCGGCCCCCTCCAGCTCGAACCCAAATACCTGGGAGTGGGAGGGGCCAGGAGGAGGGGGTGAAGGTGGAGAGGACAAACATGGTGGAGTGAGAAATGACTTGTGTCTGTTTACCTGGGCCAGAGATGGTTAGATCTTTAGTAAATGTTTAAGTAAGAGCACACACACTTCACATTATCCTTGACAAGCACATGTTAGCACTAGGTATTCACAAAAATAGGATTATGTACCACCACAGTGAATTATGTGCCGTGACCTTTAATGTTAGTCCATCTACATAATTCAAAACACATGCTCAAACCAAACTAAAACAGTCACCCAGTTCTGTACTCACTTGACAGTTTTCCATAACTCTTTCCTTTTTGGTGGATTTAGGAATGGTTACAACTTTGTTCTGAAAGAAAAAGAGAAGATGCAGTTTTAGTAAAAACATGCCACTTCAAAATAGTTTTTCATTATTAAACTATACTTACAGAAACAATGCAGAACCTTTTCAACCTCCAACCTTTAGAAAAATAAACAAGCCGCAAGCTACATTTAAAAAAAAAGATGAAGCTCCTAACCGCATCTCTAACCACCAGTTATGCCAAACCTGACCTAAACGTGGATTGTAGGTTTCAAGGGGGCGTGGCCAATACCTGTAGGCTCCAGCGGATGCAGATCTGAGAGGGCGTGCGGCCGTACTTCTGAGCCATCTGGAGGACGACGGGATGGCTGAGGGCTTGGCCCTTGGCCAGGGGGCAGTAGCCCTCAAACACGATGCCCTCCTGGTGACAGTACGTCTGCAGCTCCTCTGGCTGCTGGAACGGGTGGTACTCCACCTGGGGAAGAGGAAGTGACATCAGACGGCTTGTTCCTGGCTTCAGATGCACTAATGGGGTGTACACATACACTGCACTCAGTCACAAAAGTCCACCGGCTGCTACAACTGTCTCCCTCCAGCAGGTCCATCCAACCCCCCACAGGACATCCGCTCACCTGGTTGACGTGAGGCACAACGCCACAGTCTTCCTTGAGCTCCCGCAGGTGGGACATGAGGAAGTTGCTCACGCCGATGGAGCGACACAAGCCTGCAGCACGTTCACAAAGAGACAACGAGGCCAGGCGACAGGTGAGAGAAAGACGCCGTGTCCTGCTGGCTTATTACACTGTGTGTCTATCACATGGCACCTCACCTTCATCGTAGAGCTCCTCTAAAGCCCTCCAGGTTTCCGCCCGGACCTCCCTATTGGACCTGCCAGGGACATTGGCGTCTGGCCAGTGAATCAGGTACAAGTCTGACAGTGATAGTGGGGGGAGAGAAAAGACGTGTTATCCGACCAACAACCACGATGGAGCTTGCAGGGCCCCGACTGGCCATCAGGGGTCGCTGTGCACCTGAGATATCCCGGTCAGATATTCCCCCCACCAAACCTACACACTGCCGAGTCAGTTTGCGCTGCACTGACATTTGTTTTAAGATATTTCTTGCTTTATTGATAAAAAGCTGAACAGGTATGGAGAGTTTATGCTGAAAATGCAGTAGAGGCCAGACAGAAACCCATGCAGAAGTACATGTGCACCGGAGGCAGCAGACTCAGTGACGGACCACCACAGGAATCATTCTCAGTGTTGTGAACATTGCCTCTTCAAAATAAAAGCTGCTTTTTAGCTGACCTATACATTTAAACACTCTGTTCTTAAGTATCAGGCTAAAAAAGTTTTTTTTTTTATTGACACGGTGAACATACTCAGACCACAGCCCAGGTCTTACCGAGGTATTCCACCCCAAGGAGAGAGCATGAGCGTCGGCAGGCCTGCTTGGCGCTGTTAAACCCGTAATCTGCCGGCCACAGTTTAGTGGTGAGCCACAGGTCTCGCCGTGGTATTCCACTCTCTCTCACCGCTCTACCAAGCTGCTCCTCACAGCCGTACCGCGTTGCCGTGTCGATATGCCGCATGCCACACTCGCGGAGAGCGTACAACACGGTGTCATGAGAATACCCGCCATTATGTGACGTTCCTTGGGAAAGAAAGGGAAGACGCACGAGGAGAGGATTTAGTAGTACCATCATCACAGCCCTTGTTTAATATGGGGTCATCTCATCTGTATTAGCATAGCCAGTTGAAACAGAAAATCAGAGTGAGTTACACCAGAGGAGCAGAACCTAAGACAAAGTTCTGTATGAAATTATTATTGTGCATAATTATTAGTCAAACATTATCTCTCTGCACTGCAATGACAGCCTCTCCTTAGTATATGCACCAAGAACAGCATAAAGCAACAGGAATGACGCCGAATGGGATTGTTGTGCTGTCAGCAGACCAGCTCCAGCACATTGGTACAGGAGGACAGGGGAGCTATCAAGTAGGAGATAACTGACTAAACTAATGCTAGCAAAAGCAAACAGAGCGAATCAACTTGGGAATTTGTTCACTCTTAATTCACCAGCTAGGTTTACTGACACAAAGTGATTTCTCAATATGTCACTTCCAGTATGTAGCAACCTTTAGGTTATAGGTCGGAAGCAATAACCTCGAGGATAAGGAATCTCACGTCTCTTAGTCAGTCATCTACTACTCTATTTGGGGTAGTTTACTAATTGTTTAAAACAGAGTAACCAGAGTCTAGGAGACTTTGGTCTCTCGTTTAATTGTATTTCTGTGTAACTAAGTGTTGTCCTGCAATTGTTCTGCCATAACCCTGTAAATTACGGATTAACCAGTTAAAAAATAAATCATCCCACCAAACAGTCATACACATGAGCTTTTGTTAATTTCACAATACATTTCTAATTATTTTCGACGAATTTTTGTCAAGATATGTGCGTAAAGTCTGGACATGTGCGAACCTAACTTTATAGGTTCAGTTCAACCAAATAAACAAGTTAAAACGATGCGCGTGAAGAAAATAAAAGCAGTAATAAACATTTCCAGCCGAATATAATATAAACAATCTTACCCAGTCCAAGTATTGGAATTTCCAGCCCGTTGGAAAGTGCAACTTTGGGACAAGTAGTTTCAATAGAATGCATTGCTTGATCCACTGCGATACAATATGCAATACAATATCAGAGGAGGAGTTTTAAAATAACCATATTAATTTTCAAAGGGCAGGTATTCTTCCAAAAATTCCCAACCTCAACACGTCGTAAAACTACACGGCACGCCCCTTGTTAGTGTCGGGAACATGCCGCAAAGCGGTACGGTAGTTGTAGTTTTCCTGAATGTTGCGCGTTCGCCTACAAATACTGTCCTGCAAGTTTACGCTGCGCATGTGCACATCCACCAAGCCCGGCGTGGAATAGGAAAAGTTGCAGTAAACAAGTTGAGGATTGGTTTTGGAATGCTCTAAAATGAGGTACATGTGTTTTGCTACATGTTGTGTGACAATTTAAGTAGTCTAGAGGAGTGCATGTAAAATCCCGAACGGAATTAAAGTACAATTTGATAACGATTAATCTTGGGAAATGTTTGAAATTGTGCATAATTCGCGCTCAACATGTCACCTTCGGTTATTATACGTAGATGTCTGAGGGACAACCTGCATGAGAGAATTACATATGCAGGTTGCAATACAAAATATAATGAGCCTATTACTGATAGATGCCTGCTTATGATGCCTGTTCCGCCTGAGTGGTCAGGACGTGGTAGTAAATCAGTGCATTTAGGTAACAACACAGTGGTCAGTGTCCCTCAGCACAGTTTGAGATGGATGTCATGTTTTATTTTTTGTTGTGGGGCTCTGGGAAAACATACGGGCACGGGTTCCATTTGTGACTGTGAATGTTTTTTTCCTTCACGCACACAGACTTTTTCTTCGCTACTGTAAAGGCCTGCGCCGGTGCCACCTGGTGGTTCCCATAATGGTGCTCCTCCTGGTCGGTGCTGCCCTGACGGCTCTGCTTCCTTCTATCAACGACCCGGACAACGGCGCCGACCCGGGTACCCTTCGCCGTAGAGCCAACGCCGTACCTGGACGGGAAACAGAACCGGTGTCAGACACCGGCGCCTTCACCGTGGTCATGCAGACGTTCAACCGAACCGACGTCCTGCTGAGAGTGCTCAACCACTACCAGGCCGTGCCACACCTGCAACGGATCATCATCGTGTGGAACAACGTTGGGGAGGCGCCCCCCCGGGCCCTCTGGGACTCCCTGGGGCCCCACCCTGTCCCTGTGGTGTTCAAGGAGCAGCAGGTCAACAGCATGCGGAACCGACTGCAGCCGTTTGTGGAGATCCGTACTGACGGTGAGACGTGTGTGTCCTCATGTCCTGTCCCTGTCCCCCTCTTGTGTCCCCGTCTTGTTTGCCCACCTTCTCTCCCCCTCTTATGTCCCCATGTCCCGACCCAAGTCCCTCCCCGCCTCCAGTCCCCACATCCTGTCCTCATCTGCATAATAACATTAATGAGAGTTTAATATGCAGGAACAACAACAACTAAAGGTCTCCTCACCATTTCTCCTCAGCTGTGTTGATGCTTGATGACGACACTCTAGTCAGCGTACCGGATATTAGCTTTGCCTTCTCTGTGTGGAAGGTACTGTACCCCGACTCGAGTAGTGAATATGCTGTCAGAATGTTAAGCATAGCAATATCACGAGGAGATGAAACTGAGAGTCAGCTGAACCTGAAAACACACACACACACACACGTACACGTACACACACACTGATCCATCCAAGAGATCCATTCTACGTTATTTCTTATACCCGGAATTGATGTGTGTGTTCTTTACTCTCCCTCTTGTTCTCAAACAGCAATTTCCAGAGCAGATCGTTGGTTTCGTTCCTCGAAAACACGTTACTACGGCAACTGGGATATACAGTTACGGCAGCTTCGAACTCCAAGATCCGGAGACGGGCGGGGGTGACCGGTAACTGCTTTATACAGGTTCACGTGTCCTGCACCCTGTCGGGGCCTTGTTCAACCAATCAGAATGCGGCTCCTCCTCTCGCAGGTACTCCTTGGTCCTCATTGGTGCGGCCTTCTTCCACCGCCGCTACCTCCAGCTCTTCCAGGAACAGCCTGCGGCAGTGCACGCCCTGGTGGACGACACGCAGAACTGCGACGACATCGCCATGAACTTTGTCGTGGCGGCGGCGCTGGACAAAAGGTCAGAGGGCGCGGGGAACAGACCATCCGGCGTGTTCGTCCGGCCCGTGGACCTGCGTAACCTGGAGAGGGAGGCCACCAGTGGCTACCTGGGCATGTGGCACCGGCCCGAACACATGCTCCAGCGCTCCTACTGCCTGAACCGGCTGGTCCAGATCTATGGTACCATGCCGCTCCGATACTCCAACATGATGCTGTGCCAGTTTGGCTTCCCGAGCTACGCCAACCACAAGGGCCGGGGCTGACCGGCGTTTGTGGGTCACCAACACGGTGGACGGCTCGGGTCGGGTTCACACAGAGGTGTTAGGATGTCGCGGCAGAGTGAGGGGAGGCAGATTTGCTCGGACAGGACGCCGGTGTCATGTGTTGTTGTCCGAACTCAAAGGTATTTTCGATACTTCGGGACACACGTTGACTCAAACGATGCAGTTGATGGTTCACTTTTGAATATTCAAACGAGTAATTTCATGGTGTCAGACAGGTCCCGCCAATCTCAGCTCTGTTGCAAATAGCGGAGACGTGTTAATGCAGTGTTAATGCAGTGTTAATGCAGTGTTAATGACGTGTTAAAGCCGGTGTAATGCCGTGTTAATGCAGTGTTAATGTAGTGTTAATGCAGTGTTACTGGCTTGTTAATGCAGTGTTACTGGCTTGTTAATGCAGTGTTACTGGCATGTTGATGCAATGTTGATGCCGTGTTAATGCCGTGGTAATGCCATGTAGTAATACCGTGTTGATGCCGTGGTAATGCAGTGTTAATGGCGTGGTAATGCCGTGTGGAGGGCAAACGAAACATTTGTTTTTAGGAGCTGGTACATTTTCAGTACCTTTTCAGTCAATTTTTTTATATGATGAGAAGGCATTAAATAAATGCTGTTGAAAGACCAGAGACTGTGAACAGATTACCAGACAAAACAATATGCCGTTGTCTATCATCAGACCAGCATAGACTGTTTTATAGACATTGATAAAAAAACAAGGTCATTTTCTGTTTTTCCGGTTGTATATAGAAATGTCTGTTAGTGCAGTGTCTTGTATTTCCAGCAGATGTCAGTATTGCAGTGTGCATGTTTTCACATTATGTAACTCTCTGGGTTTCCCAAACTGCTCCACTCTACTGTCTTGGTAAATTGTGGAATATTTAGGATACCCTTATGCAACTCAATGTTTCCCAATCTTTATCCTGGTTGTATTTATTCTCCCAAACACAATATTTTATTTGTGAAAACAGGAATTAGGCAACATTACTGTTTTAAGGCCAACAGCCAACAGCAACCAGTGCAATGTATGGTGGTTTTAAATGGAACACGTTATTTTTGTCTTTACGTTTTAGCTTTGTTCGCATAATTATGGTGTGTTAAGAGCTGTAAGCAACTGTTAATGTTTCTCTCTGACACATACGGATATTGGCACCATTAAAGACTGTTATATAAACATCGTTTTTTTGTGTTTACTTCATGTTTTCCATTTTATAAAATGTCTCTCCATATGGTATATTTTGGCATATCTGTAGCTGGTCGTAAAAGGTCTGCTGTTGTGTGACTTTGAGCTTCAACAGGCCAAACTACGGTTATTAACAGACAGCGGTCAAGTCAAGCCAGAGTAGTAAAAAAAATAGACGTGACTTTGGTTCAGGCACATATGAGGGAAATGTAGAAAAACAATGGTTGTGATAACCAATATGGAAACTTCCTGTGGACAGTTGACCCTGTTTCTTTTATGTCATACAGAGAGTGCCTTTTGGACTTGACCCAGCAACTTTCAGAATCCATTTTTGGATTTCCTCTCTTATAGATGTTTCAATAATGTAATTAGGTAGAACAGAAAAAAAACGATCTTAACACAATAACTGTTTTATTTGATGTATATTGATACACAACCAAGATCGATTCTGAGGACAAGAACCCTGGGTATTTATGTTAATCAGAGGAAGAGAATGCTCTGTCTGCTGTAGTAATGAACACATGACTTGGCCCCATTCAGAGACACATGATTTCACATCCACAGTCAGCATCGTCTGATCTTTCTCACAGAGACGAGAACAGGACAATCTCCAGTTTAAGCAATTAGCACTCATCGCTTTGCGACCTTTTGCAGGTAAGCATGGCAGATTTCGGTTAACCTTGTTGCTGTGTTTTTCTTGGCAGGGAAGCTTCTTGTTTTGACAAGGAACCTGCCTTGTTCTATTTTAACATCTAGTTGATTGCACGTGCTGCAGCTTTGACCTCTGCCTCAAATTGGACTTTAATAAGACTCGAGTTGGACGAGTGGAGAAAGCTGGTGCTATTAACTGGCCGGTTTTCTCAGAACACCAGTAATTGCACTGACCGTATACTGTTGTGTCTGCCGACGCCAATATCTTAACCCTGGACAAGCACACGCGAGTCAACTGATAGTCAGGTCTCAAATTTGACCACTTTAATGTGCGAAGAGAAGTACTGATCTAGTGATTATAATGGTGTAGCTGCCTCCGCTTGGGCTTCCGTGTTCCCATTGTTTTCTTGTCTTGCATAACTTAATTGGCAGCAGGATTCTTTCGTAAATGAGGGGATGTGTGATTTTGACTGTTTTTGTGATAAGCCCCTTTTCCAGTAGAATAGCCTTTTCCAGTAGTTCTTCCAGTGTACAAATGTTCCGTTGCAGACAAGTATGAGAACAATTGCCTGATGTTTATCTTAACCTGACGGCACACATTTCTATTTAGTACTGTTCTTCCTGTTTGTGCGGATGCCAGTTTGTTGATTTAGAAACCAGCCCTCCAGGAGTAGAGTCTATACCACCCCTGATATTGGAAGTGAATTTGCCTTTGTTCTTCTCAGGAATCGTTTCAGAAGCCCGGCAGCAGTCGCCATGGAAACTAGACTCAATCCCACGGCAGGTATGACGACAGTCTTCGTATCGAACTGGCCTGGGTCGACGGTTTTACCTGGAGCGGTGAGATTTAGAGTTAGCCAACTTTGCAAACAAAATGAAATATTCCTGTCAGCTTGGAGTTCTTTTAGTGTACACTACCTGTAATACTGGATGTCTCTGTAATATTTATAACGGCTTGTGTGTCAATAACCAAAACATGTGCTCTATCTCAGATGTTTTGCATTTCAGATTTCTGACACTGACCGTCAACCAAAATCTAACATATACACTGGAGATACACACTGCCGATACGCACAGGAGATACACACTGGGGATACACACAGGAGATACACACTGGAGAAACACACTGGAGAAACACACTGGAGATACACACTGGAGATACACACTGGAGATACACACTGGAGATACACACTGGAGATACACACTGGAGATACACACTGGAGATACACACTGGAGATACACACTGGAGATACACACTGGAGATACACACTGGAGATACACACTGGAGATACACACTGGGGATACACACTGGGGATACACACTGGGGATACACACTGGGGATACACACTGGGGATACACTCTGGCAATCACACTGGAGAAACATAGAGGAGATACACACTGGAGATACACACTGGAGATACACACTGGAGATACACACTGGAGATACACACTGGAGATACACACTGGAGATACACACTGGCGATACACTCTGGCAATTGCACTGTAGAAACAGAGGAGATACACACTGGAGATACACACTGGAGATACACACTGGCAATCACACTGGCGATACACACAGGAGATACACACAGGAGATACACACTGGAGATACACACTGGAGATACACACAGGAGATATGCACAGGAGATACACACTGATGAGCTGTGTCTGTGTGAATGTTTCTCTGCGGTCTTACTGTAAACACTGAGGCTGAAGTGGCGGCTCAGGTGTCCCAGTTCGTTGGTGAGGTTAAGCAGGTACTGGCCGGCCTGCTCCGGGCCCACGTCGATCAGGTTGAAAGTCCCGTTCGGAGAGTGGAGCTCAACGTTGTCCAGGAGCCGAATCAACGTGAAGGAGGGGGTCGGCACACCTGCTGCCTGGAACCACAGGGACACATTCTGTCCCTCTTCCACTTCCATGGATGGAAGCACCTCCATGGACAGGTACCTGGGCGGAGCTTTGGGGAAAAGACGGGTAGCCAACAGAAATTAAGGATTTGCTTAGCAGGTCTTTTGAAAATGTGCTACAGTTTTCTCCTGATTGCTGTCATAGGACCTTTGCTGAACATCATTTTACAACCTGTATACAAAGTGAACATTTTATTTTAACTACGTCATTGCATTGCAAAATATGTAATTAGCACTTACATCGAATATATTTGTGCATTTAGAAAATCCATTTTAGCTCAAGAGAAAACGAGAAGCAATATTTAGTAATGCTACCTAAACCTGCCCTCTGATTGTATTTCAAACATCCTCTGCTGTGATGGATTGAAAAGCTCTGACTTAAATGCATGATGTAATTACATTGAGCTGTCATTATTTTAACTAAGTCATCACATTGCAAATATGTAATTAGCACTTACATCGAATCCTCATTGAAGCAACAGCCAGTCTGGTTTCCTGTTCGCTCCTAATATTCAGCGTGGCTCTACATGTTATATTCTGTCCATGGTCCTGTGCTCTTGGTTGGTATTTAAACACTGAGGTCACTGTCTGAACTTCTCCATCCACAGTCTCCAGGTCTTTGTCTTCCTTCAGAACTGTATCTCCCAGCAGCCACTGGACTGTTAGATGGTCAGCTGGGTACACATCTGGAACTGTACAGGTGAGGTTTCTGTCCTGACCCACGGTCATAAAGTCACTTCCTGATATGACGGGATCCTTCTGGAAGGCTGTCAATGACAAGCGATTGGTAAATAATCATGTGGTGTTGTTCGCAGCCAATCTTTTAACTTTGTCCTACAGATACTTTTTGATCCTTTTTTAATGCATGATTATAGTAATCAATTATTATTTTTGACCAATAAGTTTGTCTTGTTGACCTCAGTGTCAGTATAAAGTCACCATGACCATCAGCAGATATATCTACATCATTTGGAAGGTTTTTGAACACATGGATATTGGAGCTACATTTTGACCACATTTTTTTATAAAGGTTGCCCCAATATCCAAAAACAATTTTCAAAAAAGTTACTTTGAAAGTATTTATGAAATTAGAATAAACATAAATGCAATTTCCCTGTGCAGATAAGGTTAGTACAGCCCTAGTTTAACCCTCCCAAATCTCCCTATAGAATCTCTCCAGATCAGAAATCCAAGTGTCTTTTCTCTGCACTTAAAAACATACAGCCTTTTATTTCAAGGCAAACCGTTTACACTTGTCTAATGAGTGTGGTGTTTTGGTTCAATTACATCACTTTTAGATAGTATATTTGTGCATTTAGAAAATCCATTTTAGCTCAAGAGAAAACGAGAAGCAATATTTAGTAATGCTACCTAAACCTGCCCTCTGATTGTATTTCAAACATCCTCTGCTGTGATGGATTGAAAAGCTCTGACTTAAATGCATGATGTAATTACATTGAGCTGTCATTATTTTAACTAAGTCATCACATTGCAAATATGTAATTAGCACTTACATCGAATCCTCATTGAAGCAACAGCCAGTCTGGTTTCCTGTTCGCTCCTAATATTCAGCGTGGCTCTACATGTTATATTCTGTCCATGGTCCTGTGCTCTTGGTTGGTATTTAAACACTGAGGTGACCGTCTGAACTTCTCCATCCACAGTCTCCAGGTCTTTGTGTTCCTTCAGAACTTTATCTCCCAGCAGCCACTGGACTGTTAGATGGTCAGCTGGGTACACATCTGGAACTGTACAGGTGAGGTTTCTGTCCTGACCCACGGTCATAAAGTCACTTCCTGATATGACGGGATCCTTCTGGAAGGCTGTCAATGACAAGCGATTGGTAAATAATCATGTGGTGTTGTTCGCAGCCAATCTTTTAACTTTGTCCTACAGATACTTTTTGATCCTTTTTTAATGCATGATTATAGTAATCAATTATTATTTTTGACCAATACGTTTGTCTTGTTGGCCTCAGTGTCAGTATAAAGTCACCATGACCATCAGCAGATATATCTACATCATTTGGAAGGTTTTTGAACACATGGATATTGGGGCTACATTTTGACCACATTTTTTTATAAAGGTTGCCCCAATATCCAAAAACAATTTTCAAAAAAGTTACTTTGAAAGTATTTATGAAATTAGAATAAACATAAATGCAATTTCCCTGTGCAGATAAGGTTAGTACAGCCCTAGTTTAACCCTCCCAAATCTCCCTATAGAATCTCTCCAGATCAGAAATCCAAGTGTCTTTTCTCTGCACTTAAAAACATACAGCCTTTTATTTCAAGGCAAACCGTTTACACTTGTCTAATGAGTGTGGTGTTTTGGTTCAATTACATCACTTTTAGATAGTATATTTGTGCATTTAGAAAATCCATTTTAGCTCAAGAGAAAACGAGAAGCAATATTTAGTAATGCTACCTAAACCTGCCCTCTGATTGTATTTCAAACATCCTCTGCTGTGATGGATTGAAAAGCTCTGACTTAAATGCATGATGTAATTACATTGAGCTGTCATTATTTTAACTAAGTCATCACATTGCAAATATGTAATTAGCACTTACATCGAATCCTCATTGAAGCAACAGCCAGTCTGGTTTCCTGTTCGCTCCTAATATTCAGCGTGGCTCTACATGTTATATTCTGTCCATGGTCCTGTGCTCTTGGTTGGTATTTAAACACTGAGGTCACTGTCTGAACTTCTCCATCCACAGTCTCCAGGTCTTTGTCTTCCTTCAGAACTGTATCTCCCAGCAGCCACTGGACTGTTAGATGGTCAGCTGGGTACACATCTGGAACTGTACAGGTGAGGTTTCTGTCCTGACCCACGGTCATAAAGTCACTTCCTGATATGACGGGATCCTTCTGGAAGGCTGTCAATGAGAAACATCAGCGAATGTTTATCCATTACTGTCCTATACCGGTCACATGAAACATAGATAGGCAACCATGTTAGTCAGTGATGTCTATGGGGAGGGATGTGTTTTTAATGACTTTGTTTTTTATGTCTACATTGCTTGCATGTCATGTTTGTTGTGTTATAAACCAATCCCCTACAACCTCGTAGCTGTTTGCTTTAGTTTATTTTAAAACTGACAAAAAAATTATCCAGAAAACGTACCATAAACTTGAACAACAGCAGAACTGTCAGCACGTTTGTTTGTTGACCCGCAGGAAGCCCGACAAATGATCTTATTTCTGTGGTTTATTCCGACAGGGTGAAATGTAATTTGTGACACTGAGTTGTTGTTCTGTATTTGACCGTAGTGCGAATTGTCATTCCCCTTTTGCCACCCAAATGTCACAGCATCTGGGCAACCGTCTGCGCTGCAGGTCAGCACCAGTCTTTCGCCGAATCGGACTTTGGGATTCTTCGGCGTCACTATCGCTACGAATTGTGATTCTTAAAAAGTAAAAAGTATATTTAAAGACACGCCTGGTAAGATGCATAAATCCAAATCTTCCATATGACACGAAGAAGCATTTAATTCTTACCTGCAGTCGACAGAAATATGGTGCAAATCAAACCAAGTGCGAATTGAGTCATGATGTGTTTCGAAGTAGGCTACTCACGAACACTCCAGATGAGATGATCTTCTGTGGAGCTGTGCTTCTGTGTTGTTCTACTGCATTTTTATAGAGTTTCATTCGGGGGCTGGTTCCAGTTGGCACATCTCCCACTGGATGTTAACATCCAAGCTACAGTCCGAATCGAGGAAGGGGACTTGACGTCTCCACCCAGATTGTTTTGCGGAGCCAGAGTGATTTTCATGGAAACCACGAGACCATTATTTTACCAACCCAAGCTCCGAATAGCAAAGTGTTGTAACACTTTTCACATTAGTGTAACACTAACAGGGCTGTCCCACCCCCAACCACACTGGACTAGCTAGTACTATACACTGGACTAGCTAGTACTATACACTGGACTAGCTAGTACTATACACTGGACTAGCTAGTACTATACACTGGACTAGCTAGTACTATACACTGGACTAGCTAGTACTATACACTGGACTAGCTAGTACTATACACTGGACTAGCTAGTACTATACACTGGACTAGCTAGTAATATACACTGGACTAGCTAGTACTATACACTGGACTAGCTAGTAATATACACTGGACTAGCTAGTACTATATACTGGACTAGCTAGTACTATACACTGGACTAGCTAGTACTATACACTGGACTAGCTAGTACTATACACTGGACTAGCTAGTACTATATACTATATGTAATATGAAGATGTGCACTAATACTTGAGCCTCTCAGCGTGGTAGTACATGTAAGCGTGTGTGTGTGTGTTGTGTTTGGCTGCATGGGAGGAAATCTGGCAAGTCGCTGCAGAGTGAAAATGAAATTAGAATGTACGTTTTGATTACTTGCTGGAATAACACAGATAAATTGGAGGGAATAGAATTTCACATAAATGCTTGCTGGTGTAGGAAATGACAAGGCAACTGAAGTCAGGCAACTAAAGTTATCCATCACGGAGACCATAAACCATTGCCGTCAGAGAGGACATACCCAGTGTGAAGTCTTCTGGGGCGTCATTTATCAAACTTTGCGTAGGATTTCCGTCAGAAGTGGCGTACGGACGAAACGTAGGATGTACGTACGGACAAAAATATTGGGATTTATCAAATCGTGCGCACGCACGACCTACACCGTTTTCGCGTAATAAATCACAATGAACTCTAAATGTGGCGCAGCTTTCGCGGCTTCTTATCACGCCCATATTTGCCCATAAATAGTCAAAGAAACGCCCCAAATTAATATTCATTGATTGAAACGTCATGACAAACTGGGAGGAAGCCCGGAAAAGTAACGTCACTCAATGTGAAGTTTCCCGTTGGGGAGGTGGATATTGCGCTTTTTGGTTTGCCTGTTCACACGCAGTAAAACTTTTTGTAATTACAAGACAAACCTTTTAAACATACTAACACATCTGACATAACCCGGATAACGGTTGGCTGAGATATGTGTTGCACCTTTCAAAATATGGGTTTAGACATGCGATGAAACACATTTAAAATAGAACCAACTAAAGGCACATACATGAACACTACATCTATACTATGAAATACACTTTCCCCAGTCGATATATATATATCCATATCCCCATATATGTAATATATCCATATCCCCATCTATATATATATATATCCATATCCCCATCTATATATGTAATATATCCATATCCCCATCTATATATATATATATCCATATCCCCATCTATATATGTAATATATCCATATCCCCATCTATATATCTATCCATCTATATATATATTCATTTATCCATCTATCTATCCGTCTATATATATAACCATATCCCCATATATATATATGTAATATATCCATATCCCCATCTATATATATATATATCCATATCCCCATCTATATATGTAATATATCCATATCCCCATCTATATATCTATCCATCTATATATATATTCATTTATCCATCTATCTATCCGTCTATATATATAACCATATCCCCATATATATATATGTAATATATCCATATCCCCATCTATATATCTATCCATCTATATATATATTCATTTATCCATCTATCTATCTATATATATATCCATCAATCCGCTCCTTCAGACGGAGACATCGACAAGAATATCAGTTTTATACACGGGTTTGTTCTGTTCGCCGTATTTATGAGGATGAATTCCACAACATGACAATATAATTACACAACATATTTGAGTTATTTTTTTGAAATAAATATTCATTTAAATTGACGTTATATGTTGTTTTATATATATATGTTGTTTTATATATATATTGATTTGTTTTGGCAGATCGATCAAACAGGTGTTTGTGTAGGCTGTTAATTGTAAGAATGGCTTCGTGAATTCTTAATATTATTAATGACAGGAGATATTTCCATTTATTTTACACAACGGTCTACATTTTAACACAGTTTCGTGTATTTCATCCATCTGCCGACGATGTCGCCATTTCTCATTTCACCCGTTTCTGTGCGTACGCATGGGTCAGAGCTTGCGTGGAGGACCGCACATTTTCACGTCAAGTTTGCTTTTGATAAATCCCAACTATTGCGTAGCGAGCGGAAGACTGCAAGACTAGATTATTTTTAAATTCACATGCACCATCAGATAAATAAACTCTGTTTTTTTTATCGCAAATGGTATTTACAGACCTTCAGCAAGCCAGCTAATATAGGAAATATAGTCATTGACATGGTTAAAAATAATGACCTTGTATTGTGCCCTTAAACTTGGCTTTTGTCAAATAATTCTCCATTATTCTCCAAGCAGCAATTACAGCCTTGCCGACCTTTGGCATTCCAGTTGTCAATTTGCTGAGGTAATCTTAAGTGATTACAACACATGCTTCCTGAAGCCCCTCCCACAAGTCGAATTGGCATGACAGGCATTTCTTACGACCCATACGGCCAGGCTACTCCCACAAGACCTCAATATGGTTGAGATACGCCGATTGTTCTGCCCACTCTTCTTGACAGATAACCACTTTCAGAGTTTGGAGCTGTGTTTCAGGTCATTTCCCTGTTGTAGGAGGAGATTGGCTCTAAACAAGCGCCGCCCAAAAGATATGGCATGGCGTTGCAAAAAAGAGTGATAGCCTTCCTTCTTCATGATCCCTTTAACAGAGTACAAACTCCCACTTTATCATTACCAAAGCACCCCCAGACCATAACATTGCCTCCACCATGCTTGACAGATGGCGTCAAGCACTCCTCCAGCATCTTTTCATTTGGCCTGCTTCTCACAAATGTTCTTCTTCGTGATCTGAACACCTCATATGTAGACTTGTCTGTCCATAACACTTTTTTCCCAATCATCCTCTGTCCATTGTCTGTGTTATTTTGGCTAACTTATAATTTTATTTTTATTGGCCAGTCTGAGATCAATCTTTTTTTTTTACCCTGCGTAGAAGACCAGCATCGCCTCCTCACTGTTGACAGGGAGACAGGTGTTTTGCAGTTAATATTTAACGAAGCTGCCAGTTGACGACCTGTGAGGCGTCCAAAAACTCATCTAGTCTAAAGAAGGACAGTTGTATTCCGTCTTTTATCAGCACAACATATTTCAGGTGTGCTAACAAATACTAACAAAAGGTTTTCAAATAATGGTCAATATCCTTTCAAAATTATGAACTTGGATTAACAAACACAATGTGCCATTGAAACAGCCCTGTCTAAGCCTATGGAGATATTCCATATAAAAATCAGCCATTTCCAGCTACAATATTCATTTCCAGCATTAACAATGTCTATACTGTATTTCTGTGTAGATTTGTTCTGTTACACTGACATCAGCAGGTTCAGGTACATTAAATACAAATCTGTTTATATATTGGTTATTTTTTAGACTCATTACTTTTCACACTGTCATTTGTCAAAAAAGGAGAACAAAAATCCATTTCAATGTGAAACGTTGTCTTTTCGCATAGCTATTTCAGTCGCATCTCAAATAAAAAGCTTCAGCGGCGGGACAGAACAGTCCAGACGGGGACTTCAGAGGGAGGTTTTAAAGTAGAGACAGCATGAAGGGATTAGTGAAAAACACCCCTGAGGAATACAGAGGAACTAGACATGTGAAGGCATGGTATCACAACAAGGTTGGTTCAATTTAGCCACATCAGATCAGCCGCAAATCACTCTCATGTTCCCTTTTAATAGTTAATTAATCAACAACAACTCTGGATAGACACAATCCGAGCCATCATCAGGGCAATTTGTCACGCTGGGGTTTTCCGGAGGGAAAGTAGCTAGGGGATGTAATTATTCTGCTTGGAGCCCAGCCAGGGTCTGTGTCCAGTGTTTTTAGTAAAATGTATCTAGTTCTAAAAAACGCAATGGACCATAGGGTTTAAATCCTCCGGATATGTTCCAGCGACGAAAAATCAATATTTCGCTGTTTCTGGAAGAACTGGAACTATTTTGATTCCTATCTTGTGCATTTAGACAAAAAGAACAATGAGTTAAGGGGATATGTAATTTTCCTCACTCTTCCTTCTAGTACTGTCACCTATGTCACAGAAAAATGTGCACTTAATACTACTGGGTTGAGTTTTAGTTCTTTCCAAAACAAAAATTAATGTATGACCTAGTGCCACCATGTGGCACAACCATAGAACTGCACTTTGATTAAAACCATATAGATTCTTAGTTGGGCTGTAAATCCGTGACGTAGTATTAGTAACGCGGCCATGCACCCCCTAATCAACAGAATGTGAATATATACACTGCCTGACTGGCTGTTTCTAGCCTACAATACAGCAGGACACGATTCACCTTGTTTTTACATCTGGTGTTTTTCCTAAAATGACAAGGAAGCTTTCGCGACGCCTGAATGACCAGGAGGCTGCAGAAAAAGCCTGTTCTCGGTTTGTTTACACATCGTCATTTTCTGTTGCGCTTCCTAACAAACGGGTTGATATTTACAGAATGTACATCACAAGCAAAGGCAGTGTGTTGTTGTTTTTTTCATTTGGGCTCGGCTGAGACCAGTCAGCCTTTTCTGCAGAGTAAGCAGGGAAATCAGATACGCAGTCTCGGAATAGGGCACCTCCACGGTGAGCCGCGTGGTCAAACAGCCTCCATCCCATAGGGTTGCTGGCGGCGATGGTTACCGCAGGCAGGAAGAGAACGCCAAGCTTGGCCTCAGGCATCTGGGTGCAGATCACAGCCGGGACCACCATGATGGTCACCGACACAGGAAGTGACATCAGAATGTGCAATTAAAAAACAGTTCAGTAAACTATCATGTGTCTAACATAACGTGAACGCATTTCGAAGTGGGTGGTTCTGGGGATGTGTGTGTGGACTCACACCGACCCAATGGCCCAGACGTAACTAAACCACGGTGGAGATGACACCTGATCAAGAAGTGAGATCAGGTTCGCAGCAGCCTCTTGAAATAACCCATAGATACACACACCTTAGAGAACACACATAGTTACACACACACACACACACACACTACACATTCTCTACACACATACACATTTTTACACACACTCCTTAGACACACATTGTTTGGTCATACTGGCAGAGAGGTAAACTGCTAGTAACTGCTTCCTCCCCAGGACTGAGATGATGCTGGAGGAGAAGGTCCACAAGACATACATGTTGGTCACCAGGTGAATTATAGAACTGGCTGAAGGTGGAATGGACCATGGGAAGAGGAGGGAGGATGAGGATTATTTTTATAAATCTCTTCTTTTATCTGAGGAAAATGTAGCCTGTGACTGATTATTAGACAAAGCCGAGTTTAAAACAGACTACAAAACAGGTTAAGAGTTAGACAGCTATCTTGCCTAAATATTTTAAAATAGAGTTTGTCACGTCATGTTTTAATTGAGTTGTTGCTTTTACATTTTTGTTCAGTGATGTTTTCTTAATGAATCAGAAAACCGGAGATATTGGGTGCAACTGTTCAAACAGAAAATACAGCGACCATACAGACAATGTTCAGCTGCATTGACAAAACAAACACATGTGGAATATACCGGAAGCTGGGTTGGCGATTAAATACTTGAATATGTCCCCGATTTCCTCAATGTTGAGATAAAATAGTATCGCAAATAAGTTATCTAAAGTTCAGTCAATGTTGAGATAACGTTTTGATAATTCGCGGTTGTTTGCAACAATATTGCAACCTGAATATATTGTGCTCACATTTCGCTCACCAGCAACTCGCGATACAGATTTTAGTCCATTTCACAAAAACTCCCCTCCAACAAATCTTCATGAACCCAAACGCAGTGTACCGAGACGGTTCACTACCGGTCAGGATAAAGATCCTACCTGGTAGCGAGGAAATGCCAGGTATGCTATGTAATTGTATAACATATATTGACTGTAGGTTCTGAGTTTCTACCATAACGAAACCAGATAAGCCGTACAATACAATTCCTTCGTTGTACTTAGATATTACGTGGTGATTTCTGAAAACATTTCCCTGAAAACAGAGTAACATGGATAAACTGAAACTAGGCAGTCGTGCTAGGGATATACTAGATTTGTGTTTTAGTGCCATCTAGTGGCATATTTTAGCAATTGTGCAACATCTGGCTAAGGTCCAATGATTTTGTGAGAACGGCAGTGAAAGAGAATAAAGTACATGTTTGGGAAAAGGTATATAGGCTTTATGTTATAGGTCCACCAGAAGAGACGTGTTTGTCTCCACAGGACCAGGCGTGGTCTATTGACTGCCCTGAGGTTGATTATTGGCAACTGGACAGACTCCAGAAGGTTTTCACACAGATTGACAAATATCCCAGCGATAGGTAGACTGAAGTAGGTGCAGTTTACACTGAGTCCAGCTGCAGTCTTTATACAAAACTGACTCACGACAACACACATCAGATACTCTCCAAACTGTACTTTCTTTCACTCCACTTCATTTAATAGATTTGGACAAGGGGTTTTGCGTTTGTTTAATAGTGGGATATTTCAGAGAGACAAGCAATTTTTTTGGGGGGGGTTGGGAGAACAAATTGCAGGGATAAAGAGGCGTGGAAAAGAAGAATTAGGACAGAAAGACGGAGAGAGCAAAAAAGCCACAGAGGACAAAGGAGTGCCAAGGACACGCAGCCAAGTTGGATGATGCCTGCCAGGTGGAGGTCTGAAAAGAGGAGAGGTGTGGGAGGTGGTTGGGGGGAGGAGGGGATGAAAGGGGCAAGCACAGGGGTAGAGGAAGAGGCATAAATGTTTAAGATGGCTGAGAAGTGTAGTCAGGTAAAAGCAGTTAGTGTTTTGAGCTCTTTTAAGTATGCATAGATAACTGTGTGTGCCACACACACACACGCACGCACATGCACACGCACACGCACACACACCTACACACCTTCACACACACACCTACACACACATACGCACACGCACACACACACACACACACACACACACACACACACTGCTTCTCTCCCCTTCTAGTGGACAAGTCCGTAGAGGACTTTGGATTCCTCCCTGATCAATACAGCGCATTTTTCTCAGCAGTGGTCTGGTGTCGTCTTTCAGGTTCTCCTATCGATCTACCAAGAACGGATGCCAAGTTGGGTCCTCTGGCCATCTTGTGTTCGCATGCGGGAAGCAATGACATCTGTCACATGACAGGAAGTAGAAGTGTCTGCCCATCTTGTGTTCGATGCAGGAAGCAATGACATCTGTCACATGACAGGAAGTAGAAGTGTCTGCCCATCTTGTGTTCGCATGCGGGAAGCAATGACATCTGTCACATGACAGGAAGTAGAAGTGTCTGCCCATCTTGTGTTCGATGCAGGAAGCAATGACATCTGTCACATGACAGGAAGTAGAAGTGTCTGCCCATCTTGTGTTCGATGCAGGAAGCAATGACATCTGTCACATGACAGGAAGTGGGTGTGTCTGCCCATCACATGCGGGAAACAAAGGCATCTGACATACATCTTATCACCCATCTGTTCTTTGGTGTCTTTCTTTTTGTTTTCAATACAAATAGTTTGGCAAAACCACAACCACAACAAACCAATCGGGACCCAGTGTCATTTCTTCTGTGGTGTTTCTCTTCATTATGAGGAAAACCTTCTTGGACAGATTGGGGTTTTACTCATCTGAGGGATTTGGTTATTGCAGTATTGACTGGTAGCATTTTGAACCAAACAGCTGTTTGTATGTACTTGTAAACATCTACTGCAAAGTTGCTCTAGACTTTTTACTTTACTTTTGACTGTATTGAACCAGTCTAAATAATAGTTTTTATGTGTTTCTGTGTATATTATGTAAATATACTGCTGTGTCTAGCTAAAGTCTGTCAGCCCTGTTGAATTAGATTCGGCCTTTGGCATCTATTACAGCAGAGTCTAGAAAGACACATATATTTATACCTCCAGGAAACTAAATCTGTGATCATATTGTTCTAACAGTGCTGACAATGTAGTTTCTCAGACATTGATCAATTGGACCGCTGGATCATACTCCACAATAACAGTTTAAAAAAAATATCTGAATAAATAAAGGTCTTCTGTGATGGTCAATGTCTGTGGCTAAAAGTGGATCCTGAGTTTAATAAGTTGATTCCCTAGCTGCTGTTGCTAAGCTTGTGGAGAGTAATGATGTGTTATAAGTGGTTGTTCTTAAGTCAAACGCACAGGCTGTAACTCTGTTCTGCGTAAAAGTGCTTGCTCGGTTACTGAAACCTTGTTTTATATTTGAGCAGATGTTGGAAGAGCAGGTCCAAGCAACAATAGCAGAGCAATAGGATGTTGTAAAAGGACAAGTAAAAACGTGTGGCTGGCTACAGTTAAGTCTTTAATTTTAGTGATATAATCAATAGAGTTGAGTATTATGGCTCATAGTCCCGGCCCAATGTTACGGATCCTCTGACATTAAATATTCATATCATTCTGGAAAAACACACTCTTTATGGGCTATTAATGGGCACTCATTGTTATACACATGAAATGTTATAGTTATACTAGAGACAAGTTAACTGTGTTATAGTTATACTAGAGACAAGTTAACTGTGTTATAGTTATACTAGAGACAAGTTAACTGTGTTATAGTTATACTAGAGACAAGTTAACTGTGTTATAGTTATACTAGAGACAAGTTAACTGTGTGTTATAGTTATACTAGAGACACGTTAACTGTGTGTTATAGTTATACTAGAGACAAGTTAACTGTGTTATAGTTATACTAGAGACAAGTTAACTGTGTGTTATAGTTATACTAGAGACACGTTAACTGTGTGTTATAGTTATACTAGAGACAAGTTAACTGTGTGTTATAGTTATACTAGAGACTATTAACTGTGTTATAGTTATACTAGAGACAAGTTAACTGTGTGTTATAGTTATACTAGAGACTATTAACTGTGTTATAGTTATACTAGAGACACGTTAACTGTGTGTTATAGTTATACTAGAGACTATTAACTGTGTTATAGTTATACTAGAGACACGTTAACTGTGTGTTATAGTTATACTAGAGACACGTTAACTGTGTGTTATAGTTATACTAGAGACAAGTTAACTGTGTTATAGTTATACTAGAGACAAGTTAACTGTGTGTTATAGTTATACTAGAGACACGTTAACTGTGTGTTATAGTTATACTAGAGACAAGTTAACTGTGTGTTATAGTTATACTAGAGACTATTAACTGTGTTATAGTTATACTAGAGACAAGTTAACTGTGTGTTATAGTTATACTAGAGACTATTAACTGTGTTATAGTTATACTAGAGACACGTTAACTGTGTGTTATAGTTATACTAGAGACAAGTTAACTGTGTGTTATAGTTATACTAGAGACTATTAACTGTGTTATAGTTATACTAGAGACAAGTTAACTGTGTGTTATAGTTATACTAGAGACAAGTTAACTGTGTGTTATAGTTATACTAGAGACAAGTTAACTGTGTGTTATAGTTATACTAGAGACAAGTTAACTGTGTGTTATAGTTATACTAGAGACAAGTTAACTGTGTGTTATAGTTATACTAGAGACAAGTTAACTGTGTTATAGTTATACTAGAGACAAGTTAACTGTGTGTTATAGTTATACTAGAGACAAGTTAACTGTGTGTTATAGTTATACTAGAGACAAGTTAACTGTGTTATAGTTATACTAGAGACAAGTTAACTGTGTTATAGTTATACTAGAGACAAGTTAACTGTGTGTTATAGTTATACTAGAGACAAGTTAACTGTGTGTTATAGTTATACTAGAGACAAGTTAACTGTGTGTTATAGTTATACTAGAGACAAGTTAACTGTGTTATAGTTATACTAGAGACAAGTTAACTGTGTGTTATAGTTATACTAGAGACAAGTTAACTGTGTGTTATAGTTATACTAGAGACTATTAACTGTGTTATAGTTATACTAGAGACAAGTTAACTGTGTTATAGTTATACTAGAGACAAGTTAACTGTGTGTTATAGTTATACTAGAGACAAGTTAACTGTGTTATAGTTATACTAGAGACTATTAACTGTTATAGTTATACTAGAGACAAGTTAACTGTGTTATAGTTATACTAGAGACAAGTTAACTGTGTGTTATAGTTATACTAGAGACAAGTTAACTGTGTTATAGTTATACTAGAGACTATTAACTGTGTTATAGTTATACTAGAGACAAGTTAACTGTGTTATAGTTATACTAGAGACAAGTTAACTGTGTGTTATAGTTATACTAGAGACAAGTTAACTGTGTGTTATAGTTATACTAGAGACTATTAACTGTGTTATAGTTATACTAGAGACAAGTTAACTGTGTTATAGTTATACTAGAGACAAGTTAACTGTGTTATAGTTATACTAGAGACTATTAACTGTGTTATAGTTATACTAGAGACAAGTTAACTGTGTGTTATAGTTGTACTAGAGACAAGTTAACTGTGTGTTATAGTTATACTAGAGACTATTAACTGTGTTATAGTTATACTAGAGACAAGTTAACTGTGTGTTATAGTTATACTAGAGACAAGTTAACTGTGTGTTATAGTTATACTAGAGACAAGTTAACTGTGTGTTATAGTTATACTAGAGACAAGTTAACTGTGTGTTATAGTTATACTAGAGACTATTAACTGTGTTATAGTTATACTAGAGACAAGTTAACTGTGTGTTATAGTTATACTAGAGACAAGTTAACTGTGTGTTATAGTTATACTAGAGACTATTAACTGTGTTATAGTTATACTAGAGACAAGTTAACTGTGTGTTATAGTTATACTAGAGACTATTAACTGTGTTATAGTTATACTAGAGACACGTTAACTGTGTGTTATAGTTATACTAGAGACTATTAACTGTGTTATAGTTATACTAGAGACAAGTTAACTGTGTTATAGTTATACTAGAGACAAGTTAACTGTGTTATAGTTATACTAGAGACAAGTTAACTGTGTGTTATAGTTATACTAGAGACTATTAACTGTGTTATAGTTATACTAGAGACAAGTTAACTGTGTTATAGTTATACTAGAGACAAGTTAACTGTGTTATAGTTATACTAGAGACAAGTTAACTGTGTTATAGTTATACTAGAGACACGTTAACTGTGTGTTATAGTTATACTAGAGACAAGTTAACTGTGTGTTATAGTTATACTAGAGACAAGTTAACTGTGTGTTATAGTTATACTAGAGACAAGTTAACTGTGTGTTATAGTTATACTAGAGACAAGTTAACTGTGTGTTATAGTTATACTAGAGACTATTAACTGTGTTATAGTTATACTAGAGACAAGTTAACTGTGTGTTATAGTTATACTAGAGACTATTAACTGTGTTATAGTTATACTAGAGACAAGTTAACTGTGTTATAGTTATACTAGAGACAAGTTAACTGTGTTATAGTTATACTAGAGACAAGTTAACTGTGTTATAGTTATACTAGAGACACGTTAACTGTGTGTTATAGTTATACTAGAGACAAGTTAACTGTGTGTTATAGTTATACTAGAGACAAGTTAACTGTGTGTTATAGTTATACTAGAGACAAGTTAACTGTGTGTTATAGTTATACTAGAGACAAGTTAACTGTGTGTTATAGTTATACTAGAGACTATTAACTGTGTTATAGTTATACTAGAGACAAGTTAACTGTGTGTTATAGTTATACTAGAGACTATTAACTGTGTTATAGTTATACTAGAGACACGTTAACTGTGTGTTATAGTTATACTAGAGACTATTAACTGTGTTATAGTTATACTAGAGACACGTTAACTGTGTGTTATAGTTATACTAGAGACAAGTTAACTGTGTGTTATAGTTATACTAGAGACAAGTTAACTGTGTGTTATAGTTATACTAGAGACAAGTTAACTGTGTGTTATAGTTATACTAGAGACTATTAACTGTGTTATAGTTATACTAGAGACAAGTTAACTGTGTGTTATAGTTATACTAGAGACTATTAACTGTGTTATAGTTATACTAGAGACACGTTAACTGTGTGTTATAGTTATACTAGAGACAAGTTAACTGTGTGTTATAGTTATACTAGAGACTATTAACTGTGTTATAGTTATACTAGAGACAAGTTAACTGTGTGTTATAGTTATACTAGAGACTATTAACTGTGTTATAGTTATACTAGAGACACGTTAACTGTGTGTTATAGTTATACTAGAGACAAGTTAACTGTGTTATAGTTATACTATAGTGTTATAGTTATACTAGAGACTAGTTAACTGTGTTATAGTTATACTAGAGACAAGAACAAGTTAACTGTGTGTTATAGTTATACTAGAGACAAGTTAACTGTGTTTATAGTTATACTAGAGACAAGTTAACTGTGTGTTATAGTTATACTAGAGACAAGTTAACTGTGTTATAGTTATATAGTTATACTATTAACTGTGTGTTATAGATACTAGAGACAAGTTAACTGTGTGTTATAGTTATACTAGAGACAAGTTAACTGTGTGTTATAGTTATACTAGAGACAAGTTAACTGTGTGTTATAGTTATACTAGAGACTATTAACTGTGTTATAGTTATACTAGAGACAAGTTAACTGTGTGTTATAGTTATACTAGAGACAAGTTAACTGTGTTTATAGTTATACTAGAGACTATTAACTGTGTTATAGTTATACTAGAGACAAGTTAACTGTGTTATAGTTATACTAGAGACAAGTTAACTGTGACAAGTTAACTGTGTTATAGTTATACTAGAGACACGTTAACTGTGTGTTATAGTTATACTAGTTATAGTTAACTGTGTGTTATACTAGAGACAAGTTAACTGTGTGTTATAGTTATACTAGAGACAAGTTAACTGTAGTTATAGTTATACTAGACAAGTTAACTGTGTGTTAGACAAGTTAACTGTGTGTTATAGTTATACTAGAGACTATTAACTGTGTTATAGTTATACTAGAGACAAGTTAACTGTAACTGTGTGTTATAGTTATGAGACTATTAACTGTGTTATAGTTATACTAGAGACAAGTTAACTGTGTGTTATAGTTATACTAGAGACAAGTTAACTGTGTTATAGTTATACTAGAGACAAGTTAACTGTGTTATAGTTATACTAGAGACACGTTAACTGTGTGTTATAGTTATACTAGAGACAAGTTAACTGTGTGTTACTAGAGACAAGTTAACTGTGTGTTATAGTTATATAAGTTAACTGTGTGTTATAGTTATACTAGAGACACGTTAACTGTGTGTTATAGTTATACTAGAGACAAGTTAACTGTGTGTTATAGTTATACTAGAGACTATTAACTGTGTTATAGTTATACTAGAGACAAGTTAACTGTGTGTTATAGTTATACTAGAGACTATTAACTGTGTATAGTTATACTAGAGACACGTTAACTGTGTGTTATAGTTATACTAGAGACTATTAACTGTGTTATAGTTATACTAGAGACAAGTTAACTGTATAGTTATACTAGAGACAAGTTAACTGTGTGTTATAGTTATACTAGAGACATTAACTGTGTTTATAGTTATACTAGAGACAAGTTAACTGTGTGTTATAGTTATACTAGAGACAAGTTAACTGAGACTATTAACTGTTAACTGTGTGTTATAGTTATACTAGAGACAAGTTAACTGTATAGTTATACTAGAGACACGTTAACTGTTATACTAGAGACTATAACTGTGTTATAGTTATACTAGAGACAAGTTAACTGTGTTATAGTTATACTAGAGACAAGTTAACTGTGTGTTATAGTTATACTAGAGACAAGTTAACTGTGTGTTATAGTTATACTAGAGACACGTTAACTGTGTGTTATAGTTATACTAGAGACAAGTTAACTGTGTGTTATAGTTATACTATTAACTGTGACTATTAACTGTGTTATAGTTATACTAGAGACACGTTAACTGTGTGTTATAGTTATACTAGAGACAAGTTAACTGTGTGTTATAGTTATACTAGAGACAAGTTAACTGTGTGTTATAGTTATACTAGAGACAAGTTAACTGTGTTATAGTGATCCTAGAGACAAGTTAACTGTGTTATAGTGATCCTAGAGACAAGTTAACTGATACATATTTTTTTATCTTAATTCCAACAGGGAAGTGGATTTGGTGATTATTCAAAATAACCTCTGGTATCTTAGGCTTACTACATTGATATTCATTGGTGATTTGTTTTCTCCTGTTCAAACGTGACTAATTATAATGTCATCTTAGGCAAACACCCCAATCAATACTAGAGACAAGTTAACTGTGTGTTATAGTTATACTAGAGACAAGTTAACTGTGTGTTATAGTTATACTAGAGACTATTAACTGTGTTATAGTTATACTAGAGACACGTTAACTGTGTGTTATAGTTATACTAGAGACAAGTTAACTGTGTGTTATAGTTATACTAGAGACAAGTTAACTGTGTGTTATAGTTATACTAGAGACAAGTTAACTGTGTTATAGTGATCCTACAGACAAGTTAACTGTGTTATAGTGATCCTAGAGACAAGTTAACTGATACATATTTTTTATCTTAATTCCAACAGGGGAAGTGGATTTGGTGATTATTCAAAATAACCTCTGGTATCTTAGGCTTACTACATTGATATTCATTGGTGATTTGTTTTCTCCTGTTCAATTTAACCTCTAGCAATCCTATTTATAATGTGAAAAAAAAACGTGACTAATTATAATGTCATCTTAGGCAAACACCCCAATCAAGGACATGCAGAAATATACTATATTACAGTTGTTCAGTGTTTGAACCATTTGAATACATAAAACTGCTACACGAAAACAGATTTTTGTCATGGCCTTCAATGTCATTGCTGCATTTAAATATGGTCACCCTTGCACGGGCTACTGGACCCAGTGATGCAAACATTTTGGATCGAGATGAAAAGATGAGGTGTGTGTTACGTCTGCCGAGCCAGCAGCTGAGCGTTCAGTCATGGTGACCCCAAACATCACCTCTGTAAACGAATCCCGAGCCGAGAAAAAAAAAAGTACGCAACATCAAAGTCGTTTTCACTTTTAGTTTCAATGACCCTGCCTTTAAATGGGTCACTGTATTAAAATAAAATGTCTGTTTGTATTTTACTAAAACTAAAACGCTGTGTCTGAAAAGCTTTTGTTCCCTTTTGTCCCCTGGATTCCGCAGCAACCTGGCCGTGCATTTTCTGAAACCCTCCAGTCCAAACATAATTGATGTCCGCTGAATGTAGCACATGGTCTGCCAGCATTGCAGTCTCACTGGACTTCAGCATAGTATGCTTTATTTTCTGTCGGTTTCTGCTCCATGAAGGTGTCCTGGACAGCTCTTATAGGGGAGACCAGGGACAGTTTTAGAGATTTTTTCAATAAATCAAAAACCATTTACACTGGAATTTGCTATGTAACAAATTTCAATGTGTCAAGTACTGAAACAATGAATTTAAGGGGTTTTATGAAACATGTACAGGTTGACAAATTTATGTTAATACTGTCAGTCCACTGTTACAACTGTCACAGTGCATAATGCTGGTAGTAACAGATACCTGGGACAGTTGTAACACATACCTGGGACAGTTGTAACACATACCTGGGACAGTTGTAACACATACCTGGGACAGTTGTAACACATACCTGGGACAGTTGTAACACATACCTGGGACAGTTGTAACACAAACCTGGGACAGTTGTAACACAAACCTGGGACGGTTGTAACACACCCCTGGGACAGTTGTAACACAAACCTGGGACAGTTGTAACACATACCTGGGACAGTTGTAACACATACCTGGGACAGTTGTAACACATACCTGGGACAGTTGTAACACATACCTGGGACAGTTGTAACACATACCTGGGACAGTTGTAACACATACCTGGGACAGTTGTAACACAAACCTGAGACGGTTGTAACACAAACCTGGGACAGTTGTAACACAAACCTGGGACAGTTGTAACACAAACCTGGGACAGTTGTAACACATACCTGGGACAGTTGTAACACATACCTGGGACAGTTGTAACACATACCTGGGACGGTTGTAACACAAACCTGGGACGGTTGTAACACAAACCTGGGACAGTTGTAACACAAACCTGGGACAGTTGTAACACAAACCTGGGACAGTTGTAACACAAACCTGGGACAGTTGTAACACAAACCTGGGACAGTTGTAACACAAACCTGGGACAGTTGTAACACAAACCTGGGACGGTTGTAACACAAACCTGGGACGGTTGTAACACACCCCTGGGACAGTTGTAACACATACCTGGGACATTTGTAACACAAACCTGGGACAGTTGTAACACAAACCTGGGACACAAACCTGTTGTAACACAAACCTGGGACACAAACCTGGGACAGTTGTTGGGACGGTTGTAACACACCCCTGGGACAGTTGTAACACATACCTGGGACAGTTGTAACACATACCTGGGACAGTTGTAACACATACCTGGGACAGTTGTAACACATACCTGGGACAGTTGTAACACAAACTGGGACAGTTGTTACACAAACCTGGGACAGTTGTAACACAAACCTGAGACGGTTGTAACACAAACCTGGTACGGTTGTAACACAAACCTGGGACAGTTGTAACACATACCTGGGACAGTTGTAACACATACCTGGGACAGTTGTAGCACAAACCTGGGACAGTTGTTACACACCCCTGGGACAGTTGTAACACAAACCTGGGACAGTTGTTACACATTCCTGGGACAGTTGTAACATGTCTAAAATATACAGAATTGATTGTCACTTGATATCTTTTTTTAATTAGGATGACCTTTTTTAACATCACATGACAAAAAAAGAAAAGCCGTGAAATTATATTGCTAGAGAATTATTAAACGGGTAGAGTGGGTCTCAGTAGGCCACATTGATGGAATCATTCCGACTCACAATTGTGGCAATTTGCATTTGAATATTGTCTCAAAGAACACTTACATATATTGAAAATGATAGTCCCTTATGGGCTTCCATACTTGTGTGTCCAGGCTATCAAAAGAGTCCTGAATTTTCTCGTTGATCTTCTTTATTTATTTATTTTTGATGGCGTTACAACCATCCCAGTATCACCAGCCATGTTTAAACCTCATGTGAACTAGCCAAACTGGTAGCTTGACATACGTAAGTTAAATATAGTCTAATATATAGTCTAATAATACTTGTTTACATACCTATACATTTGATAAAAAACTTTTTTACCTCAGCAAGAAGACATTAAAACTGAGCATGTGCAGAGATGTGCAGAAGGTGCATTCAACCGTCTCTTGTTACAACTGTCCCTGGTCTACCCTACCTACGTCTCCTTTTTTAACTCCAGGTAATTGCCTAAGACCCCATTTTAATTTACAGCAACTGATTAACTAGCTCACTCTGGCATAAGACACACTTTACCGATATTTGATAATTATTAACAGCTCAACCCGGACCAATAACCAATTAGGGTCAAATGCCTTGTTCAAGGACTCATCCACTGATTTGCTCACGCTGAAGTTTAGAGGTGTTTACGATTCGGCCAACTGTCCCAAAAGTCAAGCCAACGCAACTTGGGCGACAGCCATGTGCTAACATTGTAATAACAGCACAGTATAAGCCTTTTAAAATCGTTTATTTGTATTTACTTCGCACCCAAAATGGAAAATCTGACAACAGTCAATATCCAGCCAGCTCCAAAATATGCTCCGCTCAACTCCAGTCATTGCCTCTCGCTCGCCGCTTTCTCCCCCCCTCACACCCTCTCTCTTTTCTCCCTCTCTCTCTCTCCCCCCTCTTTCTCCCTGTCTCTCCCTGTCTCTCTCTTCTCCCTGTCTCTCTCTCCCTTATTTCTCTCTGCCTCTCTCTCTCTCTCTCTCCTCTCTCTTTTCTCACTGTCTCTCTCTCTTCTCCCTGTCTCTCTCTCTCTCTCCCTGTCTCTCATTCTTTCTCTCTCTCACACACACACACACACCTGAACCCCCGCCTCTTTCAGTAATAAAACTCAAGCACAACACGGACACACACAAACAGCTGCCGCGTTTACAGCGTTCCTACCGGATCTCGCCCACATTTCCGTCACACTACGGCCAAGCGTCCCCCGGTGCTGCTGCCTCCCGGTGCTGCTGCCTCTGCTGCTGCCTCCCGGTGCTGCTGCCTCCCCCGACCCGGTGCTGCTGTCCCCCGACCCGGTGCTGCTGTCCCCCGACCCGGTGCTGCTGTCCCCGTCGTCCCATCCGAAGAGGTGGTAAGCAGGCGAACCGGAAGACGCACATTCATCCTATCGGAGTCAATCTGAAACTTCCTCGCCGGACGGCTCTCACGCAGCGGAACAGAACATGAGTGATAAAGATAAAAACGCGGGTAAGAAACTTCTGTAGTTATAATCTGCCGAAATGCTCTGGGTACAGCCTATAGCTGTGTGTGTGCGTGTGTGTGTGTGCATCTAGAAGCGAGAAGCTTCTGCGAGTGCACTGCGGGTAGTGAAATCCTATAGACAAATCCCCAACTACCACTTTTTGTGTAATTTCACGCCCACTGCAGTGGGAATTTAGCGTGCGTTATGTGCTATATTGCAGCATATGACATTCCTTGTTAAATGCCACGGAAGTTGTGCGTCCAGTGGACATACAGACCCGCCACAGACAGTTTCTGGTGCAGCGCGTGTTGGCCAATGAAACCAGCATTGGGAGCACGCGTGCGGGTAGCTCGTCTCACCCAGCAAATTATGCATCCTGTGACGCTGTCGCGCACAGATATGTTGGGAAATGGTCCGAAATAAACAATAAACTATATGGGCCCATGTGGAAATGTGTCACCTGGACACATCTTCTCAGTCCAGTGAAAAGTTTAAACGTTTTCTCCGATTTAAAATGTTGCAATTTCAGGGTTTTGCCGCTGCAAAGGATGATGGCATTTCTGTCTCCCCGGAGCGCTTCGTCATGTCACGTGGTGAGAAAAAGTGCACGCTGGTCACTTTTTCCGCGCCAGATTAATGGGCTGGTCCACGTGTCTCGCACGCCCTGATTACATCTGAATGCGCGCGGTGGCGGGACTATTCCCGGTGGAATAAGTGACTGTTCTCATACCTGGCATGCAGCGGGTGGGTCTCACTGCACCCGAGATTGCCACCTCAGGGATGGATTGAAATCGAGTTTATTCACGACCCCAATTAGTTTTGCCTTTTTCAGTTAAATCTCTTGTTTTATTGTGTGGATAATTGCTGCCAAGATTGTAAATTGTGTTTGAGAATATGAGTTTAGAAATACGGTACACAGTTAATTATTTTCCCTCATGATGTCTAGAATAGCACTTGTTGCCTTTTTGGTAGACTTATAGCGCTTTTAACGCTTATAACGCTTACAACGGTTACTCTGTATATGCTGAGTATGCAACATTGTGCAAATACCGTTCATGCCTATAGCAGCTAACTTGCTTATTTTACAGCCCAAGTTAAAAAAAACAGTACACTGTATATTTATTATCTTGGAATCACTTATGTTGTGCTCTAGTAGGCTACACTAAACAGTATTTATGTAGGCAATTATCTAAACACTATCAGTCAACTATTTAGTGTACACAATAAGTGTTTCCTAAATAATCCGCTTATTATTGCATTCTATGTACCTTAGATATCAAGGCCTATACGGCGTGATATGTGTGGGTATGTAGTGTGAATTAACAAAACACTGAAACTGCTATTGCACAGTTTTTACACACCTGCCTTGTTTATTACACATACATAACACACACATGACACATAACTCGTATTTGTGAATATGTCACAGCCAAACAATCCCTGACTCAGTTGTTTCAGAAACCCATCTTATAGTTCCCACTAACAACGGGGTCTATAAACGTACTCCATTCATTCTTATACAGTATATATATATGGATATATATATATATATATATATATATATGGATATATATATATATATGGACAACTTAGAACTACCATTCTTGGGTCAGGGAGGCTGAGTGTACAGTGTGTTAATGGTTGGATGGAGTCAACGTCAGTAGCTTTTTCATAACTCACCACAAGGACTTTTACACACAAAAGCACAGACAGGCATGAACACACTCACGCCCACAGTCATATGTCAATATTAGGATGTTCTGTTCTCCATCACTGCTCTGGGTTTCATTAGAGTTGCTATACTGGCTTTTGCCAACCTAGGCATATTTCCTGGTTTACTCCTGGTTTTCTTACAATGGACTGTGAACTCATTCAAAGCAGTCTATCATGCCTGTTCATATATTAAATTCAGCTTCTCTGCCTTGTTCCCCTCATCTTTCAAAAGCCTCCGTTTCTGTCTTGCCTAAGTTGTCTTCATCTGTCATTTTCTCTTCTACCACACACTTAAAGGGTAGGTTCATCCCAATTTTTTTGCATGTGGACATATATTCACTCTTTCTGTGAATGTTCTGTGGTCACTAGACTGTAATAATGCACAATACTAATTCATGAAAGGGGCTAACATGACAATCTTTTTTCTAAAATATGCCTTGTCTCTTATGACACTGAGTGAACAAGGTCAGATGTAAAAATCTGCGGGTTTCCCCTTTAAAGACATGGACACTCACAGGCTCTCACTCCCTTCTCTGCAGGTGATATGAGACATATCATTTCTACATGCTGTGCTGACTGCTGCAGTCTAAAAATAAATTAACTAATTTGAATGATGTAATTACAGTATGTTACAGTGGATTTACTGGTTGTGTCTGTGTAGAGGACAATATCCATTATGGCACAGTAAAACAAGGGGAAATTAATAATGGTTAATGATTGGTTAATGGTTGCCGTTTGGAGTCCGTTTAGAATTGCGGTTGTCACTAGCGTCCCATGGCAACCCTGAGAAACACTTTGAAAAGAAAAATATATGTCAGATTTTTGTTCATTTTCCATTTGCTGTCAATTCTATTCCTGCACGTTTCCTCTGTTTCTGTTAGACTGCTCAGTGGCACTCTTGTGAAACATTAAATATATTCTTTACTTTTGCACATCGGTTTCCGTTAGACTGTTCTGTGGCACTCTTGTGAAACATTAAATATATTCTTTACTTTTGCACATCTGTTTCCGTTAGACTGTTTAGTGGCACTCTTGTGAAACATTAAATATATTCTTTACTTTTGCACATCGGTTTCCGTTAGACTGTTCTGTGGCACTCTTGTGAAACATTAAATATATTCTTTACTTTTGCACATCTGTTTCCGTTCGACTGCTCAGTGGCACTCTTGTGAAACATTAAATATATTCTTTACTTTTGCACATCGGTTTCCGTTAGACTGTTCTGTGGCACTCTTGTGAAACATTAAATATATTCTTTACTTTTGCACATCGGTTTCCGTTAGACTGTTCTGTGGCACTCTTGTGAAACATTAAATATATTCTTTACTTTTGCACATCTGTTTCCGTTAGACTGTTTAGTGGCACTCTTGTGAAACATTAAATGCATTCTTTACGCTCATGCTTTTATGATTCGCAGCTCCAGGTGCCTTATAAAGCTGGTCGGCATGTCGGGCGACTGGGAGCTTCCCTTTGCCCAACCTTTCTGCTATGGTTCATAGTTTAATTGCTCTTCATTAGCTCTGATCCAGGGTGTCACGAGTGAGCTCAACATCAGTGGACAGCACACCCTGGACCCGAGCAACACGCTTAATAAAGGCATCTCAGTCAACTCCTCAGGCGAGGCCAACACATGCATGTCAACCATTTTTTGGGTTGTCACCAAAGCTTACTATTGGTAATTTGCAGTAAAAATCTGCATCAAATGAGACAAGGCTATTGATCGTTTTGGGTAAATTTAACAAAATTATGATGTTGATTAATTAACGGTTAGCAACCGGTTAGGTCGACCTACTTTGAGGAGTAGAGTTATTTAGGCGTGCTTACTTAACACTCGCTCATCATCATCATCAGTGCATTCCCACACTCTAGCTCAGTGCACCCAAATGCAACCCCTGTTCTGGCTATGATTACTGCGATGGGTTTTACAGGAAGTGTGTTGATGTAGGACGGATGTGTTTAAGGGAGCGTACACATTGCCCGAGGCTACTGTATCGCCCAGACGATCCAGGGACCCAAGCAATTGTTGTCCATAGCGATAGACTTAAATACCGGCGTCGCTGTAGCTACAAGGCATCAGCGGGGAGAACTCCAGTCCCGTCATTTTGCCGATTCATCGCCCATAATTGACAGCTCCTCGAGTTGGTGTTGAAGACGTTGTGTTTTTATGGCTGCCTTGTGGTCTCGCAGTAAACAGAACAACTACGTGTGTAACTGAATAGTTTATCTTCTTCCCTCTCACAGTCCAGCATAGTGTTTGTGTGGAAGTATCGGCCTTCAGGCTTCTCGCTCTTTCTTCCTGTGTAGGCCTCTTCTCCTCCTCTCACCTGAGACAGCTGCTGGGCACTGTCATGTTGGATTCCGATTTTGCTGCTGCTGCCGGTATTGAAATATCTGACCGATACTTGCTTGTTGTTTACTTTAGCACGATCTTGACCCTTTAACTCCCGTGACAAAGTCACCACAGTTGTGTAGCGGCCTAATGCTTGTGGCTAGCTGGGTGACGCGGAGCTGCTGCATGGTCTTGGGCGGTTGATGTGTCTGTGAACCGTGAGGTAAGTTCTGACAACTGTACAGGTCCCCAAATTGCCACTGCCAGTCAAATTTGTATGCGAGAGAATAAAGGAAGGCGCGACCAGGGTCTGCGCTCGGGCTTGAATGAATGGTGGCCGGTGCGTGAGATAAAACATGTCTATAGAGTTCAACAGGCTCACACACACTTGGGGAAAAAAAATGCCATGATTGTGGTATATGTTTGTTGCATTTTGGCATCCTTGCTTTCTTCCCTGTTTTGGGATGTGTGTGCGAGTACCTGCTGAATCCTATGCAAAATAAGTGCCAAAAGTCTGTGGGTGGATACGCCTCTGTACACCTGAAGGGAGAACTGACAGGCAAAAACTGATTTGTGCACACACCGATGTTTACGTTGATCTGTTTGTCAAATACATGATCTCTTTTTACGTTAATTTCTCATTTCTTTCATGAAAAACCCGCCATCCACTACTATAGCTGTTCACATTCACAGACTTTTGGTGCCAAATTCACTCCATATGTGGGGTGCAATTTCAGTGCCTAAATACATTTAAAATGTATTGGAAAAAGGTTATCAGGTCATTTAACATGCCGTGAAACATGTTACAATTGCAGACGGAATGTGTTAATTTTGTATGAATTTTCAGTTTTTCCTAACTGAATAGTTTGGATCGTAACAAAGGAGGATGCATGCAGAAGTGTGCAAATGCAGCAGTGTGCAACGTAACAACAGCAGAGACGGACTGGCCATTGGGCAATTCTGGCAAATGCCAGATGGGCCGGTCAATTATTTTTGACTAGCGGGCCGGTCAAAATTGGGGTTTTACCAGAAAGTCATTATTATTTGACTAATGATAGGGGCCTCAAGTTAAACAGAGCTAGTGTGGGGTCCTCAAAGACAAAAATGGGCCGGTGTGTTGGCAATACCCCAGACCAATGTCGGATCCTAGTCTAGCCCTGATTACAACGGTGTTTTTGTTGTTGCTGCCGCACGATGAAATGGCATGTCCCAGGAATTGTCACTGTTTATTCGATATCTGTAATAACAGACACTGACACGGTACATTGCTATTATAACTGATGACTGTATATTATTTACTTTTTATGACGTGTAATAAGTTTGGCTTTTTAGGTCCTGTTATTGTCTGGTTTCGAGCTGCTCCAACCTAACAAGGTCAACACGTTAACCACACTGCTGTTGACGTAATGAAACATGAGAGCTGGGCCGGGTACAATGCTGGAAGACATATTGAGAGCGTACAGTGTGTCTGTGTTCATACATTGTACACACATCTACAAGCACTGTCTGAGGTCTTAATATAGAGGTCGTTGGCATTGTGAAGTTGTCCAATCAAATTCATTCGGAGTTGCGTAATTTGGACGGGGTAGAAGACGATGTTAATGCTAAAATCGGCAAAAGTCGGAGGTTACGTGTAACAATGTCAGTGGTTAAAATGTATGATATATTGGCGGCTGTCCCTGGTCCTGAAACGCAAAAGTTCATGGAAAGAACAGAGCTGCTATACTTGGTCCATAAACATATCAAAAGTTACTTCAAATGTTAAATTAGAATTAGCAATTGTTCATGTGTAATTCCAATAGTCTCCACTATGCCGGGACGAGAACAAATAGAAACTGTCAATAACGTGAAATGACGAGGTGTGACGAGTGTACAACATTTACAATATCTTTCCATCTCTCTCTCCGTCGCTCTCTACGTCGCTCTTTCCGTCTCTCTCTCCTCTCTCCATCTCTCCCCCTCTCTCTCCCCCTCTCTCCATCTCCCTCTCCATCTCTCTCCATCTCTCTCTCTCCATCTCTCTATGTCTCTCTCTCCCTCTCTCTCTCCTCTCCCCCTCTCTCTCCATCTCTCTCCATCTCTCTATGTCTCTCTCTCCATCTCTCTCCATCTCTCTCTCTCCCCGTCTCTCTCTCTGTCTCCCTCTCTGTCTCCCTCTCTGTCTCCCTCTCTGTCTCCCTCCCTCTCTCTCTCTCCCTCTCTCTCTCTCTCTCTCTCCATCTCTTTCCATCTTTCTCTCTCTTTCTCTCCATCTCTCTCCCCATCTCTCTCTCCTCGTCTTTCTCCCTCCTGATTTAGATTGGCTCAGCAGCAGGATACGATTACTGAAATGCCACCATCGTTCTAGCTTTGCCTCTTGGTCCACTGCTACGAGGATTTGTCTTGACTCCGTAATAACCCCCATATCCCTGTCAGACACTGTCAGACACTATAACGAGGAACCCATGTATGAGACCAGTGCAAAGATGTCTTACAGACATTATAGCCTTGTATGTTTTTTGGAGCAATGAATAAATGGATTGGAGCAATATGCTGGGTTGTTGCTGCGGTCTAAGAGCAGCTGACTCTGGTCGGCGCTGCAGCATGAGATCAACTCCAGCATATTGCTCTTTCAGCAAAAAATGTCCCTTGTAATCTGCATACAGAGACATTTGTATTTCGAGCCTAAAGTATTATCGCCTTATGTCATATAGCAAAAGGCTTTATGCCAGAGCAGAAATTAGCAGCGGGAATGCATAGCTTCTGTGGCGTTTCACGTAGGTGTGAGAATAATTGATTGGTCAGTGTTCTAGCGTGTGGGGCTATTATACCAAAGCTGGGCCTATTACATGAACCAGTTTTCAATGAAGAACTGCCTGTAGTCCTGTTCTTGCTTGATGGAATGCCATTTTAGCATAAATAAATATAACAGTAAGATCCACATTAGGGTAACCCTAGAAAATATTTTTTGAAGGAGGCGCTTTTGACGAAATGACCAATTCCTTTTTTCTGGATGAAGCCAGTATGACCTGAGTGAAATTGCTACTGTTTCATCCAAATGACAAACCAAACCTAGAAACTGACAAGCTGTCACAATTCCATCTGGGACCACGCCCCTGGCAGAGGTGTCCCAGCGTCATCTCTCTTCGTCGCCGGTCTTCTAGCTGCCATTGTCCAAAATCCCACTGCACACGAACGCATCCCTGGACTGTCTTGGCCTTTTGTGCACACCTGTGCCTCATGTGCTGATTGCCATGTGTGTGTATATAAGCCTCCTCATTACTCTGTGTCCTTGTCCAGTATTGTTTGGTGTTACGCGTGTGTGCTGCATTTTTGACATTAAGAGAACTGTTTAGTTCTGTTACCTTATTTCATACTTTACGTTTAGAGCCTTATGTTACCAGTATCTTTTGTTAATTAAAACTTTGGTTTTTCAAACACCACCTCCGCCTTTTGGTTCCTGCTTTTCCACGCTGTGACAGAATACTGGACCCAACATGGAACCAGCGGATCCTCCAGGGATTGTGGCTACTGTTGCCAACCCAGCCTCCAAACTAGAGACGGCCATGGATCAGGTGGCTCGGGGCCTCGAAGAGGTGAGGTTGGCTGTTCAGCAGCAGGTACCTACTCCACCTGTGCCAGCAGGAGCCGAGGCGTATCCTTTACCACCTGACACTGAGGAGGGAGATTCCTGTTCCTTGTCACTTCCGGAGAAGTATAGCGGCACAGCGAGGGAGTGTCAAGGTTTCCTACTCCAACTAGATCTATATCTGTCTCTGAGGCCAGGCACACTGTCTGGGAGGACCAAGAATGCTACTCTTGTGTCATGCCTTACGGGGAAGGCGAGGGAGTGGGCCAGTTCTGTTTGGCAAAAGGGAGAGCCAGTCATCAATAGCTACCCAGACTTTGTCTCTCTGTTCCGCTCTGTTTTTGACCACCCTCCCCAAGGACGAGACGTCGGGGAACGACTATTACAGGTGCGTCAAGGACAGCGTGCTGCATCAGAATACGTGCTGGAGTTCAGGACACTAGCCGCTGCGTCCCGATGGAACGACGATTCCCTCCTGAGCGCATTTCGAGCAGGCCTTCGGGAGGAGATTCAAAGAGAGTTGGCATGCCGGGATGAAAGCCTTGACCTCACCCAGGTCATGAACATGTCAATCCGGTTGGACAACTTACTCCGGGGTCGTAAGCAGCTTGGGCAGGGTTCAACCATCACCATGACGCAGCTGTCTGCACCTGAACCAATGGAGATGGGTTCCACCATCATCCCGGAGAGACGATCAGGCTGGCGACCGAGACGTGCTGAGTGCCTCTATTGCGGAGGACAGGGTCACTATGCTGCAAAATGCACACAGCGCATCGAACACCAGGGAGGAGGCGGTAAGCCAGGCGGACCTGCGTCAACTCAGGTGGGCCACAACCTTTCCGTAGCACCCACCATAACCCCTCACGTACTTGTGTCGGTGAAGTTTCCTGCCTTCCCGGGGACACGCAGACTGTGCGCTCTGGTTGATTCAGGAGCGGCTGGGAATTTTATTGATTTGTCCACAGCCCAGCAATTAGGCATGCCACTAGTTAGGCTGCCACAGCCACTGCACATTGCTGCTATAGACAGTCGACCCTTGGGGTCAGGTAGTATAGAGGTTGTCACCGTACCTGTACAGCTCGTGGTTAATAGCCATCACCAAGAGTTTGTCTCCTTTTTTGCCATTGAGTCTCCTACCTACCCTGTAATTTTAGGGCTGCCATGGTTAGGACGTCATAATCCTGTTATTTCTTGGTCTACTGGAAAGGTTCTGAGTTGGTCGCAGGAGTGCCAGGGAGGGTGTCTGCCAGCAGCAATCTGCGCTACCACCATTGAGAGCCCAGCTAAAGTCGCTCATGTTTCCATCCCGGAGGAGTACCAAGACCTGTCTCAGGTGTTTTCAAAGGTCAAGGCTACGAAGCTGCCACCCCATCGCAGCAGAGACTGCGCCATCGTACTGAAGCCTGATGAGGCTCTTCCTAAGAGTCATATCTACCCCCTATCCTACGCTGAGACTGAGGCGATGGAGACCTATGTAGCAGAGGCTCTACAGCAGGGCTTTATACGTCACTCCACCTCTCCTGCCTCCTCGAGTTTCTTCTTTGTGAAGAAGAGTGATGGAGGTCTGCGCCCTGTATTGACTACAGAGCTCTCAACCAGGCAACGGTAAGGTATAGTTATCCCCTTCCGTTGATCTCTGTAGTCATAGAACAACTGCACGGGGCGCGCTTCTTCACAAAGTTAGACCTCAGGAGTGCTTATAATTTGGTGCGTATTAAGGAGGGGGATGAGTGGAAAACGGCCTTCTCCACAACCACGGGGCATTATGAATATTTGGTTATGCCTTTTGGTCTAATGAATGCTCCTTCAGTCTTTCAGGCTTTTGTTAATGACGTGTTCAGGGACATGTTGGGTCGGGGGGTGGTCGTTTACATTGATGATATTCTGGTATATTCAGCAACCAGGGCTCAGCATGTGGCTCTGGTACGCAAAGTGTTGGGTAGGCTGTTGGAGCATGAGTTATATGTGAAAGCTGAGAAGTGTCTGTTTTCCAGTCATCCATCTCTTTCTTAGGCTTCCATATTACATCTTCTGGAGTTGAGATGGAGGGATCTCGAGTTGAGGCGGTGCGCGATTGGCCTCCACCGGCCTCAGTCAAAGCACTTCAACGGTTCTTGGGCTTCGCAAATTTCTGCAGAAGGTTCATCCGGTCCTTCAGTACGGTGGCCAGCCCCTTAACAGCTCTACTTCGAGGAAACCCCTCTAAGCTGAAGTGGACTCCTGAGGCAGAGCGCGCTTTTCAGCAACTAAAGGTCCTGTTCTGTAAAGCTCCAGTGCTGGTGCACCCTGATCCATCCCAGCCTTTCATCGTGGAGGTAGACGCATCTGAAGTGGGAGTGGGGGCCGTGTTGTCCCAGAGGATCGGGACTCCACCAAGGTTGCGCGCGTGCGCTTTCTTCTCCAAGAAGCTGACACCCGCCGAACGCAACTATGACGTGGGCGACAGAGAACTCCTGGCCGTCAAGAGGGCTCTAGAGGTGTGGAGGCACTGGCTTGAGGGCGCCAAGCATCCTTTCCAAGTCTTGACAGACCACAGGAATCTGGAATACATACGGGCAGCTAGGAGGCTAAACCCCCGTCAGGCTAGATGGGCTCTGTTCTTTGCCAGATTTGACTATACACTGTCCTACCGCCCTGGAACAAAGAACGTCAGAGCTGACGCCCTGTCCAGGCAGTTTGAATCAGACGAGGTTATCCAAGAAGACGGACCCATAATTCCTGACACCCGAATCCTAGCTCCAGTGCTGTGGGAGGTCGACGAGGAGATACAACGTGCCACCAGGACTGAACCAGCACCAGCGCACTGTCCCGAAGGCAGGATCTACGTTCCTGTTCTGGTACGGGACCGACTGTTGGCCTGGGCGCATGCCTCTCCAGCATCAGGTCATCCAGGGATCGGCAAGACTATCACATGTCTGGCGGAGAAGTACTGGTGGCCTACCCTGGCTAAGGACGTCAGGTTATATGTCTCCTCCTGCTCTGTGTGTGCCCAGAGCAAGACTCCTAGACACCTTCCCTACGGCAAGCTTCAACCCCTACCGGTGCCACAGCGGCCCTGGTCTCATCTGTCCATAGACTTTCTTACAGACCTACCAGAGTCGGATAGATGCACCACTATATTAGTTGTGGTGGACCGGTTTTCTAAAGCTTGCCGCCTCCTTCCCTTGCAAGGTGTTCCCACAGCTCTACAGACCGCAGAGGCCTTGTTCACCCATGTCTTCCGGCATTATGGGGTGCCGGAGGACATTGTTTCCGACCGCGGCCCTCAGTTTACCTCAAGGGTTTGGAAAGCCTTCATGTCTCGTTTGGGGGTCGTGGTCAGTCTGACCTCCGGGTATCACCCGCAATCGAATGGGCAGGTCGAACGGGTAAACCAGGAGGTGGGCAGGTTTTTACGTACATACTGTGCTAAGAGCCCGGGGAGTGGGCTAAGTTTCTGCCATGGGCGGAGTACGCACAGAATTCGCTTCGCCACTCCTCCACTAACCTGTCTCCCTTCCAGTGTGTCCTTGGTTTCAGCCGACCATGGCGCCGTGGCATGGCAGTCGGAGTGATGTCCCTGCGGTGGAGGAGTGGTTCCGGCGTGCTGAGGACGTCTGGAATGTGGCCCACCGGCGTCTGCAGCGCGTCGGACGTCGGCATAAGGATCAGGCCGATCGCCGCCGCAGTGAGGCACCGGTGTTCGTGCCCGGTGACAGGGTCTGGTTGTCTACTCGGGACCTGCCCCTTCGAATGCCCTGTCGGAAGCTTGGGCAGCGGTTTGTGGGGCCATTCAAAGTTGTGGGGAGGGTGAATGAGGTTACCTATAAATTGCATTTACCTGCAACGTATAGTCGCATTAACTCCACATTTCATGTCTCACTTCTCAGGCCAGTGGTAGCTGGGCCCCTTCATGATGCTGGGGCCGCAGACGTCCCTCCACCCTCATTCAACGTTGGAGGGGCCCCGGCGTTCTCTGTACGTTCTATTCTAGATTCGAGACGTCGGGGTGGGCGGCTCCAGTACCTCGTGGAGTGGGAGGGGTATGGCCCTGAGGAGCACAGCTGGGAGCCGGCGGAGAATGTGTTGGACCCGTCCCTTGTCTTGGACTTTCACCGCCGGCAGCCTGACCGTCCGGCTCCTCGCCCTCGGGGTCGTCCTCTGGGCCGGCGACGCAGCACTGCGGGAGCAGCGCCTCAAGGGGGGGGCCCTGTCACAATTCCATCTGGGACCACGCCCCTGGCAGAGGTGTCCCAGCGTCATCTCTCTTCGTCGCCGGTCTTCTAGCTGCCATTGTCCAAAATCCCACTGCACACGAACGCATCCCTGGACTGTCTTGGCCTTTTGTGCACACCTGTGCCTCATGTGCTGATTGCCATGTGTGTGTATATAAGCCTCCTCATTACTCTGTGTCCTTGTCCAGTATTGTTTGGTGTTACGCGTGTGTGCTGCATTTTTGACATTAAGAGAACTGTTTAGTTCTGTTACCTTATTTCATACTTTACGTTTAGAGCCTTATGTTACCAGTATCTTTTGTTAATTAAAACTTTGGTTTTTCAAACACCACCTCCGCCTTTTGGTTCCTGCTTTTCCACGCTGTGACACAAGCACGTCTACAGTTTAACCACTTGATCGGTCTGGTTGTTGTCTTTTACCGGAAGCGTGTTATTCAGTGCTACAGCCTTGATTCTCTCTCCGGTTGATGGTTTAGGAAGGATGGTTTACAAACCAAGCAATCCGTACGCGCAACACAACACTGGGTCAGGAAGTATAGGGTGTAGCCACCTAGACACGTATAACACATATTTATAGAACATATTCGTAACAAACCAACAGTGATAAAGTTAATAAAACAAAGAGACAAATTAAATATAACAAATGTATTCAGTGCTGAATAAATAAACTAAATGTTCTCATCAGGGCCCCCCGAGTGGCCCCCTTTTCACCCGAGGGTTGTGAAGAACACCATTTTTCTCTAAATTGTTCCAACGCATATTTCTAAACATAACCAGGGCAACCACTTACTGGGGCAACCGATTAGCTCTGTTGGGCTAGCCTTAGCTCAACTCAATCGTTTGAAAGGCCCCTTTAAACCGAAAAACCTCATTGCACAATCACACAACCACAATATAATTGCCCCTATCCTCCATTTGTGTACTGTAGTGTCCGGTGGCCATACAAGGGTTGCTACAGTACCAGGAATCAGGAATCATTGGTCAAGCTTTGTGGATGTCCTGACCATATGGGGCTTCATCTGACCGTTATTTCATTCCAATGTAGCCTACATTCTCTACTTAGCTCCCTGTCACTCACTGAACAAAATCACTACAGCGTCTTTACGTTACCTTTTAAATGGGGACAGCGGCGGAAAAACACATTATCAAATGAAGTTGGCAATGTGTTTGGAAACTGAAATTATCCAATGTTTTTTGTAATTAGGTGGACATGAAGTGATGTTGGGTGAAAAATGGGTACCAATACGACTACAGCTCCTCAGGTATCATATTTACACAGACAAATAGATACACAAATGCACACAAACTGTGCATAAGCTTTTTGAATTAACGTTTTTCTCCCACTAACAGTGTTTGCACTCATTTTGTTCATTTGTAAAAATGAAAATATAATTTTACTAAGGGATTCATTAGGGAGTGAAAACTATATACCTAAACATTCCATATAAAGACTGGATACCAGCAGGGTTTTTACTTCGACTAAATGTCTTATTGAAAACATATAGATGAAGGGACGGCATCTATCTATTCACTGGAGCCAATTCCAGCCAACCAGCCAGTGGGAACTCATAAAGACCGGAGTAAAGCCACCGAGGTCAATAGTTACCCATATATTCTTCGGGTGCTTAAAGTTTATTTGAAATATAATTCTTCCACCACGATGTCTCATCTCATCTCATCTTCAACCGCTTATCCGGGGTCGGGTCGCGGGGGTAGCAGCTCTAGCAGGGGAGCCCAAACTTCCCTTTCCCGGGCAACATTAGCCAGCTCTAACTGGGGAATCCCGAGGCGTTCCCAGGCCAGTGTGGAGATATAATCTCTCCACCTAGTCCTGGGTCTTCCCCGAGGTCTCCTCCCAGCTGGACGTGCCTGGAACACCTCTCTAGGGAGGCGCCCAGGTGGCATTCGTACAAGATGCCCGAACCACCTCAACTGGCTCCTTTCTATGCAAAGGAGCAGCGGCTCTACTCCGAGTTCCTCTCGGATGACTGAGCTTCTCACCCTATCCCTAAGGGAGAGGCCAGCCACCTTTCTGAGAAAACCCATTTCGGCCGCTTGTACCCGCGATCTCGTTCTTTCGGTCATGACCCAGCTTTCATGACCATAGGTGAGGGTAGGAACAAAGATTGACCGGTAGATCGAGAGCTTCGCCTTTCGGCTCAGCTCTCTTTTCGTCACAACGGTGCGGTGAAGCGAATGCAACACCGCCCCCGCTGCTCCGATCCTCCGACCAATCTCCCGCTCCATTGTTCCCTCACTCGCGAACAAGACCCCGAGGTACTTGAACTCCTTCACTTGGAGTAAGGACTCATTCCCTCCACCACGATGTGAAAAAGCTTAAACTATATTGGCTATGCGCCTGCTGGGGGGATACGCCTACTTTATTAGCATATTTCCCATGACTTTGCGCACTCTTAATAATAGGGTCACATTGCTGGATGTGCCAATTTGTGATGACACGTTGTTTCTTTACTGAGATTCACCTCAGCGTCAACCTGCTCGTTCTGCTTCACACATTAACCCTTAATGTTTATTCAATGTGTTCGTGTTCTATTCAAAACAGGCATTGCTCTCTCGTAGGTTACTTGTCAGTGTTCCTGCTTCATTGAGACACTGTTTTTGCGGTGTGTCCTTGAAGTGATAAACATTTCTTATGAATGGGTCACATGTTATTGAATCACATTTCGCTCTATGCGTCATATAACATCCATGTCTTTGATCCCTAACATTGGGAGTTCAGAATCACAGGAACCTCTCTGTACTGCAAGAAATGACAAAAAATCAGTCCTGGCCAAAAATAGTCTTACAACTCAGCTGACTACGTCATTACCAGACGGCGACCAATCATATCTCTGCACAGTACGCTAATTGTTCAGGATTGGACGTTTAGATCGAGTTAACCTCTATAGGCTATAGGTATTGGTTGAAAGTTTGTCTAACCTTTTAGTCCATGCTGGCCTATAGTCTACGTCAATCTCTAGTCCGGGTCGCGGAACATTGTCTATTTAATACCAAATACATGTACCGAGTCCATCGCGTCGTATCGCCTGGACAAACAGCAGGCTGCCGCATTACCTCATCCGCGGTAGTACTGCCACTTACCCCTGTTTAACTTTCGCGCGCCCGCCACTCAGTCTCTTTCTCTCTCACACTCTCTCCCTCTCTCTCTCTCTCTCTCTCAGACACACACTCTCTCCCTCTCTCTCTCTCTCTCACACACACACACACACACACACTCTCTCTCTCACACACTCTCTCCTCCTCCCTGATATTACGTCCGTTAGTAAAGACGCGGAGACAGGGGTTGTACAATTCAGGAGCACATTCTAACGTCCTTGCGTTGCGGAGCCTTGGAAGACCGAGTGCTATGAGCGCGAATGACCGTGAAGAGGGAGAAAAAAAATCACTCAACATGCCTCGTTTGAGCGCAGTTCGTCCTGGTGACGGTGCCCTTCCAGCTTTTTGCGGCTTGTGAGCACAGAGAGCCACTGCTCTTATATAGTCTAGGTGGCTACACGCTATGCTACCGGACCCGGTGTTGTAGATAGCGGATTGCTTGGACTGAGCACAGAGCTCTCACCAACCCAAATCAATGAGGATTCTGAGGCCATTCCTTCAGAAAGGAGCGCATATGCTGCAGTGTTTCTGCGGAGAACGATCGAAGCCGACCGCAATCACCGCCGGTGAGACACAGCCTATACCCTTGCATGCTTTCTCTCTTGGGCGATGATGAAACGCGGGCGAAAGCGATTTCATTGGCCGCCCGAGTGTGTGAGTGGCGTCCTCGGAGTCTGCGGTATAACAGGCACTTGCGTTTGTCCACGGAGTTTCGCCTCCTGCCCGCTGAAGCGCGGTGCAATGACCGTAGTGCGCGATACTCGCCACCTCCGCACTACTGTAGAAAGTGTTTGCTCTCTAAGTCTCCAGAAAACCCTAACACATACCTCAAAATAGTCGGTATTCTTATGCGGTTTTATGTAAGCATTTGCAGAGCAATTGGGTAATGCTATTTTAAGAATATGTCATTGACAGTGCTGCACATTAAGCAGGAGAGCCAACAGGCGACGAAACGGGTTCATGTCTTGAACTTATTCATCCCGGATCGTCGGTGTCTGGCCCCTCGGCAAAAGACGAGGCCTTAAACGTTTCAGGACCTTGGACAACAAATCAGGGATTTCAGAACATGTGGTGTTCAGTGCTGAGGACAGCGGTCCTGGTGTGTCCATGTAGGGCTGCTTGAGCTTCAATACCATGGACAGTGCATATAAGGATGTTCTTAAATGCACTAAATGTTTGCGTTTCATCACCATGTAGAACACACATAATACAGTAAAAGCTGCCCTTTAAGTCCCTCCCATGCTGTTATCAGTTCTCTCAGTCTTTCAGTCTTGAGACCCATCTAAAGTCCTGCAGTAACCTCGTTCCACAATACACACTGCAACATTGCTCTCTGTAAGCATCTAACTCACTTTCTTCTTCAATGACACAATAAGACAATTCATATTCATATGAGCTCATAAAAATAAGTTGACTCTTTATTGAATCTGAGGCAATGTCAACCGTACACACTTCCATCCCTCTCACAACGGTGCAGGACCTCATGTTGTTTCAAATTCAGGGCAGAAAGTGGAGACAATTAGAAACTCCATCAGGCACAGCTGATTCCTCTGAGGCGGTTGGACCAAAAGCAGCACACCCACTGGGAACCCTCACATCATGGGCTGGTACTGTGTCCACCATATAGCTAGTACACATAGAGATGGGCTGGTACTGTCTGCCCTATAGCTAGTACACATAGAGATGGGCTGTTACTGTCTGCCCTATAGCTAGTACACATAGAGATGGGCTGGTACTGTCTGTCCTATAGCTAGTACACATACAGATGGACTGTTACTGTCTGTCCTATAGCTAGTACACATAGAGATGGGCTGTTACTGTCTGCCCTATACCTAGTACACATAGAGATGGGCTGTTACTGTCTGCCCTATAGCTAGTACACATAGAGATGGGCTGGTACTGTCTGTCCTATAGCTAGTACACATACAGATGGACTGTTACTGTCTGTCCTATAGCTAGTACACATAGAGATGGGCTGTTACTGTCTGCCCTATACCTAGTACACATAGAGATGGGCTGGTACTGTCTGTCCTATAGCTAGTACACATACAGATGGGCTGTTACTGTCTGTCCTATAGCTAGTACACATAGAGATGGGCGGTTACTGTCTGTCCTATAGCTAGTACACATAGAGATGGGCTGTTACTGGAAAAACTTGGAAAAACTAATATACTAGCTAGCTTAGTCAAGCGATTGCTTTAACTAAACAATGGTTCAAAATTGAGTTTTTTGCAGACTAAGCCAAAACTACTAAAACTAGCATACTACTGCAGGTTTTTGACAGGATACAATGTAATCTATTTTTGGCCTAAGCTTTGTCCTTGCTAATGCCAAAATGTTTCTGTCATTGTTAACCACTTCGTTTGGAGAATGATAGGGGAATGGTTATTCCTAGAGGCTATAGCCGTGTCTGTTTTCTTCTCGCCGTGTGTTGACAGAGTTCTGATTGCAACAGTTCAGCTGATTCTAATATTTATTTTTGTTTGTTAATTAGCATTTTTTTCAAGAATTACAAAACATTCCAACATGCTTTAGGAATAGCTATGGCTTGAAATGTGTCAATGTCACTTACTTTCTAAGAACAGGAAAATACAAAATCTTGACGCATCTAAACGATCTACTTCCTGAAACGTAACCAGACTCAGTAGCTGTCCGTGGCCCTGAAACATAACCAGACTCAGTAGCTGTCCGTGGCCCTGAAACATAACCAGACTCAGTAGCTGTCCGTGGCCCTGAAACATAACCAGACTCAGTAGCTGTCCGTGGCCCTGAAACATAACCAGACTCAGTAGCTGTCCGTGGCCCTGAAACATAACCAGACTCAGTAGCTGTCCTTGGCCCTGAAACATAACCAGACTCAGTAGCTGTCCTTGGCCCTGAAACATAACCAGACTCAGTAGCTGTCCTTGGCCCTGAAACATAACCAGACTCAGTAGCTGTCCTTGGCCCTGAAACATAACCAGACTCAGTAGCTGTCCGTGGCCCTGAAACATAACCAGACTCAGTAGCTGTCCTTGGCCCTGAAACATAACCAGACTCAGTAGCTGTCCTTGGCCCTGAAACATAACCAGACTCAGTAGCTGTCCTTGGCCCTGAAACATAACCAGACTCAGTAGCTGTCCGTGGCCCTGAAACATAACCAGACTCAGTAGCTGTCCTTGGCCCTGAAACATAACCAGACTCAGTAGCTGTCCTTGGCCCTGAAACATAACCAGACTCAGTAGCTGTCCGTGGACCTGAAACATAACCAGACTCAGTAGCTGTCCGTGGCCCTGAAACATAACCAGACTCAGTAGCTGTCCGTGGCCCTGAAACATAACCAGACTCAGTAGCTGTCCGTGGCCCTGAAACATAACCAGACTCAGTAGCTGTCCGTGGCCCTGAAACATAACCAGACTCAGTAGCTGTCCGTGGCCCTGAAACATAACCAGACTCAGTAGCTGTCCTTGGCCCTGAAACATAACCAGACTCAGTAGCTGTCCTTGGCCCTGAAACATAACCAGACTCAGTAGCTGTCCTTGGCCCTGAAACATAACCAGACTCAGTAGCTGTCCGTGGCCCTGAAACATAACCAGACTCAGTAGCTGTCCGTGGCCCTGAAACATAACCAGACTCAGTAGCTGTCCTTGGCCCTGAAACATAACCAGACTCAGTAGCTGTCCGTGGCCCTGAAACATAACCAGACTCAGTAGCTGTCCGTGGCCCTGAAACATAACCAGACTCAGTAGCTGTCCTTGGCCCTGAAACATAACCAGACTCAGTAGCTGTCCTTGGCCCTGAAACATAACCAGACTCAGTAGCTGTCCTTGGCCCTGAAACATAACCAGACTCAGTAGCTGTCCGTGGCCCTGAAACATAACCAGACAGGACACCCTCAGGGGTCTTGAGGATTCCATGCCTCTTTGCGTCGGCACCGTTTTGATGGCAAGTAGACGACCAACAGCATATTAATGATAATGTTTTGGCTCATCTGTGTATATGCTAATGCCACTGGTAAGAGGGTTTCAATCATTGTATGTATCGATAATGACAAAAATGTCAAAAGCTTTTGTAGAAACATGTATGCAACACAATCTGTTGTGCACTTTTTATTAGGGAAACAAAAAAGGTTCTAAAGAGGCTCTTTAGCTCACCTTGTTAGGATACCTTTTGAAAATGCCTTTCCGGGTTCCAGGTAAAAGCTTTTTAGTTCCCCAACTTTTAGTTCCAGGAAGATGTTTAATTATAGAACCTTTTGGATTCTTCATTTTAGCCATTGTCCACAGATGGTCCTGTGTACAAAAGGGTTATTTCAGTAACCAAAACAAGTTAAACCTGCAACCAAAAATCACAAGATCCCTTTGGAACCTTTTTGTTCTGTGCATCAATAAAAAGTTCTGTATCATATCCGCCTTTGTGCTACATGGTCAAACATCCTCGCCAGTAAGTTCAACTTACATGCAAAAACAAGTGTAAAGAAATGCAGTGTGTTCAAAGGACAAACAAATACTGTACTTGACGCATGACAGACGCAATGGTGTAGAAGTAATGTTTGTCCACTAGAGGGTGCTAGATATCAGGATATCTGCAGAGCTGCTCACATCATTGAATGAGGCTTCCGCTGTGTCCGGACAAACTGGATCACAACTAGTGAACAAGATCACTCTGACCGCACAGTTGTGATTGAAATCATAAACACTTGTATTAAGTTATAGATATTGTGTCCAGTAAAGCAGGAATCACTCTTTGGGTTAAATGCTGATTAAATGGGCAATCTGTGATTGCTTTATGGAGGCATTATTTGTGTTCTTTTTTCATTTACAAAATGAATGAGATATAAACGGATTCTTTGAGAATATAACTTAAGTGAATAAGTTAAATGGATAAGGAATCTGTTGTACCCCGTAAGAACCTGTTGTACCCCGTCAGACCTGTTGTACCCTGCCAGAACCCTAACGCAGAGTATCAACTCGTTTTATTCCAATTTTCGTAAAACTATATTCCACTAGGCAAACAAGCTGAAAAAACGACCTACACCTAGATTATGTATCTATAGCCGTCAGTGGTTTCCGATTGGTTACATTTTTCCAGGCCTTTCTCTGTTTACTGGGCTTCCCTGTGGAGCTGGGTGATCATTTTCATGTTCTAATCATGGTACCAATAAGGTATGGGTTAAATTGCCCCCCCACAGAAGGTGGCCTTGAACAGTTAAATTGTGTTTGCTTTGAATATGTCAGCATGTCACATTATTACTTTTCATTCCTGAATTCCTAACTCCCAGTAACCTCCAAATTTCCAGTGGGCAATGGGAAACTCAAAGATTCAAGGAGCTAATCAACCAATCATATTGTAGCCCTTTTTTACATCAGCAGTTGTCGCAAGGTGCTTTTACAGTCACCCAGCCTAAATCCCCAAAGAGCAAGCATCAACATGGTTGATACACAGTGGCTAGGTAAAACTCCCCAAAAGGGTCGAAACTTAGGAAGAAACATAATGAGAAACATGGGGTGGGCAGTTCTCTTCTGGCTGTGCTGGGCAAACTTTTAATAGTAGAAATAATGAATAAATGTATGTGTGTAACAGTGTCTCTAAAACAGTCCCAGTTAGAAGCATGGCCAGTCGGACAGAGACAATAGGTGTGGTGAGGGTTAGGTGGAACCTGGAAACATCAGATATCTTCTGCTACTGTGCCTGCAACACAACCAGGAGGGCTTTTGGAAGTCAGCTCGACTTCCTAGGGTCTTGGTAGTCCCAATGTGTGGTCCATGGGCTCGTGAAGTCCTCTTGTGTGTAAACGGAATAAGACACATGGAATATATAGACACCATAGTCCCCTATTCCCTATAAAGAATAGGATGACAGTTTGGGGTGACAAGCAGCAAACATGATAAATGAAGTATTTACGTATATATATATACCAGGCTCCCTTCTCTACTCTTAAATACTCTCTCAGCAATTCATAATAAAACATTCAACCGCAATACTCGATAGCCCAACCTTTCACCCCAAACCACAATATGCGTAATTGGTATAGCAGCACCACGCAGAAAACCGCACACGCCACACCATGTTTACCACCCCGACACTACAGCAAGAGCTATTTGGTTTTGACATTGAACGTTTGTCTGTTATTATGAAACATATATGAGAGGACGAGCAGCGACAGTAAAGCACAGGAACGTATACTCCATCTTTGACCTTTGAGTCAGAGAAGATGTACACTTAAATCCGGACTAAGTTTGAGGCTAAATAATTCATGCGGATGTGTCAGACGCGCCATTTTGACTCCAACCCGTTCTGCTACTTCAGGGTGAAGACACACACCACACATGTCACACCAGACCAAAATGAAAAGCACACACACACACCATCTCTCGTCGGTTAATGCAACAGTTCAGAAGTTGGCATATCCATCCGAGAGTCTGTCAGAGCTCTTCCCAAACACTGATAGTCTTGATATAACAGTTGTTACAAGACAGGTCATGACGGGGTCGTTGTAACGCAATGACAGCCATGAGGGCCAATGGAACGCAAACTCTCTGGATCTCCCACACAATGCCACTGTGTTTTATAATTGTCCATGTCTATATGTTTATATGTGTCCTGTTTGGCCATTCTCATGAGCGTCTGCCGTCCCATAATGTGCTGTTCTTCTTTTGTGACCTGCATTGCGACCTGAGATTGTTTCACAGATCGTCTGTTCGACACTTGTTGCATTGGGCATTTAGCTTTCTGGTGTTCAGGGACATTTCGACCTAATTTTAGGCCCATTACGAGTGCATCATAAAATTGCAGTGTGGCAAACAACTCACAAGTCAATGAAATCGGAAATGTGTAGTGGAAATAGCATCCGGCCAACTGGGCTCTCTAATACTAGATTACATAACATCTTCGCTGTTCCTTTAAAAATAGCAGAGGCTCTGCCGACACACTTCAGAGATTCACACGGCTTTGCGTTGACCGCACTGGGGACGATTAAAACACGCTATAAACAGCCGCTGCCCGTTCAGTCATAAACTAAAGCTCAACACAGAGACGCCAAAATAGCTGACTGACACACACGTACACCCCCCCCGCCACCCGCGCGCACGTACACCCCCCCCCTTCCCGCCACCCGCGCGCGCACACACACAGACACACACACACACACACACATTCCCTTTCTCGCTCCTTCTCCCATCCCGTGTCCCCGTGCCCTCCTCTTTGTGTGCCCGGGAGAATTCCTCATCCAAACCTCAATCACGTATGATTGCGTAGAGGGAGAGGGTGAGGGAGGGAGAGACGGAGAGACAGAGAGCCCAGACCATACACGCGCTCTCTCCTCAACGAGAGCATACACGTCTGGAGCGCATTGGAAATCGTTTGTGTGCAATAAGAAAATGGGGAAGAAATCTTTAGATCCACCTGCGGACAATAATACCAACCACGCGCCCTGTTTCTCCTCGTTAAGCCAATCATCCGGTTGTTGCAGCAGTCCGGTCAGTGCTTGGAGGGTCTGATAGAGGGTCTGTTACAGGGTCTGATAGAGGTTCTGATAGAGGGTCTGATAGAGGGTACAGCGCGCTGGCACAGATGCTTGTGGTGGCCATCAGGCGGATCATCCATTTGGACCGCAGCCTACTCCTCGACATTGTCGTCGACTTAATAGATTGAAAAGTTATGCTTCGTTTACATCCACGCAGCTTTTGAGGAGATTGTTAACAGCACACAATGCACCATGGTACCATATATTGGACCGCTTAGTGACATTCCGTGCAAATGAGGTTTATACTGAGGAGACCTGAGTCCTGCTGTTCGGACCTGGCGCTGTTCACCTGGAATACCTGAGGCTCCGGTTTAGCGCACGCACGCTCCGAATGCACACGGACTTATCTACGGCTGCACTTTTTTTTGACGCCTCTATTTCATTCCATGCTTGTCACAGACATTGTTATTATATGATGTCATGTGATGCTTTTCATGACAGAATTCAGTTCGGTTAACTAATACCGTCCCCCTATATGCTGTCTGAAGCTGGATGATGCGCGGGTCTTAGTGGATTTTCTGATGTGGATCATAATGACATTATAGGCTATAGCTCCGTGGACCGTCAACTGCATTTCCTCGGGTCTTATTAACAGCTGTAGGCTACACCACACGATCCCCGTCCTGCGACTTTAGGTTCGGTTCGGCTCGCCCGCAAGGGAGATGGCCGCAATCGCCAGCTCCTTGATCCGTCAGAAACGCCAGGCGAGGGAGTCAAATAGCGACCGGGTGTCCACAACTAAACGCCGTCCCAGCCCCAGCAAAGACCCCCGGTCCATATGCGAGCGGCATTTCTTGGGGGTCTTCAGCAAAGTCCGCTTCTGCAGCGGCAAGAAAAGACCAGCCGCGCGGCGGCGACCAGGTCAGTGCTGTAGTTTTGTGTGAACGGTTTCCCTGACCCACCCCCATCTCCCCCCTGCCCACAGCCGCGCGTTACCGCAGTCGGACACGGTCTGGAGGAGGTTAATCCCACCGCGGTGTCTGAAAATGCGATGCGAAAATCCCACCTGTTCCAAATCTCATCGGTGTCTGTCGAGAAGCACCACTCCGCGAGACAACACAAGTTGTTTCCCCCCGCATAGTATTGCATACAAACATGTTATGTTGTGACATTACTGATATTAATGTTTTTTTACTGTGTTATTCTAAATTATCTTTTCACGAAGCACCATTAATACCATCCAATCAAAAGCTGTGCAAATTAGGAAGTCCGGCCAAATCTTGGTTATGCATACTGTATGTACATATATCGAAATCTGATAAATAAGGTTTTGTCCACTGCCAAATAGAAAATAATACTACATTTAAAAAGGCAGTAATTAATGCAGATTGAGGTTTAGTGGAGATAAATTGCACCGCAGTGCACCAAGGCTCTTTGAAGATGAAATGTTTAATGGTAACTGTTTAGTGCAGAGGAGAGGTGTACTGCAGTGTAGAGGCTGGAGATAGTGATTAAGAGGACACCCAGCCGTAACCACGGACACACACTCCGTTCTCTTCTCCCGGTGCACAGATTATTTGGAACCGAGCAAATCACTCCTCTTCTTATCCAGTTTGATGCTGTCATTTCTAGCAATTGCACCGTCCGCACAGGCAGACTGACAGACAGACAGACAGACTGGCAACCAGACGTATAGCCGCAGATATGCACAGGATGGACAGACAAATAAGCAGGCAGTCAGACGGACTAAAAACAAACAGACAGACCAGAAACACAAAGACAAAGAGACAACCAGACAGACCAGAAACACACAGGCAGACAGACAACCAGACATAACAGAAACACACAGGCAGACAGACAACCAGACAGACCAGAAACACACATGCAGACAGACAACCAGACAGAACAGAAACACACAGGCACCCAGAAACACACACACACACATTGACAGACAGACAGCACAACAGAGACAAAGACTAAAAGACAGACAGACATAATGTCGCCCCTTATATCCCGTACGTCGCGTCCCCATAACTGCTATAATGACATAAGCGTTTTGACGAGCAGCCTGTGCTGAGAGGAATTTGTCTGTTAAAAGAATGTTTTTTCTTCTTCTATCCCTCACATAAGACGCTCCGCCCAAACCTCCACAGGTATCCCGTAAGGGCGGCAGGCTAGGTCAGTAGCTCAGCCTCCATCCGTGTGTTGCTGTCTTTCCCCCGTCTCCACCCCTCGCCCCATCTCTCGCCCATGTCGATACCGAGGGGAGGCGGGTGGGTTCTCTGGGTTCTCACGGCATCTGTCTTCTGCCCGGGAACCCCTGGGCTGGTTACGTTCACACTGCTTCTCTATTTGGGTCTTATTTCTCCGTTTTTCTCTGTCCTTTTCTTTACGTGATTTTGTTTTTCTGATTTGAGTTCCTCGTAACGCTCTCTCCGTCGGTGGTTGTTTTTAGCTCCTCTCTTTTGTGTTTCTGTTCACAGTCTTTCAGTTTGTTTGTGTCCGGTCCAGTTTAAATTCTCTCCCCCTGTTCTCCCCCTCCGGTGTGTGTGTATGTGTGTGTGTTTGTTAGTGTGCGTGTGTGTGTTCAACATGTTTGTCACACGTTGGGTATTACAGCGGAGGTATTTCTGTTTGTGTGCATCGACGTGCTGTGTTTTACCTGTCTTAACTGTGTTGGCTCAACAAGTTCAGGTGGTCATTTGCCATTTCACGATCATGACGTCATTTGTCCACATCCAACTGTCCCGTTAACGTCTCTGCGTCGGTACACTTAACGATCAGTGGCACCAGACATCCTCCTAACACAATAGGCAAATCCACAGCAGCACAAACACAGACTGTTGGCTTTATTGCTGTCCCAAATGTCTCCCTAGCCCACTCACACACTGGATAACAGAATACTTCACCTGCATGGAAACAAACACATTCAGAACACTGGAACACACATAGAACACACAACATAATACCGTGCAACACATACAGAACACAGAACCCACCGAACACACTCAGAACACAGAACTTAACACTTTGCAAGACACATAGAACACAGAACACTGTGCAACACGCACAGAACACAGAACACTTGTGCAATACCTGCAGAACACAGAAAACCGCGCGACACGCACCAAACACAGAAAACTGTGCAATATCTACATAACACAGAACACCGCGCAACACACACAGGACACAGAACACTGTGCAATATCTACAGAACACTCTGCCATATCTACAGAACACAGAACACTGTGCAATATACATAACACAGAACACTGTGCAATATCTACAGAACATAGAACACTGTGCAATACACATAACACAGAACACCGCGCAACAGGTACAGAACACAGAACACTGTGCAATATCTACAGAACACAGAACTCAACGCAACACATACAGAACACAGAACACTGTGCAATATCTACAGAACACTCTGCCATATCTACAGAACACAGAACACTGTGCAATATACATAACACAGAACACTGTGCAATATCTACAGAACATAGAACACTGTGCAATACACATAACACAGAACACCGCGCAACAGGTACAGAACACAGAACACCGTTCATACGACCATTCTGTTTTTATGCTCCACTGAACAGAGCTGAAATTTGCTCCATTACTAAGATCCTGTTAAAGCCATTATTTAAGTGCAGTTACCACATATGATTTAGAGAGCGCCCCCCCACGCACACCCCCTCCCCACTTTCCCTGTCCATGATGGATGATGGTGGTCCTGTCCCACAAGATTGACGGCTCTGCCCTCCCCCCCACCCCTCCCGAGGGTAGGTGAGTTGTGGACTGATGGATGGAATGGTGTGTGCGGTTGAGACATCACTAGCCTCATCTGATCTGAGGTCAGGTCGTAGGTCAACCCTGGGTTGAACCAAACACTCAATCAATCAAATGTATTTTCTAAAGCTGTCCTTATATCAGCTGCTTTCACATAGTGCTTTTACACAACACCCAGCCTGAAAGCCCCAAAATCCAGCAACATCAGGGTTGATGCACAGGCACAGTGGCTAGGATAATCTCCCTAAAATAAGTAAAACTTGGGAAGACATCTAGAGAGGAACAAAGCTCTGAAGGGTGGCCAGTCCACTTCTGGCTATGTGGGTGGACGCGGGGGTCAGCCAGGACTGTCTGCAACACAACCAGAATATAACCGTGTAAAACCTTGGGGATGAGAACTACGATATGAATCAATCTGGTCCAAGAGCAGGTCTGTGTGTCTGCTGTGGACATCAGCCATAATTCATATTCTGATCTCCGTTCAGACGTTACTTCGTCAGCTCCGTCCATCAACTGTCCATGTGATCAAACCTCTTCTCAAAAGATCAGATTTTGGTTAGTACAGTAAGTTGGCTTAATATTTTGTTCCAAATAAAGACCCAGTGAAGTCTATAGAATAATGAGCGCTGGTTTTAGTTAAAGACCCAGTGAAGTCTATAGAATAATGAGCGCTGGTTTTAGTTAAAGACCCAGTGAAGTCTATAGAATAATGAACACTGGTTCTAGTTAAAGACCCAGTTAAGTCTATAGAATAATGAACACGGGTTCTAGTTAAAGACCCAGTTAAGTCTATAGAATAATGAACACTGGTTCCAGTTAAAGACCCATTGAAGTCTATAGAATAATGACTGCCAATTTTTCTTTTTTCAGCTCCATGTTTCCATCAACCCAACATTTTAAAACATAGAAAAAGGTCTAAATGCAAGATAGTTCACTCAGAATCTTATATTTTAACCACTTCATTGCCCCCTGGTAACGCGCAAGTAAACCATGAACTTCTATTTATAGAACTATGCATGAGTCATCCTTCAGAGTTGGCAGATCAGCAGTTCTCACAACTCCGCTTCACCGTCCCTGTTCAACAATCAACAGACCATTTCACACTTTCGTTTCGTTTCCCATATTCGACACTTTCGCCTTCGGCGGAGCAGCTCCTATACCACCTGGGGCTAAGCCTCCTCGCCCTCCGTTTCCACCGCTTACACTGAAGTGTCGATCGCTCCAACCTCAGTCCAGCGGTAGCTTGGCTCAGTTCCCGAGTATCTCCAGAACCACAAAGTCGGAGAGCAATTCATGGTTATTTATAGACACTGTGACATATTGGCCCGACTACCTTTGGGATATAAAACCCGGAGCGTTTGATTCGGGACTTAGCTGTGGTGTCGAAATCCATAAGCGCCGCTGTCAACGGAGCAGATTTGTTTTTAGTCATTCCCAAATTATAAAGTACTGGCTCTCCAAAAATCCCCGGTCCTTAAAAAAAAGAATTTCAATTTAGGCGTTCAATACCAGAGTGTTTTTCCACACAAATACTCAATTGACACTGATGCATGATTAAAAAACAACGGCCAGACTGGTGAACAGTGAATGGATTGGAGTTCAATCACCTGAGAAAAATGGCAAAAATGTAACCAACATCCGACCAAACTTAACCCAGACGGGAGCATAGGTCAGCCGATTGATGGCCGAGGACGGGTCATTACCTACAGGTGTCAACCATTGACATCTCCAGGGTGTAGCTAGTAGCAGGCATCAGGACACAGAATTGCCATGATTCACGGTTCCATTTTGCCACACAGAGGTTAGGTACGACCACCGCGAAAATGTGATGCCGGAGTTACTATCGTGTTGTGAGACCACGAACCCCCTGTGGATTCCCGTCAATCCTATTGTTCCACACATCAACTCAGTCCACAGCCTTGACCCCTGTTGCCTTGACCCCGTGTGCCTTTGACCCCGTCCGCCCTAGCGTGTGTTGAGCCAGCTTGTGGACGTGCTCACGGCGGTGGCGAGGCGCCAGGTGATCGGGGTGTGGTCTGACGTGCCCCTGGGGGGGTGGGGCGTGGTGGGGATCTGTCCTCTGTTTCAGAGCCGCAGCTGAAGGGCATCGTGACGCGTCTGTTCTGCCAGCAGGGCTTCAACCTGCAGATGCAGCCGGACGGCTCCATCGACGGCACCAAGGACGAGAACAGCGACTACAGTGAGTAATCCATTCACCTGTCGTGGGCTGATTGTTTGGCGTCTGTCGATGTGTCTCCTTTCACGGCCTTCCTGGCGTAGTCATCGCAGGTCGGACATGACTGGGCAGGCGAAGCATTTGGCTCGACCGCAGGGGCCTTCACCTGTCCAGTCGTTCAGAATACGTGACTGCTTCATGGAAGTGAGGAAGGAGGGATTTACGAACGGACACACCACTCAGGAACCTGGCACTACGGTTGGCATCGCTGTTACTGGATTGGCATAGGATAAAAACAGGTTTCATTTAACCTACCTATGACAGGTGTGTTGAGTTTTTGTTTAGTCGTATGCCTTTCGTTTTCTTTTTCCCTTTCAATGTTGATGACCAAGAATAAATCTGATTGAAGGAACTTTATTCTCAGTAAAATATTTGGCCCAAAGGATGTTTCAATTAACTTTTTACTGTGGTCATTCCCTTGACATTGTTGTCCAGATTTTTGGATTGTAAACAGTCTGTCAGGAATAGTGTAAGCTCTAGGATCAGTATTTATGTCAGATAAACATCTTCTGTGGCACTAAGCAAGCATGGATTGGAAACCATGCCAGAGTCATAGAAGAACTTGCCTGGTTCTGGAACATTGCTTGTATTCTAAAGAACAACGGAAATGGTTCTGAAGCATTCCTTCCATCCTAGAGAACAACCGACCTGATTCTGAAACATTCCTTTTATTCTAAAGAACAACCGACCTGGTTCTGAAACATTCCTTTCATTCTAAAACCGACCTGGTTCTGAAACATTCATTCTCTTCTAAAGAACGACTGACCTGGCTTTGGAATACCCCATTCTAAAAAACAATCAACGTGCTTTTGGATCCTTTTGTCCTTTCCAATGCTAAAGTGGAGTAATAAACTTTCTGCAGCAGTCAAACCGTGCCTCTGCATAAAAAAGACAGACGGCTGTGGATGTGAGACAAACATGGTGAATGTAGAGGAATTTCAAGGTTTACATAGAACGTTGGCAACCGAAGTAGGGGACTTGTGATTAACTCATCTGGGTTTATTGATTCTGATCAAATTTGAGCTCTACATTCTATGTCTATTCAGACTCCCGGGGGGAGAATAAACGAGTGAGAAAATGATACTTCCTAGCCATTTTCTTACCTTTCCTTAACCTAAATGGAGGTGTGCTGTGTGCTGAGAAACCTGTCTGGCTCCAGTTAGAATAAACAGGTCTCTCACGTCCCACAAACACTCCATTCAGGTGTTTGTGGGACGTGAGAGATACTCCACATCTTTATAATACTTCACATTTTCATAATACTTCACATCTTCATAATACTTCACATCTTCATAATACTTCACATCTTCATAATACTTCACATCTTCATAATACTTCACATTTTCATAATACTTCATATCTTCATAATACTTCACATCTTCATAATACTCCACATCTTTATAATACTTCACATCTTCATAATACTTCACATCTTCATAATACTTCACATCTTCATAATACTACATCTTCATAATACTTCACATCTTCATAATACTTCACATTTTCATAATACTTCATATCTTTATAATACTTCACATCTTCATAATACTTCACATCTTTATAATACTTCACATTTTCATAATACTTCATATCTTCATAATACTTCACATCTTCATAATACTTCACATCTTCATAATACTTCACATCTTCATAATTCTTCACATCTTCATAATACTTCACATCTTCATAATACTTCATATCTTCATAGTACATTTCATACATCATATATTTTTTTACTTACTACAGCAAATATCGATTTGAGACGCATTCTTTGGTTCTGTGCCCGGAAGTGTCCCCATGTTTCGTTCCAGGTAAGAAAGAAGTCATTCTGACGTTAAATTGCAGCGGACATTTATTACAATGGTCAGACGATTTAGTGCTCAGAATTGCCTGTTTTGGCGCCTTTACCAAACGCAGTCAGGCCGTAACAGAAGAGAAAAAGGCCTGCTGTAGGAGAAAAAGTACTCTGAACCTTCAAATGAAACGGAATGATTAAGAAAAATCATGCAATCACAGCATCCACTCATTTATTTTTTTACAGCCCACACATATGTACACTAGCAACAAACAAAGCTCAAATGGGTTGAGTGTCGAGGACAGATGAGACAATAATCCTCGTAAATGACTCAATTTCACATGAAGGATTGCATTATACAATGGCCTCCTTTGCTTCAGTTCCATTATTCTGAACGGTAATTGGTTCAGGCTCTGCGGTTGAAAACACGTTGCTATGTCATGCCACAGTGCCAGCAGTGTTATGTGTAGGTGCTGGGGTTGCAAATGAATAAATAACACCCGAATCCTCACAGGGTTTTCATTGCAATGTGAGTCAAACAGGCCGTCTTTCTGTGTGTGTGTAAGTGTAAATTAATATTCAGCCTGAAGTCTCTGAAGTCTCGGGTGAAATATGCAAACGATGTTTCTGTCTCTGCAGCTGTGTTCCTGGCGTAGTGCAGATTTGGCTTATTGTTTTCGGAGTACCCCACTCATGTGGGCGATCCTTTTGACGACCAGTGGTGACGGCCCTGCGATGTAGGAGCGCAGCCAACTACAGTAAATAATTCAGCAAATAGAACTAAAAATAAGTTTCCCTTTTTGCCAGATAAATAATTTATTCTTCGGGAAGCTCCTCTGATGAGTAAAGACCGACAATAAGAGAAAACCTGCTTGTGGTGTCCGAGTCATTCCATTTCTGGTTATGCGAGAACTAGTTTGCAGCCGACTAGTCACTTTCACAACTAGGTAAACCAATATCTTTTCAGTTCTCTAGTGAGACGTGAAGAAAACATGTTAAAGAACCAGAATAGCACAAGGTTCTACGGTTCTATAAAAAATCATATAGACAATTTACCTCAGAGTAAGAGAGAACGGCACAGTACTAGTTACAAAACCAGATGCATGTAGGGAATAGAGGGAAGAATGACTCATGGAGGAACGGAGGGATGAAAGGAGCGAGGGAGATGAGAGAAGTAGAGAAAGCGACAGTGGGAGGAGAAGAAAAAGCGAGGGAGTGAAGGAGAAAACTTGGCATTTTGGACTTGCAGTGAACTATTGATCGTTCTGAGGGATTATCAAAAAAATTGATTAGCCCCGCCCTTGGTCTTGATCGACCTCCTGACCTCTGCCATTTGCCGGGTGGGAGTGTTATTGAGTTTACAGTAGAGTGGGAGTGTTATTGGGTTTACAGTAGAGTGTGAGTGTTATTGGGTTTACAGTAGAGTGGGAGTTTTATTGGGTTTACGACAGAGTGTGAGTGTTATTGGGTTTACCGTAGAGTGTGAGTGTTATTGGGTTTACAGTAGAGTGGTAGTGCTATTGGGTTTACAGTTGAGTGGGAGTGTTATTGGGTTTACAGTTGAGTGGGAGTTTTATTGGGTTTACAGTAGAGTGTGAGTGTTATTTGGTTTACAGTAGAGTGGGAGTGTTATTGGGTTTACAGTAGAGTGGGAGTGTTATTGGATTTACAGTAGAGTGTGAGTGTTATTGGGTTTACAGTAGCGTGGGAGTTTTATTGGGTTTACAATAGAGTGTGAGTGTTATTGGGTTTACAGTAGAGTGGGAGTTTTATTGGGTTTACAGTAGAGTGGGAGTGTTATTGGGTTTACAGTAGAGTGGGTGTCTTATTGGGTTTACAGTAGAGTAGTTGTTTTATTGGGTTTACAGTAGAGTGGGAGTGTTATTGGGTTTACAGTAGAGTGGGAGTGTTATTGGGAATATGATTGACTGGTCTGGTAGTACACAATTAAACTAGAGTGCAGGAAACCGCCATTAAAATAATGAACAACAGCGTTAAGTTTTGAGTCAGCAGTCCAATGCACAGTCGTTTAATTAAATCATCGGTTGATCGGCCACCTATAATTGCCTGTACAAGATGAGGTTCATGAAGACGCTGCTGGTTTGGAGAGACCATCTACCTATACTCTACTGATGGTGTATCTGGAGAGACTATCTTCCTATACTTTACTGATGGTGTATCTGGAGAGACCATCTCCCTTTACTTTACTGATGGTGTATCTGGAGAGACCATCTCCCTATAGTTTACTGATGGTGTATCTGGAGAGACCATCTCCCTATACTTTACTGATGGTGTATCTGGAGAGACCATCTACCTATAGTCAACCGATGGTGTATATGGAGAGACCATCTCCCTATACTTTACTGATGGTGTATCTGGAGAGACCATCTCCCTTTACTTTACTGATGGTGTATCTGGAGAGACCATCTCCCTATACTTTACTGATGGTGTATCTGGAGAGACCATCTCCTTATACTATACTGATGGTGTATCTGGAGAGACCATCTCCCTACTTTACTGATGGTGTATCTGGAGAGACTATCTCCCTACTTTACTGATGGTGTATCTGGAGAGACTATCTCCCTACTTTACTGATGGTGTATCTGGAGAGACTATCTCCCTACTTTACTGATGGTGTATCTGGAGAGACCATCTCCCTACTTTACTGATGGTGTATCTGGAGAGACCATCTCCCTACTTTACTGATGGTGTATCTGGAGAGACCATCTCCCTACTTTACTGATGGTGTATCTGGAGAGACCATCTCCCTACTTTACTGATGGTGTATCTGGAGAGACCATCTCCCTACTTTACTGATGGTGTATCTGGAGAGACCATCTCCCTACTTTACTGATGGTGTATCTGGAGAGACCATCTCCCTACTTTACTGATGGTGTATCTGGAGAGACCATCTCCCTACTTTACTGATGGTGTATTGTAATTGAGCCAAAAATTAAAATGAATAATAATAATAACATTAATATTATTAAAATGAATAATAATAACATTAATAATATTAAAATGAATAATAATAATAACATTAATAATATTAAAATGAATAATAATAATACAATTAATAATATTAAAATGAATAATAATAATAACATTAATAATATTAAAATGAATAATAATAATAACATTAATAATATTAAAATGAATAATAATCATAACATGAATAGTATTAAAATGAATAATAATAATAACATGAATAATATTAAAATGAATAATAATAATAATAACATGAATAATATTAAAATGAATAATAATCATAACATGAATAATATTAAAATGAATAATAATCATAACATGAATAATATTAAAATGAATAATAATAATAACATTAATAATATTAAAATGAATAGTAATCATAACATGAATAATATTAAAATGAATAATAATAATAACATGAATAATATTAAAATGAATAATAATAATAACATTAATAATATTAAAATGAATAATAATCATAACATTAATAGTATTAAAATGAATAATAATAATAACAGTGAACTCTGCCCCAGTGGGCCCTGTCACACAGTGGGCCCTGTCACACAGTGGGCCCTGTCACACTCTGCCTCAATACACGGAACAACCAACAAAACAACTTAACTGTATCACCGCCACTTACAACAGTGTGGACCGGAGCTGCCACATCAATATTTATTGAGCTGAATGAAAGCTGTCGTCAGGACAGACACACGTCAGCACCTTTCCTTCCCCCTGTGAGCTTCATCTGATCCCTCTGGCACCTATAATCCTAATGGCGCCGGGCCTCAGGGTGTACGCTGGCTCAGTTCACCTCAACATACACCTCCTTTGAATGAGAGTCAACTTGGGCAGGGGGGAGTCGAGTCAGGTGGGGAGTCGAGTCAGGTGGGGAGTCGGGCCAGGGGGAGTGGAGCCAGTTGGGGAAGTCAAGCCAGTTGGGGGAGTTGAGTCAGGTGGAGAGTCGAGTCAGGTGGGGAGTCGAGCCAGGTGGGGAGTCGAGCCAGGTGGGGGAGTCAAGCCAGTTGGGGGAGTCGAGTCAGGTGGGGAGTCGAGTCAGGTGGGGAGTCGAGTCAGGTGGGGAGTCGAGTCAGGTGGGGGAGCCGAGCCAGTCGGGGGAGTCGAGCTAGTTGGGGGAGTCGAGTCAGGTGGGGAGTCATGCTCACTCTCTGTCTCACGCTCGAAATTTTTCTCTCCACTCTGCCTCCCTCCTTTTTTCTATCCACTCTCCCTCCCTCCTTCCTTACCTCCCTCCTTCCCTACCTCTCCCTCTCTGGCTTTATTCTCGGCCTTCCTCAGCCCTGTTTAATCTGATTCCTGTGGGTCTGAGGGTCGTGGCGATACAAGGGGTGAAGGCTGGACTGTACATCGGAATGAACGGAGAAGGATTCCTCTACAGCTCAGTAAGACCCAACACCTTCTGTGTGTGTGTGTGTGTGTGTGTGTGTGTGTGTGTGTGTGTAGTGTGTGTGTATGTGTATGTTTTGGGCACGTCTATATATTGTACATTGTGTGTTTTTGTTTTTTATTTGTATTTGCAATTATTTGTATTTAGTTTTTTATTGTACATTGATTCATTCCACTGTGTGTGTGTCTGTCCCTTAAAGCTGTCGGTTGGGGCCCTGAAAGCTGTGGGGAGGGGCCCTAAAAGCTGTGGGGAGGGGCCCTGAAAGCTCTGGGGAGGGGCCCTGAAAGCTGTGGGGAGGAGCCCTGAAAGCTGTGGGGAGGGGCCCTGAAAGCTGTGGGGAGGAGCCCTGAAAGCTGTGGGGAGGGGCCCTGAAAGCTCTGGGGAGGGGCCCCGTTGCTGTTGGCAGCGACTCATACCTCTGCACTGCAAGGAGATGCTGAAACACGTCTGTGGTGAAACAAGGAGAGAAGGGAAGGAGCGTATCAATGGTTACGTAACAAACAGCCCCGTGGTGCACTGTTAAGGGCTGAGAGACGTGGTCTGCTAGCTAAAATCTTTGTGGGGGGCCGAGGTGTGTGTGTGTGTGTGTGTGTGGAGAACCTCAAAACATGTATTTGCAAGGAGAATCATGACATATTGTAGGAATCAGAGAGAGACAGGTAAAGTCACAGAGGTAGAGGGTGGAGACAGAGGGGTAGAGGGTGGAGACAGAGAGGTAGAGGGTGGAGTCAGAGGGGTAGAGAGTGGAGACAGAGAGGTAGAGGGTACAGACAGAGATTGAGGGTGGAGACAGAGAGGTAGAGGGTGGAGACAGAGGGGTAGAGGGTGGAGTCATAGGGGTAGAGAGTGGAGACAGAGAGGTAGAGGGTGGAGTCAGAGGGGTAGAGGGTGGAGACAGAGAGGTAGAGGGTGGAGACAGAGAGGTAGAGGGTGGAGTCAGAGAAGTAAAGGGTGGAGATAGAAAGGTGGAGATGTCCATTGTATCTTGGACATGATATAATGTCCAAATGACGAAAACAGAGTTAACGGAAATTAGGTTAGTGTGTTAGACATGGACATTTATTTAGTATTTTTCTATCCGAACACAGAAGGCAAAACAATGTCAAATACCGACAGTATATTTACCAAATGGTTGATTGATGATTACTAAAAAACAATGAACGTAGTTATAGAAAACCTTGTTTTAACAAAAGAGAAGAAAGTCTTATCAAAAGATATGCGTGTACTTTGTATTAACATAAGAGTATTTCAATATAAAACAAACAGGATTTCTTTTCAAATGCCACAAAGGCTGGAAACACCCTGTTTGAATGCTTTCCCCAGCCATATGGAGTGTCCCACCACTTCTGCCGTGCATCATTGGAAATAAGCAGCCGTGACAGAACGCAGATCATAGAGGCCTTGGCAAATCGCCAAGATGGGTTCGTTTAATATTTACCAAACTGTGTTTATGGCTAAAGTCCACTTCGTGGAGACAATCTCTCACTCTCCACATGACCTCTGCAGTCAACTTGAACTGTGATTGGCTGAATGCATGCTGTTCCTACTGCCAAAATGGAGATCCTTTACAGCTAATAGAACTGGCAGACATCTTTCAAAGTGATATAAGGACACATGAAAGGAGGATAGGGACAGAATGATAAAATGATGTGCCTCTTCTGCTCATTACAAATAACACTACTGCTCTGCTTCTCTCTTTCGCTCTCTCCCTCTCTTTGTCTTTCTCCCTATCTCGTCTCTTATCTCAGAGATAAATCAGCACCAGCATTTTTATCAGCATGACAACTTCCACCTCTCACTTCCTCACTAACACTCTATCTAACCTCCCTCACTTCCTCATTAACACTAACTCTATCTAACCTCCCTCACTTCCTCATTAACACTCTATCTAATCTCCCTCACTTCCTCATTAACGCTTTATCTAACCTTCCTCACTTCCTCACTAACACTAACTCAATCCAACCTCCCTCACTTCCTCACTAACACTAACTCTATCTAACCTCCATCACTTCCTCATTAACGCTCTATCTAACCTCCCTCACTTCCTCACGAACACTCACTCTATCTAACCTCCCTCACTTCCTCATTAACACTAATTCTATCTAACCTCCCTCACTTCCTCATTAACGCTTTATCTAACCTCCCTCACTTCCTCACTAACACTCACTCTATCTAACCTCCCTCACTTCCTCATTAACACTCACTCTATCTAACCTCCCTCACTTCCTCATTAACACTAACTCTATCTAACTTCCCTCACTTCCTTATTAACACTCACTCTCTCTAACCTCCGTCACTTCCTCATTAACACTAACTGTATCTAACCTCCCTCACTTCCTCATTAACACTAACTTTATCTAACCTCCCTCACTTCCTCATTAACACTCACTCTATCTAACCTCCCTCACTTCCTCACTAAGACTCTATCTAACCCTAATTCCCTTTTTAATTTTTCTTTAAAATCTCTTTAATTCTTTGGAGTGGCTGAGTGGCTTTTGTTTATTGGAGAAGTGATGAAGCGTTCTGGTGTGTTGTCGTCTCTTTGGGAAGTAATTATAGAAGGATGTTCTCCCGTCTCGTGAGATTAGTGGGAAATAAGTAGTTGTGTTCCTCCGATCTGTGAACCGGGAGTGGGGCTGGGTGAGTTGGAACGAATCTGGACCAAACTCCGAGCTGGTGAGGTGGTCGGTGAGAAAGTGTGCTGCATTTAATTAAGCGCGCTGGGGCGATTACACTGAGTGTTTGTTAGTCAAGTCCAGTGTTTGTTTGGACAGACGAGGTTTTGTTTAATTGGGCCAAGGACAATTCTCATTCCAATATCAAGCGTAAATACAGTTGGTTTATCCGTGTGGAGCAGTGATGTCGTGTTGAGGGCTGTTGGATGCGTGGAAAATCAACTCCGCTGAGAAAATCTCCATTATTTATAACACTTTTCACTGCGACCTAGTTTGCAGCACAGCGGTAACCACTCTCTCTCTATTCTCTCCGGATTTTAAACCCAGCTATCTTTTACGTAAAGGACAGGGGTAACCACTCTGCAGTAAAACACACACTCACGTAGGGACCAAGCTGAAGCCTCGTGCACGCCAGAACCCATGTGATGCTAACGGTTTGTTCCCTAACAAATTGGGGGGGGGTGTTGGTGGATATGTCCTCGGGGTCTAGAGTGTTGGGCCATCATCAGTTCACTGCTGAAATGAGGAGAGTGATGTAAGCGTTCATTGAAAGAGTGATGTACGCGGTCATTGAAATTACGGTTATACTGTGCTCATTACCGACCACACATAGCCGCACACTCTGCCATGCACACTCACCTCTGACAATATGCCATGCACAATCTGCTGTGCACACTCACCTCTGACAATATGCCGTGCACACTCACCCCTGACAATCTGCCGTGCACACTCACTGGTGTCTGATGGTGTTTACATGGTTTCTTTCACCCCCTTTATTGCCTTTAATTTATGCCCTCCACCGGCGTGCTGCAGTAAAACCACCAGGAAGATGAGGAGAAAGAGTGGTGTCCATGGTGGAGGGGAGGAGGTGTCCCTAGGGGAGGGAGGACTTGTGACCCAGGGGAGAGGAGCAGGTGAGCCAGGGGAGAGGAGGAGGTGAGCCAGAGGAGAGGAGGAGGTGAGCCAGGGGAGAGGAGGTGGGCCAGGGGAGTGGAGGTGAGCCAGAGGAGAGGAGGAGGTGAGCCAGGGGAAAGGAGGAGATGATCCAGGGGAGAGGAGGAGGTGAGCCAGGGGAGAGGAGGAGGTGAGCCAGGGGAGAGGAGGAGGTGAGCCAGAGGAGAGGAGGAGATGAGCCAGGGGAGAGGAGGAGGTGAGCCAGGGGAGAGGAGGAGGTGAGCCAGGGGAGAGGAGGAGGTGAGCCAGGGGAGAGGAGGAGATGAGCCAGGGGAGAGGAGGAGATGAGCCAGGGGAGAGGAGGAGATGAGCCAGGGGAGAGGAGGAGATGAGCCAGGGGAGAGGAGGAGGTGAGCCAGGGGAAAGGAGGAGATGAGCCAGGGGAAAGGAGGAGATGAGCCAGGGGAGAGGAGGAGATGAGCCAGGGGAGAGGAGGAGGTGAGCCAGGGGAGAGGAGGAGATGAGCCAGGGGAGAGGAGGAGGTGAGCCAGGGGAGAGGAGGAGATGAGCCAGGGGAGAGGAGGAGGTGAGCCAGAGGAGAGGAGGTCTTCAGTCGAGGGCGGGGTGAACGGATAGGAAGTGAGGGGGTCTCCGTTTTTTGCTTTTGAGGGACCAGGCTGCCACACGGCAAACATGAACTAGATTTGGTTATTTGTGAGCTGTGGTTCTGTTTCCCCTGTGTGCCGGTGACTGTGATAAGCATTCAGACTGGAATGGATCGTTCTGGAAACAGACACCACAGTCTATTAAAGGGAATAGACTGCAATGCAGCCACTGATAAGATTTACCATGACCCTTTAGGTTGGAAAGAACCACGGAATTAAAATGCTAATCGTAATTTAATAGGACATTTATCGAGAGTGAACACAGGGAAATCATTATCAATCTATGTCTCCACAGAGGAGACCGTAAAAATGCTTCAGTGTAAATTGAAAATCTGTGTGTGTGTGTGTGTTTGGTTTGTGTTTATTCACTGTGTTATGTACGTCCTCCTTGTGGGTGGTTTCTGCGTTCTGCCCTCACTGCCAAGGTGACTGAGGCAGCTGTCTAGACTCCAGCCCTGAGCTGCCAGAGTAATGACCTATCAGATGGATTCTGGGTAGATGGTGGGGTAACAGGCCTTCAGAGACCCATAGACCCAGAAGTACATCCTAATTCTACATTAATACTGTACAGCTTATATCCAGGTTCATGTATAATACATTCAGATTCACACATCCTAAATCTAGATTAATAGATTATAATCCCGATTTATTAGTTTGGTTTTACTGTATGAACTCAAACTAACATTTGGACCCTGATTTGGCTTCAGTTCAGCCGTACGTCGTGTTGCCATGAGGACGGGAGAAACCCAGAGTCAATAAGTACAGGATTCTGCATACAGGATTCATTTCCTGGTTGGGGATTCTGTTCTGTTTATAGGGCTTTAGTTTGGATTCCCTGAGGGCCCTAAAACGAAGAGACCCCCCTACTCCTGTGCACTATTTCACTAACAACTTATTTGCTCTTTCAGATTGTGGAGCAGAATATAAATGAGGGTCCTTTTAATCAATTTGCACAGCCTGTTACACTCAAAGATATCCAAGTTGTTTTTTCTCCTCTGGAACCCAGTAACAGGTTCTCCATTAAGAATTCCTGGCACGAAGGAGACGAATGTAATACAGGACCTCTGGGGTCCCGGTTTGATTTGTCTGCAGAATGTTATCTATTCATTTCCTATACAACACTGACGGGAACGGTTTTGTTGTTGTTGGAAATATCAATTCCCCCGATCTGACAAGGATCAGAGGTTGACAAGATTCGATTGAATCTGATATTCTGTCAGGTAGGTATCGGGACAAAATGGATCATAAATATAAATGTGTTTTCGTGTTGTATCTAATACCTTATTTTGGTTTTTCTGCTTGGTATTTTCATGTTGAGATCTCTAACTTACAATAGGCCTGGATAAACAACAGTTGTGTCGTCTGATAGACGGTGGCTAATTGCTTCAGATCATTATATAGCGTCACCCTTGGTGTTTTTTTCTCAGAATATCAGGAACATTCTACATGTGAATGAACACTTTAAATTCCTTTCCAACACTCCATTTTAATGTGTAGAAACGAATTAGCATCTACATATCCAGTGGAAACAGAAACTACACCGCCTGAACACTGAGCTCATTGGCATTGAAACAGCCAGTCGAAACATTTTTACAAGAGATTTACTATCCTGACTGCACAGCAAATATTATATGTAGGGGATATGTATTCTATATCATCACCATATTTGTTTATTTTATAAGAACTTAAAGGTAAAACCAGAGTAACCAGAAGGGTAAGCAGCAGGTTAACCACTACCACTAAACACGATCCACCTGAGCATCCAAATCTCAGTTATATATCCACTAAGACCTCTATACAGAACACAAAGGATGAGTGTGTGTGTGTGTGTGTGTCTTCCTAAACATGTGTGTCTGGTAAGCCCTTAACATACCGTCACAAAACAATCATGAACCTGTATCTCCAACATTGGTCCATCACTCCCTCTAATATGCACCGGGTGGTCCCTGTGGATGTGTTCCAAGGGGATTCTGGGATATGTCCGTTACGGTGTATCCGTAGTTACAGCATCAGTGTCCGGGAGGTGTGGGAGCAAGATGTGAGGGGGTCTTGGCAGATGGAGTGGGTGTGGCTGAGTTGTGACCCCGCCCCCTTTCTCTTACACATGGAGATGCACACACCAGCTGAGCCATTCACACCGACGCAGAGTGTTAATGAACACTAAATAAAGCACTGTCTGGTGTTAATGAACACCCAATAAAGCACTGGCAGGTGTTAATGAAAACCCAATACAGCACTCGCAGGTGTTAATGAACTCCTTGATATGTCACAGAATGTGTTGAACACGCATATCACAAGCATAGATGCGCACACACAAAGAAACTGGCGAATCACCGCAGTCCCAAACATACTCAAATCAAGTGGACCACACACAGCCTGACACTCCAACAGAACCCAACATACTAACTGGGGTCTTTCAAACCTCATCTATAAAACGTTATCTCCATATAAGATACTCATCTCTCGCCACAGGAAAACAAGGATCCGTGAATACCTCAATTTGGGTATGATAGGCGTGTCTGTGTATTTGATTGACAGCAGTGTCATCCGTACAGTGTGATCCTCAACACTGTGTCACCCGGAGTGATTCTGTTAAAGTCTCGTCCACTCCGGCCATCTGTCCCACTGTCCCGTTTCTCGTTTTTTTCTGGTTTTTCGTCCTGTACATCACCACCACCATCGCCGCCTCGTAACTCAACCCTCATTTCCCTCGTCATGTTCAGTGGGGAGAGGACAGTTTGAACCGTGAGGGAGATATCCGACCTCGTCCCGGCGAGAATACGGATTTCCATTCTCTGTTTCAAAATGTTTCGCCGATCCACGGCTCCCCAATGAGCATGATCCGACTTCCTGAACTTTGACCCGACCTCACGAACATTACTCTGACAACAAATTCCCTTTGTTGTTTGGCACCGAAACAGGAAATGTTCACGCCGGAGTGCAAGTTTAAGGAGTCGGTGTTTGAGAATTACTACGTGATCTACTCGTCTACCGTGTATCGACAACAGGAGTCTGGCAGGGCCTGGTTCCTAGGCCTCACCAAGGAGGGCCAGGTCATGAAGGGGAACAGGGTGAAGAAGACCAAGCCCTCCTCACACTTTGTCCCCAGGCCTATAGAAGGTAAGACTCCACGAGGCGTCCTCAGCTCACCTGTGTCCCGTTGTCTTTTGCAGGTGTCGATCGGCCGAAGTAAGTTGTTCGAAGGTCGTGTTTATGAAACTTTTTTCGCTCGCAGATTTGATCATACGTTGTGCGTAAGATGAAATCGACAGCTATGTTTTGATGAATAAATCTCGAATATCACATTGAAATTAATCGTTTTGATGAGATATCATCATTTATGAACAGAACATGCTTTCCTGTGATATACACAGTATTTTTTGGGTGTATAGACACAAACATTTTCCACGTGCTGAAATGTTCATAAACATGGTCCCTCAGGGATAATATGATGGCCTGGTTTTAGTTACTGTTAAATGTCTACAAGTGCATTTCATCTATTTTACTGGGTAAAATATATGAAACCAATGAATAAAAAGTGTGTTACACTTAATATTTATGTCCGGTAATAAATCATGGAGCATTATTATTTAAGTAGTATGCCAACTATGTTAGGAATTATAATAATAAATGTTTTAAATAATATATATATATATATTCTTTTAATGTTTGTAAAGGTCTTTTGAAATGATTTATTGCTGGTTCATAAGACAGTAGCATGATGAATATAGATACTTATCTATATTAATATTTTGCTATAGGTCTCCCGATCTGGCCGGAGTACAATACTTTATAAACAAAGTGTTTATAAAGAACCTGAGTAATTACCTTCAAAAAACAGGACGTTGCATTTTAGACCTTCCAGCAGTACAGATGCCGGGTCTCAATTTGATCATCCTTTTGGTTCACGTGCAGTTTAGTCAGGTTTCAAATGCCATTTCCCCTGAAACATTGATCCTGATTTGCTCCAATTGACCCCTATGACCCCTATCCAAAATGTAAATAAATTATAATCCCCAAAATGCTATGATTAGTGTCCAGCTTTGTAAAACATTAAGACACGGCATCTGTACACGGCACTCCACCTAAAACATGATCTGTACCGTGTCGACGCTGGATGAACGCACCCCGAGCACATCAGAGCTGATTACCAAGGGGGGGGGATATTTAACCCTCTACTCCAAAAGCAGGTTTCAGAAGTCACGCCGTGGTAGAGTCCCTGAGCTCCATCTGACATTGTCTCTCTGTTTACCCGTCCGTCTCCTCATTATTTGTCATCCGTGTTCCCCTCTCCCCCCCTGCTTCGTCCTCCACTACATACACGGTCTGCAGTGTGTATGTACAGGGAGCCGTCCCTGCATGAGATCGAGGAGAAACAGCGCTCCAGGAAGAGCTCAGGGACTCCTACTATGAACGGAGGGAAAGCTGTTAACCAGAACTCCTAGCAGCTCAGTGCCGCCGCCCCTTTCCTTATATGGAGGGGGGAGGGGCCAGATACCCTCCTCAACACACCATGCCCTCTGAAGGGATTGGACCGCAGTGAGGGGGAGGAGCTACACCCAAGACTGAACTTGCCTGTGAAAATCTTTTTCGAAGAACATTTAGAAAAACCCAGAGGAAAACGACAACAAAAAATGGCGACAAACATTTCCAATCAGGAATTGACCATTGTTTTATGCAAAAAAAACTTTTAAAAAGCTGTGACAAAGGAATGGTGGTCTCTTCACAATACAAATATCTATCGTTTTCCAATTCATGCTGTGAACAATTAGATTTAAGGACATTTACCGTGCTTTTGGTTAATGAATGCTACGGCATCCTCTCATGCTTCTTGTGTTACTGTCCAATAATAACTATATGACTTATGTGTTTGGAACTCATCATCCTGATTTAGTATCATAGTTATTTAGCTTTTTTGTTTCAACTGTAGAGGTTTTTTCTTTGTTAATTGCTCGACACTTTCACACTGTATATTGTACACTGGTGTGCGGGTAAATGTGGAATGTAAACGATAGCTCTTCGGTGGCCTCGGAGGGAAGAGAAACGGGTCGGTAGGATGGGTGTTCGCTCAGGTGATATACTGTCAACTCAGTATAAGTATATTTGCTGATACGATGGAACGAATCAGCTTAAATTAACATGATGAGTCTCCATTGTGTTGTGGTGCGTTTGAGTGCTTTACAGAACAACCGCTAAAATGACACTTCATTTGGGAAATACGGGATTCCGATAACGCATCTTTACCCTAATAAACACTCCAGTCCTGTCACCTTATTGATGTCATGAAGAAAAAACACTCCAGTCCTGTCAACGTATTGATGACTAGAATAAAAAACACTCCAGCCCTGTCACCTCATTGATGACATGAGGAGAAAACACTCCAGTCCTGTCACCCCATTGATGACTAGAATAAAAAACAGTCCAGTCCTGTCACCTTATTGATGGCATGAAGAAATAACACTCCAGTCCTGTCACCTCATTGATGGCATGAAGAAATAACACTCCAGTCCTGTCACCTTATTGATGGTATGAAGAAATAACACTCTAGTCCTGTCACCTTATTGATGTCATGAAGAAAAAACACTCCAGTCCTGTCACCTCTTTGATGACATGAGGAGAAAACCCTCCAGTCCTGTCACCCCATTGATGACTAGATTAAAAAACACTCCAGTCCTGTCACCTCATGAAGACATGAGGAAAAACACTCTAGTCCTGTCACCTCATTCGTGACAGGAAGGAAAACAAATCTGAAGAAAAGCCTTCAAGACCCATCAAAACTCTGGCAGACTGGTTCTAGCCTGCGGAAAAAACATTTGACAGTGCTTCAGTTAGTTTTTGTTCAAGTGTGTCAACACCATCTGGATCTTGTGTCAAGAGGTGGGTTAGATGAATGGGTTAGCCAATGCTATGGGTTAGCCAATGTTAAGGGTTAGCCAATGCTATGGGTTAGCCAATGCTAAGGGTTAGCCAATGCTATAGTGTTTGCAAATGCTGAATGGGTTAGCCAATGCTAAGTGGGCTAGCCAATGCTAAGGGTTAGCCAATGCTATGTTAAGAATTTCATATTCTAACTAACATTCAAGGCCAAACAATGTACTAGACATGTAACTTGGATAAGGTGTATAAGCTTTAAAAAAAATACTTGTTTTGAAGTGCGCCTGAGAACCCCTTTCGGTCTCTACAGAAAAATCCCAGCAAACAGGGCACGGCAAACTCTGACTGCTTGGTGTAGAGATGATTGTGGAGGTCTTATCACAGGTACGTTCTGGGAAATAGGGTTCTGTGTCTGGCAGGTTTTGCCGATCTAAAAAGTATTGATCCTGTTACTCTTAGGAAGTTCCCTTTCCTTATGTCCTTTCCTTATGTCCTTGTTGACTTTTTTAATACACTGAACTGACTGGAAGTCTTCTAAAAGTTATGAGGTGGGGTGCGGCTTATTAGTGTAACGATCTTCATCTGTAAAGCCCCCCTCCCCCAAAGCAGAGTCCATTAATGATACACCGTGACACCGTGACACCCACGGAAACAACATTTTAACTCTGCACGGGGCATTTTGCCCTGACAAATATTTAATTCTTCCAGGCTGACATCGCAATGCCGTCCATCTCGGTATGTTTTGTGAGCCGTGAAATTAGTCATTTGCTGCATTATGAAAACAAGCTCCCTGTCATCGCGTGAAACAAATGTAAGAGAATGGCTGTATATAAAACAAGGGGAAAATGCTGGTGATACCACTGACAAGGCATGAAGGAACCCTGACCCCTGACCTCTGATCCCTCCAACCCCTCCCCCCCACCACTGTCAACGAGATTGAGAAGTTACCTTCGGAGGAGCGATCCAGTGATCCTATTATTTTTCTAACTCAGGAAGTCCCGCTCCACTCTAATGAATGGAGTCCGACAACAAGGCAGACCACTCCTGCCCAGCGCCCGATGCACAAAGCCTGGCCAAGGGTGTGGTCTTGGGGGGTGTTGGGTCATGGGCGTTGGGTCACAGGGGGGAGGGGTCCCAGGGTGTCTCGCTAGACACACACCCCCCTCCCCCAACTGATTTTGTCTGGCTACAGCTAAAGCCAAGCACAGCTCTGAGCAGGCGGCCTTAAGCAAGGTCTATTCACAAGTCTTCCACAAGGGGCAGCAGAGAGCTGGGTGTAAATAGCCCAATGGCACAGTTCTAGGGTCAGTTCTCTCTCAGTTCTGACCTTAAACAACCTGGAACTGCCCTCAGATCAGCATGTACAGGTCACCTTATACCCGATGTCAGACAGGGGCTTGAGAGGCTGTTATGAGGTGGGCTGGAAGTAGAACGCAGCCAAGTCATGCATGAAACATGAGAGTACCTCACATAACCTGCAATTAGAGAGGAATAAAAAGGTAGAGGTTTAGGAAGTGATGCAGAGGGACATCATGTAAAAGGTCAGTAAAGCGAATTAATACTGTGTCAAGGAATAAGTACTGCGTAAAGGAATGAGTACTGTGTAAAGGAATGAGTACTGTGTCAAGGAATGAGTACTGTGTAAAGGAATGAGTACTGTGTAAAGGAATGAGTACTGTGTAAAGGAATGAGTACTGTGTAAAGGAATGAGTACTGTGTAAAGGAATGATTACTGTGTAAAGGAATGAGTACTGTGTAAAGGAATGAGTACTGTGTAAAGGAATGAGTACTGTGTCAAGGAATGAGTACTGTGTCAAGGAATGAGTACTGTGTCAAGGAATGAGTACTGTGTCAAGGGATGAGTACTGTGTAAAGGAATGAGTACTGTGTCAAGGAATGAGTACTGTGTCAAGGAATGAGTACTGTGTCAAGGAATGAGTACTGTGTCAAGGAATGAGTACTGTGTCAAGGAATGAGTACTGTGTCAAGGGATGAGTACTGTGTAAAGGAATGAGTACTGTGTCAAGGAATGAGTACTGTGTCAAGGAATGAGTACTGTGTCAAGGAATGAGTACTGTGTCAAGGGATGAGTACTGTGTAAAGGAATGAGTACTGTGTCAAGGAATGAGTACTGTGTCAAGGAATGAGTACTGTGTCAAGGAATGAGTACTGTGTCAAGGAATGAGTACTGTGTCAAGGAATGAGTACTGTGTCAAGGTATGAATACTGTGTAAAGGAATAGAATTGTTATATATATTTTCTGGTTTGCCAATGATTTCACCGTAAATGGAACACACACGCATATATATGCATTATGAATTGTGAGATGAAAAAAAAACTGCATTGATATTCAAAGTCAAAATGAAGTTAGTGATTGTTTAAGAATAAAACTACGTTGTAAGAAGCTTTCAGCTTGTGCCATTGTGTTCTTGTTGGAAACTCCTTCCTGTTAGGAACCACCCCACCACAGGGGGGTCGCCCTCGTCATCCATGTTTAATCTGGTGCCCAATGTCAATTCACACAAGGTGATTTAATATTGAATTCAGGCTCGGGTCCAACGTGTCACTTTGGGATTGCGGTCCTGTACCCTCTCTGTCGTTGTCATGGAAACAGACATCTCCCCCCGCTGTCTGCAAGGAGAATGAGGAGGAAGAGGATGAAAGCTCCCCAGTCAGGTCGGGGTTTGTCTCCTCAGCCTAGCGGTTTGTGTTTTGTTGTCGCATGCTCTGCTCTGTCTTTCTCTTTTGATTCCTCTTCTTTGTTTTGGATGAGAACACTTCGATGACACAGGGAGAGATAGACAGGCAGATAGACAAGGAGAGAGAGAGACAGGCAGATAGACAAGGAGATAGACAGGGAGAGAGATAGGCAGATAGACAGGGAGAGAGAGAGACAGGTAGATAGACAGGGAGAGAGAGAGACAGGGAGAGAGAGCCTGTTCCAAAAGACCACTCACACACACACCTCACATATACACCTCTCACACACACACACCTCTCAAATACACACACACCTGTCACGTACACACATACCTGTCACACACAAACTTCTCAAATCCACACCTCTCACATACACACCTCCACACACCTGTCCCATACTCACCTCTCACAGCACGCTTGCCATGTCACAATGCATCCTCTGTTTCTCTCTCTCACAGGCACAAAAATGCCAACACGCACAATGTGTCGTTTGATGAAAATTTATAACGGTACATTCTATTTGTATTTTCACAGATGCAACTAAATTCACGCTACATTCATAATAACATTAATTAGCATGGTTCATTGTCTTTCAAATGTTTTTAAGAGAGCAGAAGATGGAGAGTTAGCTTGATTAACAGAGGATGAGAGCAGAAGATGGAGAGTTAGCTTGATTAACAGAGGATGAGAGCAGAAGATGGGAGTTAGCTTGATTAACAGAGGATGAGAGCAGAAGATGTAGAGTTAGCTTGATATACTGATGATGAGAGCAGAAGATGGAGAGTTAGCTTGATTAACAGAGGATGAGAGCAGAAGATGGGAGTTAGCTTGATTAACAGAGGATGAGAGCAGAAGATGTAGAGTTAGCTTGATATACTGATGATGAGAGCAGAAGATGGAGAGTTAGCTTGATTAACAGAGGATGAGAGCAGAAGATGTAGAGTTAGCTTGATTAATAGAGGATGAGAGCAGAAGATGGAGAGTTAGCTTGATTAATAGAGGATGAGAGCAGAAGATGGAGAGTTAGCTTGATAAATAGAGGATGAGAGCAGAAGATGGAGAGTTAGCTTGATTAACAGAGGATGAGAGCAGAAGATGGAGAGTTAGCTTGATTAACAGAGGATGAGAGCAGAAGATGGAGAGTTAGCTTGATTAACAGAGGATGAGAGCAGAAGATGTAGAGTTAGCTTGATAAACAGAGGATGAGAGCAGAAGATGGGAGTTAGCTTGGTGGAGCGTTGAGCATCAGCTACACAGAGTAGAGCAGCCTCGGTCGTTTAGCTTGTTCTGAATCATGACTGGTTTGGGTGGAGGAGATTGTCCTGAGAGCGGTAAGTAGAGAGGTGGCCGGAGACAGTGTGTTCAAACCTAACTGGGTGCCTTGAAGTCCTCCGGGACACAGCCAGTGATAAGCGAAGTGTTGATGAGCAAAGTGAGGAATGGGGGGTCTCCAGAGATGGTCTGTAGATGTGAGATGGAGGTCCACAGATGGTCTGTAGATGTGAGGAGGAGGTCCAGAGATGGTCTAGATGTGAGGAGGAGGTCCAGAGATGGTCTGTAGATGTGAGGAGGAGGTCCAGAGATGGCCTGTAGATGTGAGGAGGGTCTCCAGAGATGGTCTGTAAATGTGAGGAGGGGGTCCAGAGATGGTCTGTAGATGTGAGGAGGAGGTCCAGAGATGGTCTGTAGATGTGAGGAGGGAGTCCAGAGATGGTCTGTAAATGTGAGGAGGAGGTCCAGAGATGGTCTGTAGATGTGAGGAGGAGGTCCAGAGATGGTCTGTAAATGTGAGGAGGAGGTCCAGAGATGGTCTGTAGATGTGAGGAGGGGGTCCAGAGATAAACATAGATAATGTCTGGTTTTAAGACTTGCACAAATCGGACTACGACAAATCCACACACCTCATTAACATATTATTTTGCTTCTAACGTTGCCACCACAAGTTATTATTCAGGCTGTCTCAATACATCATTTGGAGTTATTGGAAGTGTTTAACACATTTATGCAGTACAGCAGTTTTAATGCAAAGGTTCAGCCTTTGTCTGATTTTATAATGAATGCAGTTATGTTACGCAGTAATTATTATAGCCTTTGTGTTACACTCATACAGCTGTCATTATTCAGCAGACTTGGACAATTGAACAGGCCGACTAATTTTCGAGAAATTAAACATGTCGACACATTTTCTCTGGCTTTGTAGTCTCAACAACTTTGAAGGGAGTGTTTACCACCTCTGTTCCCCCCTCACATCTATATATATATGTATAGTACTGTATAGGGAGTTTAAACAGAATCTCAGGAACCTCGATTCAATCTCTTAATGTGTTATTTCTCGCTCTTCTCTCTGTGGATCTGACACCTTAACATTGTCAGCTGTTTCGACTTGCTTGGAAGTCTCTCGACATCAGAAGACTGCGATGTGTCCGGCTGCAGGGAGCGCTGAGCCCCCGCTGACGTGTACATTTGGCACAATGCGAGGTATTGGTTGCGCGGTCCTGTGGTCCTGCCTACCTGGTCACCCTGGTCCTGGTCACCTGGTCCCCCCCCCACGCTGTGCGAAACTGAGGAAACGCTGGGTCGTCGTCAGACAGCATCCGAACTCGGCTGATTCACCCAACAGCGAATTAAATACGATGTCTGGTTTCCCGGAGAGTGACATCATCAAAATGATCATTGTAATATTAAAATTGGAATTATTATAATATAAATTATGAATAATATATATTTTATTACCGAAGGCAATTCTCTTTGCCATATTTTCTATCTTCGTCTCAAAATGTTTCTCTCTCCTTCATTTTTTTAAATGGTTGTATCTTATATGGCATCCTATTGTCTATTGTTCTGTTTTGGTAGTGGTAGTGTGGGATTCACCCTATACACTATTTAGATATGGGTTGGAGCCTTGGGGACAATGTTTGATTTCTCCTTTCCCTTTCTCCGGAAAGACCAGGGAACTCCTATACTTTATCTCTGAAGTATAACTTATTTCAAGTACCTCATTAAAAATAATTGATCTCTTTTAAATGGAGACCTGCCTTTGATCTAAATGGGTTTCTCATGTCTTTTCATCAAAATCTATTGTTCAGCGGTTAGTAAAGTATTACATAATTGGCCATGATTTTTTTATTTCCCGGAGCAACGGAGAAAAGGGAAGTGTTGTGAATCAGCATATTGGCTGGACATGAAAGAGCCTCATCTAACAGTAGAATCTGACCGCTTGTTCTGTTATGTCCATGACAACAGTTACTGCAGGTTTCTGATTGGCTAGTGATTTCCATTCTGATTCTAGAATGCACGGTAAAACAAACATGTTTCTCCTTCTCCTGCAAAGAAAATGTCCGAAGCTTTGACACAAACACACACACACACACACACACACACACACACACACACACACACACACACACACACACACACACACACACACACACACACACACACACACACACACACACACACACACACACACACACACACACACATATATATATAAAAAAAATACACACCACTCACACACAAACTTCTCACATACACACACACCTCTCAAATACACACACACGCCTGTCACACACAAACTTCTCAAATACACACACATCTGTAACATACACACCTCTCATACACACACACCTGTCACATACACACACACCTGTCACATACTCACACACCTGTCACACACAAACTTCTCAAATACACACACACACCTCTCACATGTCCCATACTCACCTCTCACAGCACGCTTGCCATGCATGTCACAAAAAATAATTAGAGTTAAAACATGAAAACCCATCTAATTTCTTTCCTTTCTCCATCATATCCTATCTCAATTTCCATTATTTCCCTCCCTCCATCTCTCTAGCATTCACTCCATCTTTCCATCTCTATGGTTTCTGCATGTCACTCCGACCTTCAATTTCTATTTTTTTCTCTCACTCCTCTTTTCAAATTCAACACTGCCACAGTTTCCTGCTACATCCTCCTTTTGCATTATATGTTCTACCCTTTAAAGCATTCTTTCTCTTAAATTGAAGCTCCTGCAGTCCTAAACACACACACACACACACACACACACACACACACACATACACACACACACACACACACACCCACACACACACACACAACAAACAAAACATAACACATGAAGAAATACAGTCAGAACTCCTACACTCAGACTTTAAATAACACACACACACAGTTTAAATGCTTAATTTTAATCCTCAAATCAAAATTACTAACCTTGAAGCACTCACACACACACGTGTACCTGCCTACATAGATTGCTATAGCCCCGCTCACACATACTACACCCATGTATGAAGTTATTGACTTACATAATATAAACCAGCACATATGAAGCTATTGACTTACATCTATAGACCAGCACACATATGAAGCTATTGACTTACATATATAGACCAGCACACATATGAAGCTATTGACTTACATATATAGACCAGCACACATATGAAGCTATTGACTTACATCTATAGACCAGCACACATATGAAGCTATTGACTTACATATATAGACCAGCACACATATGAAGCTATTGACTTACATCTATAGACCAGCACACATATGAAGCTATTGACTTACATATTGACTTACTATTGGCCTACATCTATAGACCAGCACACATATGAAGCCAGACCAGCACGCATATGAAGCTATTGACTTACATCTATAGACCGGCACACATATGAATCTATTGGCCTACATCTATAGACCAGCACACATATGAAGTTATTGACTTACATATATAGACCAGCACACATATGAAGCTATTGACTTACATCTATAGACCAGCACATATGAAGCTATTGACTTACATATATAGAAAGGCACACATATGAAGCTATTCACTTAAATCTATAGACCAGCACACATATGAAGCTATTGACTTAAATCTATAGACCGGCACACATATGAAGCTATTGACTTACATATATAGACCAGCACACATATGAAGCTATTGACTTACATATATAGACCAGCACACATATGAAGCTATTGACTTAAATCTATAGACCAGAAGAAACTGTCATCACCAAAGACAAAACATCAGATGTTTCTGGCAGGCAGGATTTGAGTGGGGATGGATGCAGCCTATTTTATTTTATGTTTTAAATAGAGATGTTTTATCACTATGCATTATGTGTATTATTATCTATATTATATAGGCCATGACTGCATCAATCAGGATCTAATGTTATTCGGTTATAGACAACCATACACACAGACTGCTGAACTAAACACAGTACATTTTAATGGCAGACGTACACAGGCAAGGAAATATCTGTTCTGAACAAAAATGTTGTGTCTAGTTCCTTGACTCACATCCCGGCTACTGCAGAGTCGTGATTGATCACAGGTATATTTAGTAGAACAACAGGTTTAGATCGCCCTCTGCTGTTTGTTAGTTGCTATGGCACAATACACCAGCCATTAATTGTGAACAGAGGGTCAGACCAGTAGGACATTTGGGAGCTTGTTTTTTCAGAGTTTGTTGTATATCAACTTTTAATAGTAGTTTAGTGTTGGTAATTGGTTTTCATGTCCAAATTTCCCCAGTTGTACAGCATAGGTGCTCAGCTTACCTGTAGATCAGTAGAATGGCTTCTAAGGATTTGTCAGGCAAACCAAAGCCGTTATTTTCTTTAATAAGCTTTACTGAGTCTAAGGAGTGCTCTTGGGACGGTGTGACCCCAATTGACCCCTCTTGATGACTCTTAAGGAACTTGCGTGAAACGCCTGCCTCGAAAACCACGGCTAAAAACAATAGCAACTAACATATGTAATGCCCCACGATTTACTCCGGTGGTATAAACTACAGACATATGGATATTGCAGAGCTTTTTACTTGGACAAAGCATTGCATGAATACCACATACAGGCAGATTGACAAACATCAGAAGGTAAGAAAATGTTCCAATGTCACTCCATCTCGCCCATGAGGCAGCGGACTTGACAGGCCTGGATACAAGTGCTTACAATTCAGGGTAATACAGTGCTTTGTTAGCATTGACAAACCATGAGATAAAACAGACATATATGTTGTGGAATGATTGTTGAAAGGCGTTCATACTCTGACCAATTGGTTGCCTTTACATGAATAATTTACAAGTCAAACAATTAGTTCATCTGTAATGGCATTTTCAGGTTTAATACTAATCATGAATTCAAAAGGATAAAGAGTGGAAGAAAAAAATACAACAAAAGAAGAGAAAGATGTTATTCGGGTGCAAACAAATAGTTGTGTGAAAACAATGGCAAGATTTAACTGAACATTGACGATTAAAAGGCTGACTATTTCAAAATAAAAGTCTGTCAACACGCAGTCCATGACTTCCAGTAGTAGTATTTACATCCTTCTGGACGCGTACGTGGATCCTGTTGCAATGCCTCTGCCGGCGGATGTCCCATAGTCTCGCGGCGACTTTCCGGTTTCTTGCCACTTAGAAAAACATTCGGAATAGCTTTTGTTTTGCCTCCATTGTACTGTGATCGTGAGAGCTGGTACAACAGAAAGTTCCGGTTGAGTTTATCGTTGGTCGATAGACTGGATACCTATGAAGATAACATTTTCATTATTTAATAAAATCCTCTGATCCTGCAAATTGGACAATTGGAGTGGGAGACTATAAGGGCCTCCAAGTTGGATATATGTATTCATAAATCCTGAATGCTGATTGGCTGATAGCCATGGTATATGTAAGCGGTAATGGAGTGTAGTATACGGCCAATATACCACAGCTAAGAGCTGTTCTAGTGCATGATGGGTTACAGCCCACAACATCCTGACTAACTTTCCCAAACCTTGATTTAAATGGGCTCATTTAGCTCCTTACCTGGTTTCCCTGAGATGTTTCAAGCCAGTCAGGTTGATCCTGAGGTTCAGGCTTACGATCGTCAAGCTCCAACATCTCTCCAACATCTGGAATCGGCTGGGCGAGCGAGACGCACACGAGTGCCAACGCGCACAAGACACTGGTTAGAGCCATCTGGTTTATCTGTTGAGTTGGTTGCTGATGTCCTATGGTTGAAGGCAGGAGACACTGACTGTCTGCTATCTTGCTTGCCAGTCTGTTTTATACCAATGTGTTGCAATAAAGGAGGGCGGAGTTGATGAATATATAGGCAGGGCCGGCTCTAGCCTTTCAGGGGTCCTTAGTGAAATTTGATTTGGATACTCTTTCCCCTATTGGTTAGAGAACCCTTCAGCGGTCGGGGGCCCTCAGCGGTCAGGGGCCCTAAGCAGACGCTTGTGCCGCTCATGCCTAAAACCGGCCCTGAATATAGTCCTGAAATTGTATTTGTTCTCACCGATGCAGTTAAGTGTTAAATGTGACAGATGTTTACGACAGTCACCGAGGGTAATTATATCTGAGGCAAAACTTTTTTTTTATGAGGTTGCTTTCAGGTCTTGATGCATCATTTGTCTCGACCCTAAATACCATTTGTGATGTGTGTGTGTGTGTGTGTGTGTATGTGTGTGTGTATGTGTGTGTGATTGTGCGTGGACGTTTTCTGAGCATCTGGGGACCAGAAACTCTGCAAGGACTAATAAAGAAGGAAGCATTAACCTTCTGGAGAGGTTTTGCTGGCCCGTTGTTTTGTCTCAGTAGTAAGGTTTAGGGAAATCCTTACAGTTGGTTTTCAAATAAAAAAAGTTAAAAAAATTGAATAAAAAAGGTTAAAGGTTATGGATAGTGATTGGTGTAGGTTTGGGCTTACGTTTAGGATTAGGTTTATGCTTTTTGGGTTATGGTCTTAGATTTAGCTATAAGGGTCTTAGAAAACTACAATTTTGAATGTGATGTTTTTGGTCCGCTCAAGGATACTAAAACATGAAATGTGTCCGTGTTTGTGTCCAACACCCTGTAGTCCTGAAAGGGTTAATCCTCTATAACCGGTCCCATCCATCACGTCACTGTGGTATTAGTCCTGAATGAACAGAATGTCATCATCGGACGTTTTAACGTTTCCAAGCAAACAGAGCCACTCACTCGGCTCTTATGACCTAGTTGCCGTGACCACGGAATGGGCCCAATCGTCACACAGGAATCGTGCACCCACCGGTTCCCGCTGCCAAGGTCTCCTGGCCGGATTTACACTCCGTTGGACACAAAACCTGTTTGTGTCCCCATCCCTCCTATTACAGGCAACCTCAATTGTGGTCCATTTGTATCCACTGGGCCATCTCTCACCAGAACTGTGTAGAACTAATACACACAATGTTAAACTAAAGAAATGATCATAGGAAACCGTGGTTGGAAAGACCGGGAGAAATATATGTGGCTCCCATTATTGAATTTCACCTTGTAGGGAATGTTGGCTGTCTGTTATGGACACGGCATTCAACTTTATTTAATTGACTGGTTGCATTATATACCTGCTCCACCATTAGCGGGACACGCCCCCTTTTGAATTAATCCTGTTAGCGCGCGACGAAGCTGGTCACTTCCTCACAAGTTCACGGCCAGGTGTCCTATACAGAGCAAACCAAGGAAGTGTCTTGCCATATGACGAGGTACTGCCCTCAATAGATTTTCCCACTGCCGTCAGTAAAAGCAGTGTGAGGGTAGGTTGTGAAGCGGCTGTGAGATTGTGCTGACCGGCCTGTTTTCTCTACGCTAAATCGATAGGCATTAATCCACACAGGCTACATGTTGGCACTGAAATGAGAGATGTCATTAAGAAGAACACTTCAAGACAATTACATTTCTCAAGGTGTACAGTGTCAGAACGTAAACTGAGCGGGAGGAGAACATCCTGGAAGAAACAGGATGCTGAGACAGATTGTGAAAGACTTGATGTTTCCCTTTATTCATATCTGGATAAATGTTGCTCTTGATAAATAACAGTGCAAAACCTGTACACTTCAGCATTTTCTCAAGACAAAATGTAGTCTGTAATATCATAGCAGGTGGAAAAGTCCTAGGGGGAATTCTGGAAAATATAGTGTTGATGCAGTTATAGATTTAAGAATGATGTTTTGTGCAATTGGTATTTGTATTCAGTAGTTTTATATATTAGTGTTAGTATTCATTTATAAGTGTCAGGAAGTCTAGCCCATTAGCAGGGCATCTAGTGGACTAGCAGGGCATTACAGCCCTCTAAACATTTATGTTTTTATGTCCTCGCAACCCAGGTTCTGTTAACGCTCCTATGCACTGTCCTTGTGTAATTGTCCTCATCTGTCCCTCATTTAGTTAAGTAGTTTATATGCATATCTGTTCCCTCAGTCTCCTTGGTCTGTGTGGTTCACTGTTTAGTGTCCTGTTGATTTGGATATATTTATATAAATATACAATATGCTCACTCGGATTTCCTAGTATGTCCAGTTCATTTTGCTAAGTGTGTTGATAGTTTTCAGAAAATAGTGTACACATTCAGGAAATGTGTGTTGCCAGTTGTGAAAAACAGTAAATGTACACATTAAACGATGGTATTAAATGGTATTTCAGGTGTGATGTCATGAGTGAGGCATACCTTACATACACAGACAATACACAACACGTTTTCCTTCAGTCAGGCTGTTTGCAATATATTGTATTTGCATACAATTGGGACACACTGAACATGCGTGCATTATTTAGGATAAAAAAATAATCTAACTTTCTTCTTATTTTATCCTTATTTTTCTATAGTCTTTCTACTTTCTTAAGCATGCTCACATATAATTCGCACAAAACGTGTGATAATTATTACACATTTATGTTTAATCAGTTATTTATCTCTTCTTCCCTCTTCTCGATACAATAATCTTTAGATTAATGCACCAGCCATGAATATTCGAATATTCATAAATCGCTAATGCACATTTAAAATAAAATAATTCCGGAGATCAAACAAAAAAATTCATAGTCGTCTAAGTCAAAACAACAATACAATTCTCTGGGTAGGTAAAAAAAAACATTCAAATGCCATGTGATCAGATTGGACCCGCCGGTCAACACGCGGTCCACGACTTCCAGAAGAACACTTTACATCCGACCTTGCGCATGCGCGAACCCCCGGATAATCCCTGGGTCAACACAACCGGCACCGCCTCACGTCTGCTCTCCGGTTTCTCATCACTTTCCGGTCTGCCAGGGAGTTTGTTTGCTTCGCGCTGTAACTGTGTCAGCTGGTACAGCAGCCAGGTGAGCCAGGTGAGGTGGTATTTGTCATTGCTGGACAGGCTGGAAACCTGTAACAAGAATACATTCGTATAAAATCCTCACACCATGTGAAGTGGACTCTGTCTGAATAGATAACATTATGGATAGTGGTCAAGTGCGGTCAACAATATGAATGGCAAATGTTTTTTGTTAAACATTTTTTTACATCTGTCTCCTACCGACATGCCAGTTGTCAAAATGGAGTCAAAAAGGCTGGGATATTTGATACCACTTAAGCTATATGAAATCTGTTGGTCCTGGGGCCCCTGTGAATTGTAATCTGGGCAAATCATCTTTGTGATAATAGCCTGTATATAAACCAACAACCTTACGAATATGTCATCTGTGCTGATTGTGCATTAAAAACAATACCAAAAAAATAACATCACTGCCCATCACATTTTGTAATTGATTTTACAGAGCCTGTTTGACTTTATCCTTATCATGTGACACTAATTGTGTGAAGGCCTTGCGTATGAAGACTAAACTACTAGGAATACATCCAAAGTAGAGGAGGTTATGTGTGCATTTATAAGCATTGACCGATGCACTCAAGCTAATTTCACAAAGTAGGTTAAAGTAAACTTTACATTCATTGAAGATTCATTAGATTTTATTATTTAAGTAGTTAAACAGGAACGCTGCACTCCTTACCTGGTTTCCCTGAGATGTTTCAAGCCAGGCAGGTTTATCCTGATGTTCTGGCTTAAGGTCTTCAAGCTCCAACATCTCTCCAACATCTGGAATCTTCTGGGACCATGCGACATTCAAGAGCACAAATGCGCACAAGATACCGGTTAGGGCCATCGGACGTTTCTCTTGGTGGCTGATGCCTGGGTTGAATGCAGAAGACACTGTGGCTAAGTTCCGGTTTTATACCAAGGTCCTGGATGAGATGTGGATGGTGGTAATGAAGACCTAATTGTGTTTGTTCTCATTGATGCAGTTAAGCGTGTAATGTGACAGATATTTACAACCGTCACTGGGGGGTAATTATATCCGGGGTGAAAATACAAGCCTAGTTCTTTATTGTCATTAGACTGCATATTTCACAGTTAGGTAGCACCTTAGATCCTTATGAAAGTCTTACAGGTCATTTGCATTTGTTGCTTTTTTAATTGATCCGGGCTTAATGTGCCCACAAGTGTCATGTTGTTTGGTCTAGATATCATCACTTATATCGGAGTATAGGAATTCTGATATGTTTTGGGTTAACTGTAAGAAATATGCGTGTCTCAATTCAATGTGATCTGCGTAGCTGGTCAGAAGTCGGCCACAACTGTGATTGAAAGACTGGGCTGTCAACCGATCTAGGAACGTCAAACAGAGCGTACATCTCGTCAACGCCCCAGGGGCGTAGGAAACCGGCACGAGCATGACCTCTAGATTCCTTGAGGTCGTCCGGTGGCAGAGACGCCTATTGCTTCAACTTAATGGTGCGGAAAGCGGGTAAATTAGATCACTGTTGTGTCATGTCATTAAGGTCTTTATATGACGTGGGGACCCAGAGCGTGCCCAGTTGCAGGGAAATCAGATGTGGGTCTGGTCACATGGAAATATGAAAAGAGCGGATGATGACACGACATTCTGTCAGGAAAATAACCAGTAACCGTTGACGGAGTAAATAACCAGTAACCGTTGACGGTGTAAATAACCAGTAACCGTTGACGGAGTAAATAACCAGTAACCGTTGACGGAGTAAATAACAAGTAACCGTTGACGGAGTAAATAACCAGTTACCGTTGACGGAGTAAATATCCAGTAACCGTTGACGGAGTAAATAACAAGTAACCGTTGACTGAGTAAATAACCAGTTACCGTTGACGGAGTAAATAACCAGTTACCGTTGACGGAGAAAATAACCAGTTACCGTTGACGGAGTAAATAACCAGTAACCGTTGACGGAGTAAATAACCAGTAACCGTTGACGGAGTAAATAACCAGTAACTGTTGATGGAGTAAATAACCAGTAGGCCTAACCGTTGACGGAGTAAATAACAAGTAACCGTTGACGGAGTAAATAACCACTTACCGTTGACGGAGTAAATAACCAGTAACCGTTGAAGGAGTAAATATCCAGTTACCGTTGATGGAGTAAATAACCAGTAACCGTTGAAGGAGTAAATAACCACTTACCGTTGATGGAGTAAATAACCAGTAACCGTTGAAGGAGTAAATATTCAGCTACCGTTGATGGAGTAAATAACCAGTAACCGTTGAAGGAGTAAATAACCAGTTACTGTTGATAGAGTAAATAACCAGTTACCGTTGACAGAGTAGCCGTTCCAGGGGAAAAAACATGTTGACCAAAAACACTTACCTAGTCACATTTAATCTTTTACCGTCTTTGTGTTGACCCCAGCATTATTCTTAATCCAAAATCCCATTTTCCTCAAACTAACCTTGGCCTGAACTCCGTAAAACCAAATTATAGCTAGTTTTAAAGACATTTTGCATAACTGTGTCCCTGCCAGTAGCCAATCCTATTTGGGGGCATCGGCATGGAAAGGTTTGGTAACTAGAGCACAACACCGTACCCAAATAAACAGTCATGGCTTTATTAAAAATCAGATCAACATGTGTCTTTATCAAACAGCTTAGCATCTTATCACAATTATTATTTCAACTTCACTCTGGTCACATTATCCTGTTACATTGAACCTTGCATTCGAATGATTTGTTTAGCAGACATTATACGACTCTAATTCCAGTTTATTGAAATAGAAGAGGTGCTTTTTTACATGTTTTGTGACAAAAAAGATTTATCTAAATGCCTACCATAGCCAGTTATGTGAGAAAATGTCTTTCCATCAGCGAGAATAATTCCAAGTCAAGTCTTTGATAACGTTCTTCTCATAAAATTCTGGACATACTGGCCATTAGTGAAGATAAATGTTTTCTAACCTTTCTACATTTCTAACTGTGACTGTGGCTATAATTTCTCTGCTCTTGATTTACCTTCCTCACATCCTGCTTACTAGACCTTCCATTGCCGAAACGAAGAAATTCTCGTGGTGCGCCTTGTGGCTGTGGAACCAAGGAATGTTACAGCCGGACATTTCTGGAACAGGATAGAGTTAGTTTGGTCTGCAATAAGAGGTCAAATCAGTCTTTTCTGCATGATAAGACTGTGACGTATAATTAGTGTGTGAAATCTGTGTGAAACGGAAAACAATTGTGTGTGTTTTTCCAGAATCAGCTACAATTTTTCCAGAACCAGCTACAGTCGGCTTCAGTACCCTCAGTACACTGACAGAAAAATATTCAAAAAGACAGTAGAAACTGTCACCAAATCCGGTCCAGACTGGTTTTCTGGGTTCAGTATCGGTTTCCCTGCAACCAAAGTGATGTATTCATGTGAGATAGAATGTGAATGACGCCTGTGTTGGGTGTTGATGCTCTTCTCTATTGAATTTTCCATGTCGTCTCTGGAAAGTAGTCTCACAGTCAAACAAGTTCCCCATCATCTGGCCACGGCGAGTAACAGTATAAAATGTCTCAACAAAGTTCCAGGTTGGTGTCATTTACTCTCATTCTGTGGATAACTCAATCATTTGGTTTATAAAAGCACACATGTCCCAGACTTTCAAGGACAGAAATCAAACCAGGAAGTCCAATAAAATATCGAAAGACCAACATAGACTTGTGACGAGGCATAAATCTGGGGACAGCTTTATAAAAAATTGTCCAGTGTAATGCAGAACTTCTAGTTCTAGAGACCGTACAGAATGATAACTCTAACTGCTGTAATCGTCCATGGATACAAAAGAAATGATCCGTCTGATTGGACAAAAGTAATTCCACTGGGGTTAAAAGGCTTTACAGTGCCTGAGGGACCATTGATCCACTCATAAATAGTACAGCACTCTGACAGCATGACATTACAAGGAGACATAAGGCATTCCATTATTTATAACCATGAGTAAATATACCGATCAGCCAAAACATAATGACCACTCAGAGGTGCAGCAAGCAAGGCTGATCATCTCCGGAAACAAGGCTAGGTCACGGTCAAGTAAATTAGAGCGTAAGCGAACATTCCGTTCTTGGAGTCAACGTGTTGGATGCCGATCAGATACAGTATCAAATTAATTTCTGAAATTTGTCTCAAATAAACCCTCCAACCAAGCAGACGCAGTAGCATGCTATTTACAATACAGTGCTAAACACTTAATTACATCGCAACAACATGAAAGACAGAGGAAGCTTAGTACAATCAAGTCACAGTGACAGTGTCCCATTGTAGCCCGAGGTGGATATTATGTCTGAATGACTGCATTAAAGGTGTTTCGTTTTGTTGCAGGAGGCCTAGGTTAGCTTGTGAGCCCAAAACATACGGCTGAAATCACAGTGAAGCTCTGGAGTGTACCATATGTTAAAGCATGGTGTTGCAAGATTTAAGAGAGGCTACGACTGATATTTAGTTCTGTTCACACTGTAGATAACAGTGTGTGTTTTCTCAGACTCAAAACTTGGGTATGTTGTGTATTTGCTGGTGCATTCTTGTAAAGATCAATCCCAGCTGATAACTTCCTTTAATCACATGTTAACGAGTGCCTTTAATGATCAATCATCCTGTTGACCCGCTGGTTCAAATAGACTGGACCTCTGGTTTCCTGCAGACGCGGCAGCGGCTGATGACCTCAGTCAGATGGGGTCCCTTCACAGTTTGGGGTGCAGGCTTACTGCAGAGGAGCATAGAGATCAGAAAACCTTAAGGGTTTAATTCATGACACCCTTTATATCTCAGTAGCCATCGCCAAATAATGTCACCGTATACACACTAATATCGCGACACTGCAGAAACATACATGTCTGGCTGATTTCTAAAATAAAATATGTGAGCGAAGAAAAGGTCTGAGGAGTCTCTTGGTTTAACCAGTGTTTTTGGACATTTTTGTAACCATTTCTATGGTCAAATCTAAGCATGCGCACAGGCACACACACACACACACAGATTGACCTAGGCCAGTTATTATGATAATCCTAACCTGAACATCTGACTGGGGTCAAGCGAGGCCAGCCAGTAGCTGTACGAGTCCGGGTAGAAGTTACAGGATCCCCAACCGTGGCACTCGATGAAGGGGACCTGCCGGAAGTGTTCCAGACACGAGCCTGGTGACACCAAAGCCTGGCCCGAACCCTCAGCACCAACACCTCGCTCCTGGGAGGAACAGAGAGTTAACAGGCAAAATGTTTCACCAGGGTACAGGGGTCACCAGGGGGTCACCAGGGTACAGGGGTCACCAGGGGTTCACCAGGGTACAGGGGTCACCAGGGAACAGGGGTCACCACGGGTACGGGGGTCACCACGGGTACGGGGTCACCAGGGTACAGGGGTCACCAAGGTACGGGGGACACCAGGGTACGGGGGTCACCAGGGTACAGGGGTCACCAGGGTACGGGGTCACGACGGGTACAGGGGTCACCAGGTACGGGTGTCACCAGGGTACAGGGGTCACCACGGGTAAGGGGGTCATGAGAGGTACGGGGGTCACCAGGGGTCACCAGGGTACAGGGGTCACCATGGGTATGGGGGTCACCAGGGTACAGGGGTCACCACGGGTACGGGGTCACCAGGGTACGGGGGTCACCAGGATACGGGGGTCACCACGGGTAAGGGGGACACCAGGGTCACCAGGGGGTCACCAGGGTACGGGGTCACATACCATTGTACAGCTCAAATTGGGTTGGTAGCCTTACAAACAAGGTTTCCCGAAAGTAATGCCAGAGAATAACTCCTATACAGAGTAAAATATTAATCAACAGATATTGAACAGTGTACAACCATAGTATGGAATATATTTAACAGAACAGAACAGTGGAGTAGAAGGAAGAGACCGGAGGCTGTTACCATGACGAAAGAGTATCCAGTCCAGAGGGATTCCCAGTGACGAGGACAGTCTGGGATCTGGGTGGTCTGGCTGTGGATGGCGATGGTATTGGATCTTCCCAAACACACCGAACACCTACATCACACAACATCATTTACACACACACACACACGCACACACACACACCATCATCATTCACACAAACACAAACAGAATAGCGATTAATTTTTCCTCACCTGCAAGTATACACATGCACATGCTGAGGGTAGCTGGGTGTGTTTGTGAGTGTGTGTGTGTATTGTGTTTATGTGTTTGTGTACCTGGATGTGTTTGTGAGTATGTGTGTATTGTGTTTGTTTGTTTGTGTACCTGCTGATGTAGCCGGATGTGTTTCTTAGTGTGTTTATTGTGTTTGTGTACCTGCTGATGTAACTGGGTGTGTTTGTGAGTTTGTGCGTGTAATATGTTTGTGTACCTGCTGATGTAACTGCCTATCAGGTCTCCAGTGATCAGGTGCATGTGAGGTGGCATGGGCTTCTCTGTGGACAGCCAATAGGAGTAGTCGTTACGGGCAGCGTAGCGACAGGTGTTGTCCGTGTCACAGAACAGGAAGGGCATGGTGGAGAAACGTGCCAGACAGCTGCCCATGGAACCTTGGAGAAAGAGGGACATGAAGCTGAGCGAAAGATTTAAGTCATCAAACAGGGACAATGAGCTGGGAGAAAAAGATGAGGTCATCAAACAGGGACAATGAGCTGGGAGAAAAAGATGAGGTCATCAAACAGGGACAATAAGCTGGGAGAAAAAGATGAGGTCATCAAACAGGGACAATAAGCTGGGAGAAAAAGATGAGGTCATCAAACAGGGACAATAAGCTAAGAGAAAGAGGTTAGGTCATCAGAGAGGGACAGCCACAAGCTAGAGAAACAGGTACAGACGGAATTTCGCCGTACTACTTTGAAGTGATACATTTGTATAGCAAATTATGGTGTAATTAGACTAACAAAACAGCTATAAATCTGTGTGTATGACAGGCCTTTTTGTGTCGTATATGCTCCAGTGTAAGTCCACCAGATTACTCCACTACCTAGGTCCTGTCCGTGTGCTTTCTCGTTGCCATTGATGAAGAGCAGAGAGTATCCGGAGTACAGGAGGGTGGTCCCCTGGGGGCAGTCCGGCACTCTGACACTCTGGCTGTGTCGGGCCATCAGGAAACTGTCCGGCCGGCCTTCTGTGAAGATGCCCGGTGGGCCACTGGAACCCTTTTGACCCAAAGGCCCAGGGGAGCCTACCGGCCCTGGCCGGACAAAACACACTCAGATAAATACATAAGATCACTCGTGTAGATAAATTGAAATATATACAAATGAGGAATGTTACAACAATCTTTTCCTGGTTCTGACATTCCTTTTTTGTTTTTGTATATGAACACCCCCACACCCCACACACACACACACACACACACACACACACACACACACACACGTAGATATACAGGTGCATCGAAAAAAAATGGATATTGCTGGAAAGTTCAGCTGTAAGCCGATAAAAACAAAAAAGATTGAAATGTACCACTTTATGTGAAGGTGTAACTTTTAAAATTAAATGACGAAGAAAATTATATTTTGTCTTATTTTTCGAGATGCATATGTGTATATATAAATATATATATATAGCATTGTAGGGTCTAGAAATTAAGAAGTATTTTGCTGCGACTGCCATCCCAATTTGTTGACATGTAGCCAATCAACTTTATTCTGTTTGTAATCACAAACAGGTGTATATACACATACACATACATACATGCACACACACACATTGTCATACATACCTGTCTCTCCTGGTGATCCTTTGTCTCCCGGGTGACCAGGGAACCCTGAATGACCTGTGGGGCTGTTTCCCGAATGTCCTTTAGAGCCAGGAGCGCCTGACAATAAGACGGGAAACTCAGTCAGTGCTAGCGTAGTAGCTAGCGAGACTCAATGTGCTAACGTTAGCCTCTGGTAAAGACATGGCAAAGTTGGCATTCCCATTAAACTTAACACAAGGCAAGTAGAAGATCAAAACAGACTACTGAACCTGGATATCCTGGACTTCCTGGCACCCCTCTTGGACCTGGCACCTGGTGGCCGGGAAGACCAGGTGGGCCCGGATCCCCTTTTATGGAGACTATTGGTCTCGGAACGTTAGTCCCCGGAAAACCTGTCAACCAGGAAGTGACATGGGTCTAGCTTGTATGAGGTCACGCTCACTCACCTGACAGGAAGGGCCTGGTCCCTAGGCACTGCTAGTCTATTTGCGTAACCAAAGGGCTCCCAGCCTGCGCCGCCCCAAAAACATCCTTTGTTTTCAATGTGGAGAGTTTAAATGTTGAACTGCATGTTGTCAATAACAGTATAAAGGCTCGGCTGTCTGTGTTCAATAAGGAATGTAAAAGCCTCTATTGTCAAACTAAATGTTCCTTGTCAGATGTTTACCTGGTCGTCCTGGCAACCCATGGGCTCCCTTCGATCCCTTTAAGCCAGGGTAGTAACCGGGATCACCCGGCTCACCTGAAACAACAGAAACTGAATAATTAACCAATTAACCAACAGTTTTACGTCATACAAGGTGAAGCTCTAGGAGAAGAACCGGGGCCAGGGGTTCCTCACTGCCAGAAGTGACCTCCTGAACGTGCACATTGCCACCGGGGAAAATGAGAAACTTGACAACGCAGTGGATTGTGGGTGAAGAGTTACCGGGGACTCCCTGGGTTCCATCGTATCCTTGGTGACCTGGTGGACCAGGTCTTCCAGGATTGGCTCCTGATCCCTAGGCAATTAAAATTATACACGGCATAAAAATACATCCCAGTGGTTACAATGTACAAGGCGGGAGCCGAAACATGGCTAAAGCAGTGGGACTTGTACGCCGCAGTGGTTTGACTGACCCGTGTTCCTGGAGGGCCAGGGTCTCCACTGTGCCCATCAGTGCCAATGGCCCCTGGAGAGCCCGCGTCTCCCGGATCCCCTTTACGGTCACATCCTCCAGAGCCTGGTGGTCCGGGCGGACCCTGTTCTCCTGGGAACAAAATGACAGAGAACACGTGATCTTGTCAGTCTGAGGTGTATTGATACAGAGTTGGTCATTCGAGTTCTGATGGAACTTATGTTTGAATCAAAGACTGTGTTTACCTACAGCCCAGTGTTGTTTAGAAATGATTTAGGGCACATAAAGAACCCTTCTTAAAGATGCAAAATGTATTTTGGTCAATAGAAGGTGCACCAACTCAAAGAATGCAAATGGAACAGCTTGCAGTAACGTTAACCGGCAATAACATGTAGTCACCCGCTAGCAAGCTGTCACATTGTAAGAAAGCTAATACAGTGCAATACATGTTTGTCGTTAAACCAAGATTTTTTTAATTGTTGCTGATCCTTACCTGGGCTTCCAGCTCTGCCGTTGAGACCAGTGTCTCCCTTTAGCCCGAGGTGACACACGCCACTGTGTCCTGGCTCACCTCGAGGTCCCGGGGGTCCTTCGTTGCCTGGGGAACCATGACTTCCTGGACACCCTGGGGACCCGTGAGCCGCGGGACCAGGAATACCCACCTCCCCCGGTTCACCTACAAGACGGCAACAGACAGAAGTATTTTTTGCTCGTTTGACCTGATGTAGACATTGAGCGAGGCGGCCACGTGTTCAGCCCGAAGCAGGTTTGAATCAGTGATGGTATAGTAATTATGTCTTATTATGTGTTATTAATAGTAATTATGTCTTATTATGTATTGTTAATAGTAATTATGTATTGTTATGGATTATTAATAGTAACGATGTATTATTATGTATTATTAATAGTAATTATATCTTATTATGTATTATTAATAGTAATGATGTATTGTTATGTATTATTAATAGTAATTATGTCTTATTATGTATTATTATGTATTATTAATATTAATTATGTCTTATTATGTATTGTTAATAGTAATTATATCTTATTATGTATTATTAATAGTAATGATGTCTTATTATGTATTATTATGTATTATTAATAGTAATTATGTCTTATTATGTATTATTAATAGTAATTATGTATTATTAATAGTAATTATGTCTCAGTATGTATTGTTATGTATTATTAATAGTAATTATGCCTTATTATGTATTATTAATAGTAATTATGTCTTATTATGTATTATTAATAGTAATTAGACTCAGACTCACCTGACCTTCCATCCTCTCCACGAGGACCAGGAGTCGACCCCACACTTCCTAAAAAGAGAACGTACATGTACACCTGTGCTGCATATTATATAACATACATGTACACCTGTGCTGCATATTATATAACATACATGTACACCTGTGCTGCATATTATATAACATACATGTACACCTGTGCTGCATATTATATAACATACATGTACACCTGTGCTGCATATTATATAACATACATGTACACCTGTGCTGCATATTATATAACATACATGTACACCTGTGCTGCATATTATATAACATACATGTACACCTGTGCTGCATATTATATAACATACATGTACACCTGTGCTGCATATTATATAACATACATGTACACCTGTGCTGCATATTATATAACATACATGTACACCTGTGCTGCATATTATATAACATACATGTACACCTGTGCTGCATATTATATAACATACATGTACACCTGTGCTGCATATTATATAACATGCATGTACACCTGTGCTGCATATTATATAACATGCATGTACACCTGTGCTGCATATTATCGAACATACATGTACACCTGTGCTGCATATTATATAACATACATGTACACCTGTGCTGCATATTATATAACATACATGTACACCTGTGCTGCATATTATATAACATACATGTACACCTGTGCTACATATTATATATAAACAACGTGGTAAACAGGCTTCATGGCTCCTTTCTTACCCGTTTCTCCCTTCAAACCAGCAGGTCCAGGAATTCCATCGCGACCCTGGTTCCCTTTTGGCCCATACGGGCCGGGAATCCCAGACGGCCCTGGTTGTCCTATGGGAAGACGACACGGTCACTCAGACATCCAAAACACATGCTACAACACGTGTGACATGTTCATGTTCTCTCTGTAGGAGAAACAGTTTTTGGGACTTGGTAGAATTCTTTTGCTTCTGTGTTTCATCTAGGGTTCTACCCGGGACCAAAGTGGGTCGACCTTGTTGCCAAATTGCATTTTCCCTGGAACCAAAAAGGTTTCTCGTGCAGGGAGAGCTGAAGGGTTAATACACAGCGTGGATACATGTAAAACCACACTATATAACTTATTCTATCCAAAGTAATAAAATTATTTTCTGAAATGATTCTCAAATGAGACTAGAACCGAGACAGCAGCATAAACACACCATTTTAAGGAAGGAGAGAACTATCAAAAGAACTTGGCCGTGAAGAGACTTTATTTCCATTGGTACAGTTCTTTAGTAAACCGTAACGACATTCTCACCTGGAGGTCCAAACGACCCAGGGGGTCCCTCAGGTCCTTGTGGACCACTGTTGCCAGGCAACCCCGCAGAACCTTGAGGTCCTGGATAACGAAGGAGAGAGAAACATAGAAAGAGAGACAGGGTGAGATGAAACTATATGCATTATTATCAACTTTTGAATGAAACAAACCCCTCCTAATCTCCTTCACCATGTCCTCCGTGTCGTCCCTGGTCTCCTTTAGCCCCAGCAGGCCCAGAAGGACCATGGGAACCTGGGTAGCCAGCAGAGCCTTTCTCTCCTTTGAGGGCGTGTCCGGCCCCCTCTACTGGCTCACCCTAGGGAACGAGAAAGAGGGAGATACAGACACATTAGGCACAGACACAATAGGCACAGACACAATAGATACAGACACAATATGCACAGACACAATAGATACAGACACACTAGATACAGACACATTAGGCACAAACACAATATGCACAGACACATTAGGTACAGACACAATAGGCACAGACACAATAGATACAGACACAATATGCACAGACACAATAGATACAGACACACTAGATACAGACACATTAGGCACAAACACAATATGCACAGACACATTAGGTACAGACACAATAGGCACAGACACATTAGATACAGACACAATAGGCACAGACACATTAGGTACAGACACATTAGACACATTAGGCACAGACACATTAGGCACAGACACAATATGCACAGACACAATAGATACAGACACATTAGGTACAGACACAATAGGCACAGACACATTAGGTACAGACACATTAGACACATTAGGCACAGACACATTAGGCACAGACACAATATGCACAGACACAATAGATACAGACACAATATGCACAGACACAATAGGCACAGACACATTAGGCACAATAGGCACAGACACATTAGGCACAGACACATTAGGCACAGACACAAAAGATACAGACACAATAGGCACAGACACATTTGGCACAGACACAATATGCACAGACACAATAGACACAGACATCGTCTCTAACAACCTGTTTGTGGATCGTCTCTATAACGGGGACCTGTTTGTGGATCGTCTCTATAACGGGGACCTGTTTGTGGATCGTCTCTATAATGGGGACCTGTCTGTGGATCGTCTCTGTGGATCGTCTCTATAACGGGAACCTGTTTGTGGATCGTCTCTCTAACGGTCGGGGACCTGTCTGTGGATCGTCTCTATAACGGGGACATGTCTGTGGATCGTCTCTATAACAGGGACCTGTCTGTGGATCCTCTCTAAAACGGGGACATGTCTGTGGATCGCACCTTCGGTCCAGGGAACCCAGTGGGACCTGGATAAGTATACGTGGGCTCTCCTTTTTTCCCTGGAGGCCCGTTTGAACCGGGCCAACCAGCTGGTCCCGGACCTCCATGGACCCCCTGTACCCCCTTTATCCCATGTGTGCCTACAAAGACATTTAGGCATGGTGTCATTATGCTCTGGCAAACATCAGAAGGTCACTTATTATAAAGACATTTAGACATTGTGTCATTATGCTCTGGCAAACATCAGAAGGTCACTTATTATAAAGACATTTAGACATTGTGTCATTATGCTCTGGCAAACATCAGAAGGTCACTTATTATAAAGACATTTAGACATTGTGTCATTATGCTCTGGCAAACATCAGAAGATCACTTATTATAAAGACATTTAGGCATGGTGTCATTATGCTCTGGCAAACATCAGAAGATCACTTATTATAAAGACATTTAGGCATGCTCTGTGTCATTATGCTTTAGGCTGGTGTCAAACATCAGAAGATCACTTATTATAAAGACATTTAGGCATGGTGTCATTATGCTCTGGCAAACATCAGAAGATCACTTATTATAAAGACATTTAGGCATGGTGTCATTATGCTCTGGCAAACATCAGAAGATCACTTATTATAAAGACATTTAGGCATGGTGTCATTATGCTCTGGCAAACATCAGAAGATCACTTATTATAAAGACATTTAGGCATGTGTGTCATTATGCTCTGGCAAACATCAGAAGATCACTTATTATAAAGACATTTAGGCATTATGCTCTGTCATTTATTATAAAGACATTTAGGCATGGTGTCATTATGCTCTGGCAAACATCAGAAGATCACTTATTATAAAGACATTTAGGCATGGTGTCATTATGCTCTGGCAAACATCAGAAGATCACTTATTATAAAGACATTTAGGCATTGTGTCATTATGCTCTGGCAAACATCAGAAGATCACTTATTATAAAGACATTTAGGCATGGTGTCATTATGCTCTGGCAAACATCAGAAGATCACTTATTATAAAGACATTTAGGCATGGTGTCATTATGCTCTGGCAAACATCAGAAGATCACTTATTATAAAGACATTGTGTCATTATGCTTCACTTATTATAAAGACATTTAGACATGGTGTCATTATGCTCTGGCAAACATCAGAAGATCACTTATTATAAAGACATTTAGGCATGGTGTCATTATGCTCTGGCAAACATCAGAAGATCACTTATTATAAAGACATTTAGGCATGGTGTCATTATGCTCTGGCAAACATCAGAAGATCACTTATTATAAAGACATTTAGGCATGGTGTCATTATGCTCTGGCAAACATCAGAAGATCACTTATTATAAAGACATTTAGGCATGGTGTCATTATGCTCTGGCAAACATCAGAAGATCACTTATTAAACAAAGATCATTTTATAAAGACATTTTGGCATGTCATTATGCTCTGGCAAACATCAGAAGATCACTTATTATAAAGACATTTAGGCATGTTGTCATTATGCTCTGGCAAACATCAGAAGATCACTTATTATAAAGACATTTAGGCATGTTGTCATTATGCTCTGGCAAACATCAGAAGATCACTTATTATAAAGACATTTAGGCATGTTGTCATTATGCTCTGGCAAACATCAGAAGATCACTTATTATAGTGCACGTATGTGTGTGTGTGTGTGTGTTTTTATCAGTGTGTGTGTTTCAGTGGGTCTCACCTGGAATGCCCATGTTCCCCATATCACCTCTAGGCCCAGGTGGGCCAGTGCTCCCAACTGAGGACAGTCTGTCGGCTCCAGGATCACCGGGGGGTCCTGGCACATACACAAAGGAATTGGTCAGACACGGTTAGAAAGGGGGAAGGCCACACTGGAGATCTTTTACCAATCCTATTTTGTTTTACGCTTTTTCATCTAGCTTTTTAAAAACGTTATGCAAATCCACTTTGATAACTAGTCCTGACATTTGGAGTGTTTTTGGACATCTGTGGTTGTGGACAATTGACTCAACCATTTGTTCATGTGGTGAAAGACGACCTCAAGTGCAATAGGGAGACAAAGAGCTACCAGGTCAACATCTCACTGTTGGAATGTTTGATATCTCATTGCAAAATCATCTCAGAGTGTCTGAAATTAATTGTCTGTTGGTTGACATCTCCTTGTTCCTGATGTCCTCTGGGATCGTTGTTCATCTAGGCATGTTTTTCGTTCACCTGTATGGGTGACAACAAACTGACCAGGTTCTCTGCCATAATTTATGTTATTAGCTCATTACAACAATATGGTTGTGGCAGTGATTAATGTTTATCCAAAACTTCACCAAGCACACATGTTCATTTCCCTTCACTACAAAAACCCGTCGGTTAATTGACCAGAACATGATTTGCAACAGTAGGCCATCACAATAACTACCGAGGTAAAAAGGGACCACATTTGCAAATCATGCTCTGGACATTTTTGCTCTAGACATTTTTCCCCCTAAGGTGAACCGGATTTATTTATATTTGTTTTTACTTCAGACACAGTCACAAGAACTTTACAGGAGCGAGACAAGGTTTTAACAACTCAGGTCTGTAATTTCTGCTTTTAACATTTTTGCAATAGACATTATGGTTGGTGGAAATGTTTGTGGCAAATCTGAATATTTGTGGACAAATCATTTTGTTATGTTGTTTATACCATTTAGCAGCGGTTATATACCATTTGTGGCAAATAACATTTTCTACAACATAGTTACCATTTGTGGTAAATAACATTAAAGTCAATATAAAAAAATGTAGATGTAAAATAAGGTATTTTCCCTTTAGTCAGTATTCTCTACAAATTATTGAATATACTAATAGTAATAATATTAAAATGTATTATTATAATAATCATTTAAATAAAATATCCTGAAATGGATTAGGGGAGAAGATCGGAGATGGCTGAAGGCAAAGAGATGGTCTTATATTCACTTGAACAACTACATATGCAGTTTTAACAACATTTATTTCTAACTCTCCAAAAATGTAATCTGAACATTGAATTACTCAAGGACCAAGGAAATGTGTACAAAAATCAACATAGCTACTGAAACTTAACCGTAATTGAATGACTGTTAATTGTAAAAACAAACAGATAAAAACGACTCATACAAACGACTCATTCTTTGCTTGCAGCTAAGCAGCCAACCTCCTAGACATCCAAATTCCCTATTATTTTAGACAATTTAACATGTACGAAATCTACATCGATTCTTATCAATTAGATGTTGCAGCCCTACAGTGAAGCGTTTTATTAATGTATTACGTATTTATTATGTATCCGTTCGCTTCTAAGAGGGAATTTCTGTCCCATGTATTCACAGACTGAGATGAACTTCTCCACAGACAGCAACTCCACCCTGCTCGTCCATGTGACAGGCATCTATCGATTCTGGCCAATATGGACAGCTGCCCTGACTGGTGAAATCCTCCTGGGTCTCCCCATCAACGTCTATGTTCTGTGGATGATAGTGAACTCAGCGGGGGCCACGGTCGCCACGGAGATCTTCGCGCTCAACCTGAGCGTGTCCGAGATCATCTTCTGCCTGTCTGCCGCGTTGAAGATGTTGTCCATTTACCTCCCGGTCAAGAGTGTGGCGCTGACAAGTGTCGGCTGGTTCAGTTTGGGTTCCATCTTCACCTCCCGTCCCGTGTTCCAGTGCTGCATCTGTGTGGAACGCTACCTGGCCGTGGTCCACCCCGTGACCTTCCTGAAGTACCGGCCGCTGAGGTACCGGCTCGCCTGCTCCGGTCTGGCCTGGCTGATTGTGCTCGGGTTCTGCCTGAGGTACGGCCTGCTCGCTGACATCAGACCACCAACTGCCTACCTGTTTCTGGGTTTCACTCTGGTCGTGTTCTCCGTGATGCTGTTCTGCTGCCTGGCCGTTCTGAGGGCCCTGAAGCGTCCCCGGCCGGGGGACGGGGACAGAGAGGGGACAGACGGCGTGAAGACGAAGGCCTTCAGGATCATCTCGGTGATCTTAGTTACCATGGTGATCAACTATCTTCCGATGCTAATACTGATACCGTTTGAGCAAAACTTTGACGGCGATTACATTTACTTGGCCATCGCCCTGTTTGTCGTATTTATGGTTGTCACTGGATTTGTTCAGCCCCTGTTATTCCTCCACAAGGCTGGGAAACTGCCCTGTATTTGTAGTCCCTAACGGCTATGCTCGGAAACTGCCCTGTATTTGTAGTCCCTAACAGCTAACATGCTGGTAAACTGCCCTGTATGTGTAGTCCCTAACGACTAACATGCTGAGAAACTGCCCTGTATTTGTAGTCCCTAACGGCTAACATGCTGGTAAACTGCCCTGTATTTGTAGTCACTAACGGCTAACATGCTGGTAAACTACCCTGTATTTGTAGTCACTAACGGCTAACATGCTGGTAAACTGCCCTGCATTTGTAGTCCCAAACAGCTAACAAGTTCTGAAACCTGGAGCCATGAGGTCAGCTTTTTTTTTAAACCTGTGAAATGAATCCGGCTGTGTGTGTGTGTTTGATGTGTAATCCACTGTAGATCCTTATGACTTCTGCAAATCAGGACCTGGACATTGCCACACCCAGGCACTCATGACACTGACCACAGACCAGTTTTGGCCAGTTGGGATGGGACAGCTTTGGCTAAGTGAGCGTGTTTTTTTGAGCGAATGTGCCCTTACTCAGTTGATTATGTTGCTTTGAACAGAAAACGTTATCATTATCTGATGTTATAAGTCACATTCATATTGCAGAGAGAATAGTTTCACTTAGATTCATAATCAAGTTTTACCATTTTGGTTAAACAACAATTGTTAACATTCATTAATAACATGTAAATCTTGTTTGATGACTAAATGTGAACTCTTTGTGAACTTTGTACTGTTCTTTGACATTTGCCTGTCATGTTCTGGACAGTTGACTCCACCATTTGTTTGCTAGTGATGGAAGTACAAAAATGGCAAGTGGCACAAGAAAACATTTAAATAACAAAATCATGTCAACATGCTTTGCATCTTGTGTCAAAATCCCCAACCAATTGAAATTGTCTGACCATTAGCTAAATAAACTCCCTCTGAGATGATTTGGATACGACCAGACGTGGAAACACAATATCTAGACTGTGTCGGGCTAATAAATGACTTGATTGCATCGTTTTAATTTTGTTTAAACGCATACACCCGTGCGCACAGCCGCACACACACACACAAACACACACACACCTCTCTGCCCCGGTTGTCCTCGGCGACCATCCCTTCCATCAACTCCATTGGGTCCAGGACTTCCAGGGTCTCCTACTCCACCAGACGGTCCATCTTCACCTGATGACGAACAGGGAATCAGTACGTTTGGAACGGACTCAAGTTTTTCATTCCACCACATTAATGGTGCTCACCGGATATTCCCGGGTCTCCTGGAAGTCCACGGCCAATGATGGAAACCGGTCCGTGAGGCCCTCGAGCCCCATCGTCCCCTACCGGGCCTGTGACCCCTCTGTGACCTTTACCTCCATCCGGACCATCAAGCCCTGATCAGAGACACATAATAATAACGTAGTTACAAATAGCATTATCACACTATTATCATCAGCTTCATAGTTAGATATGTGTGTGTGTATGTGTGTGTATGCGACCTCTGACCTATAGGCCCTGGTGGTCCTGCAAGTCCAGGGGGTCCATCAGGGCCCGGATTCCCCCTTCCGTCTAGCCCAGGGTCACCTCTTGGCCCTGATGCAGGTTACGTACAGAATCAGCAATGAAATGTCCACGACCAGGTGCCAGGACATATTTCACTAACACTACACAATGACACGACCAGGTGCCAGGACATATTTAACTAACACTACACAATGACACGACCAGGTGCCAGGACATATTTCACTAACACTACACAATGACACGACCAGGTGCCAGGACATATTTAACTAACACTACACAATGACACGACCAGGTGCCAGGATATATTTCACTAACACTACACTACACAATGACACGACCAGGTGCCAGGACATATTTAACTAACACTACACAATGACACGACCAGGTGCCAGGACATATTTCACTAACACTACACTACACAATGACACGACCAGGTGCCAGGACATATTTCACTAACACTACACTACACAATGACACGACCAGGTGCCAGGACATATTTCACTAACACTACACTACACAATGACACGACCAGGTGCCAGGACATATTTCACTAACACTACACAATGACACGACCAGGTGCCAGGACATATTTCACTAACACTACACAATGACACGACCAGGTGCCAGGACATATTTCACTAACACTACACACTGACACGACCAGGTGCCAGGACATATTTCACTAACACTACACAATGACACGACCAGGTGCCAGGACATATTTAACCAACACTACACAATGACACGACCAGGTGCCAGGACATATTTCACTAACACTACACTACACAATGACACGACCAGGTGCCAGGACATATTTCACTAACACTACACAATGACACGACCAGGTGCCAGGACATATTTCACTAACACTACACAATGACACGACCAGGTGCCAGGACATATTTCACTAACACTACACAATGACAACACGCAGGGCACATTAAATGTAACTCAGAGTTCCTGTTGTAATTAGAGACAAACAAATAAACAGGAAAAGACAATACTGCACCCTAGCTAGGACTTGCGCTGTAGTTAATGACAGAATTCGTTTGAAACTTTCCCTTAAAAGTAAGCTGTTATATTGTAACTTTGAACCAGTTACTCTTATAAATATACATGTATTTCTATTCATAAAGATCTGATACAATTCTTATAATTCAGACAGTATAGTATGCGTCTCAGTGAATTGTTGCTTCAGTGCCAGATTTACCTGGTTCTCCTGGTAGGCCGTCTCTCCCTCTGACTCCTTTCAGACCATTCAGCCCCTGAACACCTGGTCCGGAGACCCCAGGGGGTCCAGGGGCACCTGCAGTGCCAGGTAATCCGAACCCTGGAGCACCGGGCTCTCCAGGAGCACCCGTATCCCTAACACCTGGATGAGAGGAGACATTCGTGGATGAGAGGAGACATTCGTGGATGAGAGGAGACATTAGTGGATGAGAGGAGACATTAGTGGATGAGAGGAGACATTCGTGGATGAGAGGAGACATTAGTGGATGAGAAAAGACATTAGTGGATGAGAGGAGACATTAGTGGATGAGAGGAGACATTAGTGGATGAGAGGAGACATTAGTGGATGAGAGGAGACATTAGTGGATGAGAGGAGACATTAGTGGATGAGAGAAGACATTAGTGGATGAGAGGAGACAGTAGTGGATGAGAGAAGACATTGGCGTGGTGGTGGATGAGAGGAGAAGAAAGTCAACGAAGTTAACAGTAAACAGAGGGAGAGAAATAATTCAAGAGGCAAGGAAGAACAACAAAAAGAACCAAAAAACCCTGAACCAAAAATGAACCAAAAAACGGAAATGAAGAATAAAAGTGTTGAAAAAGCTTATATGCACTCACCTGGAGGACCTGGTCTACCTGGAGGGCCGGGCGGCCCTGGAGGTCCAGGTGTGGCTCCAGAACAGCTGTTACCTGGGTAACCAGGTTCTCCATCCCAACCCGATCTGCCTTTATTCCCTATCAAAACAGAACATGAATGTTGTCCTCAGGTGAAACACCGCTCATCCCTCGATTTAGGTGTGAAGGAGAACAGTGAACAGTAGTTTACAGAGTGTGTGATCGGTTTGTATTGATGGACCAGACAGCAAGAAATGTGTTCGTGTCTGCCAGTCCTGGAAGTACCTTTAGGACCGGGTGACCCGTTGAAGCCCGCCGTTCCTGGATTCCCCTGTCGGCCAAATGAACCCGGGTCTCCTGGTGGACCCCGGTCTCCAGAACCTCCCGGGAGACCATCCGGGCCAGCCAGGCCTGGGGATCCCATCCCACTACCCCCCTGGGAGCGGATTAAAGGATAAGTGGTGGTTAGATGAGTGAAACTGCAGACGGAAACCGTGGATGTTTGACCATGTTGGATGGGGTCTCCATGGACATCTGCAGGAACTAGACTAAAACCAGTTGAGTGTTGTCAGCATCTAGGTAAACGATCTGGTGTTTAACATCTAGATGAACGCCTAAGCCTGACTCCTTGCTAGGTGTCATGCAAGCATTTATTAGTTTTTTTAATCATTATTCAACAACAACAGCACTTTGAGGTTTGAGGTCAGGTGATTGTTTGGAACTGCTGATATAAAATGTTCTTTATTACAAAAATGTCCTTGATTGGTTGAATTGTCAGATGGACTGACAAAGGAAGGACATACTATATACTGTATCATACCTTTGACCCAGGAATCCCAGGGTGTCCCAGTTTGCCAGGACGTCCGGGGGAGCCTCTCCCAGAAGTCCCAGGGATTCCTGGCTGGCCCTTGTTACCTAGGAGACAGACAGCATCACCACTGTTACATCCATCCTCTTGCCCTGCACACTGCCTGCCGATTTATTATATTTGCCTTTTGGACAATGCTTATTTTTGATACTATTCGTTTACAACTCGAACACAGATGTTCTCCACTGGTGCTGCCCTCTGCACATTTGCAATTTGCTACATTGTTGAACTGAATACCTGCATTTACTTATCCATGTAAATTGCACATCATTTTGTCGTACTGTTGTTGTACTGTCCAATGGCATAATGTTTAATCTAGTCCAATCTAATACAAACACAACAGTGTAGCTCAGTTAGCGGTAGCATCGCGCTAGCAACGGCAGGAATTTGTGTTCAATTCCCGCTTGGGCGACCCACACAGAAGATATACCGTAAGTAGCTATGAATGAACTGTGGGATCCTCTGGATAGATATGTCTGCTCAATAGGAATATAGGAATGTGTGTAACTGTGATCAGAGTAGAGCGATTGAAGCGGTTTACTCACCTTTGGGTCCGGGTGGCCCGTGTCCTCCAGAGGTGATGAACCCCCCCAGATCTCCCTTCTCTCCAGCCTGACCATCTTCACCTGGTGATCCAGCACCACCGTGAGGACCTGCGCCCACAAACTGAACCATCTGATAATGTCCGCACACATTTTCACCAGGTGTTCACCGTGTGTGTGGCCCAGATACATGGGACAGATTCACAGGAAGTGTATAAACACACTGTATTGTTACAGAAGCTCAACCCAGGAACAAAACACCTGAGAGACACCAAGTTAAGCTCAGTTCATTAATGCATTTATATGCTACTTCCTGTCCGACCAGTGTGTCAAACTCGAAGTTAAGCTAAGTATATTACTGCATTTACACGCTACTTCCTGTCCGACCAGTGTGTCAAACACCAAGTTAAGCTCAGTATATTACTGCATTTACACGCTAATTCCTGTCCGACCAGTGTGTCAAACTCCAAGTTAAACTCAGTATATTACTGCATTTACACAAGACTTCCTGTCCGACCAGTGTGTCCCCCTTGTGGAGACACACATCATCCAGGCTATAGGGCAGACATTCCTCACTCATAAAACTCAAGCCCACCTAGCGTGGGGTTTGGTACCCCTGTAGAGGTGCGTACCTGGGGGGCCCTGGGGGCCTGGTAGGCCCCTCTGCCCTGGGGGTCCTTGGGCGCCCTCATCAGCCTCTCTTCTGCTGGGCTCCCCCTTCTGACCTGATGAGGAAAGAGTTGAAAATGGGATCGAACCGTTCAAAAGATAATAAAAGTGGTCAGGGTTATAAAAGGAAAAGGCATAGAGAAAACATGAGAGCTGACAGGAGCTAAAAAACTGAGAGAAGTAGAGAGGAGCTGAGAGGAGCTGAGAGGAGCCGACAGGAGCTGAAAGGAGCTGAGAAGAACTGAAAGGAGCTGAGAAAAGCTGACAGGAGCTGAGAGGAGCTGAAAGAAGCTGGGAGGAGCCAGTGGTGGCCGTAATGTTGTGTAGCAACTGATGTGGTGTAGAGGCTGACAGGTGTGGTGCATCATGGTACCTGGATGGCCCGGTGTTCCTGGTAGACCCGGTACCCCACTGCTTCCTTTGGGTCCCAGGAGGCCAAGCAGACCTACGCCTACTGGACCCGGTGGCCCCTCTGGCCCTTCGTATCCCGTTGGCCCGGGAATGCCTTGGAAGCCGCGGTCTCCCTTCAGACCCGGTCCGAAATACTGGCATGAAGAATAGGAAGTAACTTCAGTCAGTCATCAGAACAGGAGTTTTTCACAGAGCATTTGTTTGCAATTAAACAAACATTAAAACTCTGTCCATTGACAAACCTTCCCTTACTAACCTCTGAAATTAACCCTGAAGTTAAACACTACTGGTTTTATAAAAATGCTTTTGAGTCATTTCTCTATATTCAAAATCCTCACTGGTTCACCCCTGGGTCCTTTTCGACCTTTGGGTCCTGTTAATCCAGGAGCCCCATGTAGGCCGTCCCGTCCTGGTCTGCCCGCAGGTCCTGGGGCCCCTCTATCTCCATTTGTCCCCTGGTAGTTGTGGGAACTTGGCTCTCCCTTTGGCCCCCGGAGCCCCTGAACACCTGGCAGGCCGTCCGGACCCTGTGACAACGTCAGGAGGATCACTAACGACGACGAGTCAGTCAGGAAACCATCCCACGTTACCGCGGCAACAGGTATCCAAGCAACAACGCTGACACGGCAACCTTAGCAACCGCACGGATGCCACTTAGCAGTGAGTCTTACCGCTCGACCAGGTAGACCGCGGGGTCCTTTGTATCCGGGGTCACCGTTGGGCCCTGGCCCAGCGTCAGGACCTGTGGGGTGCGTGGAAACAGACGGAGACCCCTCAGAACCAGTACCAGAACCAGCTGCTGATGTGACTATGAGCTGACCTACCCCTAGTCTATGTGACATGTTTTCAACGCGACGCATAATGTGAACGTTGTGCCGAGCCGCAGGTGTTTTTACCTGGAAGTCCAGGTTGGCCCGGGAGTCCCGGTGGTCCTGCGTGTGCGGTTCTAGGTCCTTCACACGACTGACAGATTTCTCCTTTCTGACCTGCAGCCGGAGAGACAGGGACACACCGACACACACGGTTGAATGGACAACTGCTGAGAGCACCTCGCCAGTTATGGTGGAGAACTGAGGATGCCAGCTGAGAGCACCTCGCCAGTTACGGGCACCCACAGATCACGACGATGGATTTGTCCTGCCCACAACACACCAGTGTGCAATATCCAACGGAGATCATCAACACCAGTTAGACTGCAGAGATCCACATCACCCTGACCGGTGGACACAGCTGCCCCTCCAATCATAGAAGAATTCAGAGGGAGCTCACCTTTCAACCCGTCCTGGCCACGGTACCCAGGGTTCCCTGGTTGACCTTTGATGCCCTTTTCCCCCGGCGGTCCAAATAATATCTTGAGATTCACTGCAATGAGACGCGAGGCGCCCCGTTATTTAATCAGGTAAAAAACACCAGAGGGATTAAACAGCTACGTGTCAGTCACAAGTGGGTGGGTGAATTAGTGTAGAAATACAACCAACAGATTTGAAGTGCTGTTCTATGATAGACCACCTCCAATAATTAGAATATACCAATATGTTCTTAAAGGCAACACTGATCTGAGCTCAGCATTTATGCATCATGAACTCTACCTTCGTCTCCAGGCGGTCCCGGTGGTCCAGGGTCCCCGGCCTCCCCAGGTATTCCCGGGACACCCTCACGGCCCGGCTCTCCTTGGAGGTCGGGACCCGGGTCTCCTTTATCTCCTTTAGGACCGCTGGCACCCTTCCACCCAGGAGTTCCTCCTGAGTCGGGACCTGCCACAGGTGAGAATATGTGTGTTATGGATCCACCAATCCAATGGATCGGATATCACCCAAAACATTATAATCCAATACCATCCATTAGCCTATAATGTAAATGCATTTACTGACATGCCATAAAGAGAGGTGTGTCGTGAGCAACACCTGTCAGGTGACCATAGCTAGAATATGAGATTAGATGGTTAGTATCGATAATGACAGATACTCAATGTTGCACGGTCGTTATCTGAGTCGGACATAAAAAGCCTCCCTAGTGAGTGTGTGTAGATATGTGTGTGTTCGTATGTGTGCGTGTGTGTGTAGATATGTGTGTGTTCGTATGTGTGTGTGTGTGTGTAGATACGTGTTTGTGTGTGTGTGTGTAGATAAGTGTGTGTGTTCGTATGTGTGTGTGTGTGTGTAGATACGTGTTTGTGTGTGTGTGTGTGTGTATCAGGACTTACCTGGAGGTCCAGGTGGCCCTTGGAAGCCTTCGTGACCTGTAGGAACAGGTGTTCATGTCATTAGTTCTACAGACACACTGACACACTCACGGTGTCTACTGAAGTAGTATTACACGGTGCTACCTCACACCTGATTGGCTGGGAGAGGGTGTGTTAATAAGGGGAAGTATGTACATGTAAATGTTGGACAAAGGTAAAGTACCTTGAGGGCCGGTAAATCCAGGTGGCCCCTGGGGGCCGGTCAGCCCTGGTCTTCCTTTAACCCCCCCGCCGATGACAAACACCTACAGTCAGAGGAGGATTCTGATTGGACAAACAGAATCAGGGAGGCAACAGCTTGGCTTGGCTGGGGTTCGTAACACAAAACGCTCCAAAAGCGTTTTTCTATAGTTCGCCCGTATGAACATGACCCGGTGTGAATATTATACACATATTAGTTTTATCCAGCTTAGAGAATAATACAAGCCTGGACAGAAGAGGCTGAGATAAATAATAATAATAATAGTGAATACTAAAGAGTCAGAGACAATAGCCATCCAACCAGTTGACCACACTCAATGACAGTGTGAATGGAGATGTTTACGACGATGTTCTGACGGGCTTCAGCTCACCTCTCCAGGGTCACCATCCTGACCCCGACTACCCTTTGTTCCCTGAGGACACACAAACAAACATTGGCACCAATACTCTCCATTACCCATTCAAAACACTACACACGCTTACACACAGCACACACAATTCACACACGCTCACACACACACACACTCGCTCACACACGCACACACGCTCACAGAGCTTACACACACACACACACACGTTCACACACAAACACACTCTCACACACGCGCGCTCACAGAGCTTACACACACGCACGTTCACACACACACAAACGGTAACACACACACGCTCACACACGCTCACAGAGCTTACACTCACACACACACTCACACGCTCACACACACGTTCACACACACATGTTCACACACACACTTGCTCATAGAGCTTACACACACACCCACACCTTCTCACACACACATTAAAATATTAAATGTAATGACTGACTGTGAATCCAGGTAGTCCTGCATTCCCTGGGGATCCGGGAACCCCCGGCCTTCCCTAAACGTTAAAATAGTTACACACACATGTTAAAGACACACACACGTGTTAAAGACACACACACACACACACACATGTGCATGACAACAATCACACTTAGAAAAACATTTGAAAATTCATGATTAGGGAAAGGAAACTACCTGGTTCCCAGCATGTCCAGGATCACCATCCTTGCCGGGCCTTCCCTAAAACGTAGAACAGACTGACAGTCAGTCCCCAAATGTAATATAACAGACTGACAGTCAGTCCCCAAATGTAATATAACAGACTGTGAGTCAGTCCCCAAATGTAATATAACAGACTGACAGTCCCCAAATGTAATATAACAAACTGACAGTCAGTCCCCAAATGTAATATAACAGACAGTCAGTCCCCAAATGTAATATAACAGACAGTCAGTCCCCAAATGTAATATAACAGGAGAGTCCGGTCTGTCCCACTGTATGTCAGTTAGTAGAACAGCATCAGATTCCTCCTACAGTGACAGCACATTGAGTCCATGTCAGTTAGTAGAACAGCTTCACATTCCTCCTACAGTGACAGCACATTGAGTCCATGTTTTACCTCAGGACCAACATCTCCAGTGTCTCCTTTAGCTCCTTTAAAGCTGACCTCACCAGCATAACCCTGAGAGCAGACAGACAGGCGGTGACTTAGTGAAAAACTCTGGGGTTGTTTCATCTACATGTCTTCAAATTCCAGTACTTATTGGATGAGGGAACGTCTGCTACAAGATTGAAATATCAAATGTAAATTAAATGTCTAGTTAGTAAATCACTTTTTACTTGTTTAAAAGCTACGACGGACCTAGCCAGCTTCAAGAAAAGATACTGTACATTTTGTGTTTATAACTGCACTTTATTTCAACCACATGCAGTGGGTCATGGGACTTTTTGGACATTACTGACTCAAATGATTTAAACCAGTCAAAATATTCACATTTCAATTAGTCCCGAAGATCAGTCGAATCTCTGCCATCCCCCAAAAATATCTTGCTCAAGGGCAACCCTACTTTTAATTGAACGACTCAAAATCAAATTAGTAAATAGAGTTTAACTTTTATTGGCCATGATGAATTCTAACTCTGCCGTATGAAAATATAGAAAAGCGTGTTTATATAAAATATAAGAAGGCAAAACAACACTGGCAAATAAGGTGGTACAAAATAAAAGTATAACAATGCGTAAATGAGTAAGAGACAATATAACTTACCTGCCTGCCTTTACAGCCCTTCTCACCAATGTTGCCCATCTCCCCCTTAAGAGAAAAATGAATTAATTACGCTCCTCCAGTTGCAAAACATTTTGTCACCTTCAATTGCAGAAATGTCTCTTGCAAAAGAAACAATTCACGGCCAATAAATGAAGGTTTACAATAAAAGCTCGAGTTTCGGATAAAAACCGACTCTTCCATGTTGGTTCCGATCTGTGTGACTATACCTTCATGTCAGAGGGAGCTGTGGCGTAAAGTTTGATCCCTTCAGGTCCAGGTGATCCAGGGGGGCCTTGGTTGCCCTTCAAGACAACGTTTGGGGCGTAAATAAAATATCATCCATTCATGTTCAACCACTAGGATCTGAACCAGTTCAGGATCTGAACCCACTTCAAGAAACCAAAGTTACCAGTTTCCGGACCACAGGAGTAACAGCTGAAATGATCCCCGTCATGATTTATATATTTACAGTCCAATTTGAATTTGTCAAGTTGTCATAAACCTCATTTTACACCTAAACTTATGAAGCAGTTGCTTATTAACATAATATTTACTTACTGCTAAGCAACTGAATGCTAGAAATACATTCTAAATTCAGAAAGTCGGTCAAATTGAAAAATATTTTAATTCAGATAATCGGCATGATAGAAAATATCTCAATTGGAAAGTCGGCCTAACTGTACACTGTACAAAGTCTGACCTTTACCTTTGGACCTCGAGGACCGGGAATGTCAAATCTGCGTCCTTCTTGACCCTACCGAAAAGATCATCAGTGTCAGAACCGCTGAGAAACCTTCTTTTCACCTCAAACAGACCAATGTCATATGGTCAGCACACACACGCACACGCTCACACACACACACTATTACCTTTAATCCTGGCAACCCAGGTAGGCCATCCAATCCCTAGGTAAAGTAAGAATCTGGAATAGGTTTAAGAGGCCAGGAACATAAACAATGCCAACCTAGAGCTGAATATTCCTCAGCCGGCCCGATGGTAAATGTTGTTACTTAGACTGTGGTACCGTGTATTGACCCTGAAAACAGGTCATTTGTTTAAACCTTAGTGGTGTTACTGCTGATGTCATTATAATATTAACTCATATCGAGTCATAAAGCTACCAGACAGTCTAATGACAACTAATTCCTATGCAATTGAAGCACTGAATGTTAACCAATTAACAAGCAGCGTCTGAGTATTGTGCAACATAACCATCTACTGACATCTCAGGTAATGCCAACAAAGTCAAGGGTCCCATTCTATCCATATGCTAGCATTAGCATTCCCGGCAAATCCATAAAACTCACATATTCACCCCGTGATCCTGGAGCTCCTTGTATCCCTCTGGGTCCTGCTGGTCCAGGGACGCCCTGTAAGACACCACAAGACACAAATTAATGTCCGTCTCTGAGAAGATGGAGAGAAACACGCGTAGTCCTGAAAAGAACATATCAGTAAGGCCATATCTGTTTGGCACAGTTGCATTTTTACACTGCTCTTTTGCACTTATGTTTGGATGCAAACTGCATTTCATTATTCTGTAAATTGAATCTAATCTGCATGACCATAATGCCCGTGTGAAGGGCATCCCGATTCACTGCTTCCCACTGACTTGGCTCACATCAGGCTTGATACGGGACCTTTGCCTGGCAACGATTCACTGCTTCCCACTGACTTGGCTCACATCAGGCTTGATACGGGACCTTTGCCTGGCAACCAGATGTAACCGTCCTCCTGACGGGCTTTTATCGATCAGGCCGTCAAATGAGACTTAATCTACAGTGCTACGCGCTGGGGCTGATTGAGGCATGAGTTCTTAGCCAGCCACACGTACACACTTACAAACCCCTCAGATCTCAGCGAGTGCAGGTGGCAGGCATCCATGTTGGATTCAGGAGTTGAATACAGAGACAAAGTGGAAATATGGAGGGGGGGGCGAATCAAGGCCAGAACTGGAGATTAATGAGAACAGGGAGAAATGAAGTTGTGTATTATGGGCTGTTGCTGGTTACCTGGTTACCGGCCTTTCCTGGGAGCCCAGGCACATCTATTACATTTGATATGCTGGATTCACCCTGCACACACACACACGCAGACATACACACATATGGTGAGATGATGACGAGAGATGCAGTTGATATTAATCTTTATTAACATTGATACTAGTGGTATGAAAGTCCATGTAAAAATGAGCAGGAAAGACAAAGAGGTGGAGGGAGAGGAGACAGGAAGATTACCTTTGGTCCTTGAGGTCCTTCCCTACCCTGGGAAAAAAAATCAGCCACAAATGTCAGGCTATTGGTCACAAACTTGTGTCAGTAGTGTGTCTTTGGCAGTAGTGTGTCTTTGGCAGTAGTGTGTCTTTGGCAGTAGTGTGTCTTTAACAGTAGTGTGTCTTTGGCATTAGTGTGTCTTTGGCAGTAGTGTGTCTTTAACAGTAGTGTGTCTTTGGCAGTAGTGACTCTTTGGCAGTAGTGTGTCTTTGGCAGTAGTGTCTCTTTGGCAGTAGTGTGTCTTTGGCAGTAGTGACTCTTTGGCAGTAGTGTGTCTTTGGCAGTAGTGTCTCTTTGGCAGTAGTGTGTCTTTGGCAGTAGTGTCTCTTTGGCAGTACTGTGTCTTTGGCAGTAGAGTGTCTTTGGCAGTAGTGTGTCTTTGACAGTAGTGTGTCTTTGGCAGTAGAGTGTCTTTGGCAGTAGTGTGTCTTTACTAGTAGTGAAACACTCAAGTAAAAACGTGCAACTTACTCTCTGTCCATCTTCACCATGGTAACCAGGAAGACCAATGAAACCGCTCTCCCCCTGTAAAAAACATGGTCATCATTGTTTGGAGTTACTGTAACCCTGCCTCCTAAATTGTTTACTGTGTCCTAAATAGTGCACTGCCTTTTACCGGGATGATTGGACACCCCCAATTGAATTAGCACACTCAATGATAACTTCTGATACCACACCTCTGTCCCATTGCATCCTGGGTCACCTTGTTGACCCGTTGGTCCTTGAAACCCCGGAATGCCCTGGAATCAGAGTAAGGATTACATTACACTGATGAATATGACACACACACAAATCTAGTAATCAAATCACATCCTTCGTCATTCAATTTAAGGTTAATGTCACAATTCCTAGTCTACCAGGGACATTATTATTGCTCTGAGAACTTGTGATACTGTCGCACCTGATTATCGTTTGGGGTAAACGAGAATGTCATGGCTGAATTGGATTTGGTGATTATGTTTGTTATTTAAGTCACTGGGTCATGGTGCACGGTGTTGGTTATTGTTTATATGCCACTTCGATGTCTTGGGTGAATGTTCGTTTAAGGTACTGTTTGTCGCAATTGCGCAATTTAATTTAATTCCTACAGCACATTGTTTTTGTTACTTAAAAGGTGAAACTAATATATTATATAGACTCATTACATGCAAAGTGAGATATTTCAAGCCTTTAATTGATATCATTTTGATAATTATGGCTTACAGCTTATGAAAACCCCAAATTAAAAATCTCAGAAAAAGACACACACACACACACTCACACACACAAAGACACACACTATAATCTTCAATACTGGGTCCCCAGTTAACACATCCACAATTGGATTAAAAAAGGTGGATTCAAAATAAGGAACACACACACACATCAACACTCTTACCGGTAAACCTGGCGTCCCAGAATATCCTTCTTTACCCTCAGGTCCCTGAGGAAATAACAAGAAGTGTTGTTTTAGACACTGTCAAACACACACAGTCATATACTGTCTGAATTAACATCTATATGTATTAATCTATTGCTCCAGTATATGTACAGTAAAATACACAGAATACAAACGTATGTATTGTGTGAAGTTACCCGATTGCCTTTGAGTCCTGGAAGTCCAGAAGGTCCCTTATCCCCCTGGGAAAGACAAGGAACGTGTGAGTCAGGCTTCATTCCACATTAAAATCAATAAAATACATGGACGACTCTTCACCTGCATCTAGACACATATCCACAACATAAAACTGTAAACAAACAAATTTAAAAAAACGATTAAAACAGTAATTACACAGTAAAAGTCAGATTTTGTGTGTTTAAATTTGCTGGCTGTACGACAACAAATGGTGAACATTTTGATTGTGACTTTTTCTATCCACAGTGTGTATACAAAATGTACAAGTATGTTACCGTGGCATTGAAAAAACAACAAAAACAACTGCCGGTGAACAATGCACTGAATTGGTTTGAATTTGTGTTTAGGACCCCAACCACAGTTATTCACACACTGAAATAATTAATGTTTCCTTTTGCTTTTTGCGTAATGTTATTGTTTAGTCTGTGGTTTTACTTTGTCTCATGTTGTTTTTTGTTTTGTCCCAGTAACTTCAAAGCATCATTGTATTTTTTGAAGGTTCAATTTTACTGTAAAACCGCTCAATTTAACCGTTCTGTGTTTATTCCAGTGTCATAGAGGATTCAGCAATCAAGTCAAGAGAACCCCAATTGTTTTTGTTAGTGTTCCATGTTATTATTTTGGCGGATAATCATATTGTAATAATACTCTGATCAAGTAGACTTAAAATTAAGCTTGCTGAAACCAACCACACGATGGCACCATTGAGCATATTTTTAAAGCTCAGACGCCACAATATGAACTGTTACTTTAGGAAAGATCGATACAGTAGAACTAGAATCCAAAACAAGATTGTTTTGAGGAAATATTGTGTTTTACCTACTTCCTTGTTAAAGACCATGACATATGACACCTTACCTTTGGTCCCTCTGGTCCAAAGTAACCTTCTGGACCTGGATAGCCACCCATGCCAGCTGGACCAGTTTCCCCTGGGAAACCCTTTTCTCCCTGTGTGTGTGTGTGTGTGTGTGTGTGTGTGTGTGTGTGTGTGTGTGTGTGTGTGTGTGTGTGTGTGTGTGTGTGTGTGTGTGTGTGTGTGTGTGTGTGTATGTGTGTGTGCGTGTGCGTGTGTGTGTGTGGAGTGAAGAATAAGGAGAAATAACTGTTATCAAGAAGCATTAGGGAATTTGGCCTAAAACTGATGTAAATATACTTAATCTTATAGCTGGATGGGTGTGGTCTGCTTACCTTGTTGCCTTTAACTCCATCACAGTGACACCTTGACCTCCCAGAACACACACACTAGAGAAAAACAGACACAGGGTCTTTATTGACAACGCAGATTGAAAAACACATTATACAAGAGTGCCCAGAAACCAATTCCGACTAAGAAACAACAAGCACTTAACGTTACTTATTTAAAAGTCAAATTATGTATCTTAAGTTGACTCAACCTTACAGACAATAAGTAGCATAGCAGAAACTCCAACATTGGCATGGTTTTGTGAGTTCATGATGCTGCTATCTTTAACATACAACTCGCACATGGTTAATTTTATTTACATCGAGCGAGAGCAAGTAGCTGTAAAGATTAATTTATGTTAACTTGTTGGAATAATTAAGATTTACCCTACATTTTTGACAGACAAATTGTAGCAAATCTTTTGCGATTTAAAAGTATTTATATTGACAACAACAGGGGAGTAGACCAACTCGGAAATATTAGCAAATTAGCTAATCCTTTTCAAGGATTTTGTACAAAAAGGGATGATCTCTATTAGAAATTCAAGGTCCAAAATTTGACTGTACATCTACAGATGCTAGAATCGTTGTTGTGACTGATGGGACTGAATCAACACAGACAATGTGTGTCCACAGAAAGTGTGTGTGTGCGTGTGTGTGCGTGAGCATGAGCTGGAGAGTGAATTGTGTGTGAATATGGACAAGGCTCTAATGTGCAGGGAACATTATACAGTAGATATAAAAAATCTAAAATTCTAGATTTTGTGTGATTAGTCAAAGACAAAACTACGGTGGCCCTGAAGTGCAAAACACACCCACTAATACGAGCTCACCCCCCAATATATGAACACACTTCCCCCTAAAAAACGACTAACTTCTACCCAAATACAAAGACACGCTCCCCCGAAATATATTCCACCTTTGATGAACAATTCAATTCAACAACAAACTGAAATGGGGGGAGGGGGAAAAATAAAATCCTTGCTATAACCTGGTTGCATAAGTGTGTACATCATAAATAGCCTAGCAATATACTGTATACCACACAACTCCTCAGTTGTGCAAAGGGTTGTTATTCCTTCATTCTGAGAGACAGACACTACACTGTGTTTCTGTAATGTGTTTATAGATCATATGAGACTGCATTAGAATGGGGGACATTTGCTTCTGTGTCCCCCTGATGCAATAGGTCAAGACTGACTTGTGTGCCAGAGTTGATGTAATGGACTCTCTATGATTGATATAATATTGTCGTTTAAAAACTAGGTGTTAATGTATTTTATACTGTACTTGTTTATTAATGTTGTGTTATGTAACGTTCTATAATTTTCAAATGTCCTATATAGTTGTCTACACTAGGGGTCAGAACAAACTCCTTGTATGTGTAAACAAACTTGGCAATAAACCTGATTCTGGTGAGTATTGTAATACGTTTGTTTTTCTTCAACATAATGGAATGTTAAAAACATAAAGCTTTAACTTCCAAAGTGCCAAGTAACTTCTTGGCACCCAGGCCATCTGTTTTTATGCAAACTCATCTTCTCCCATAAACCTGGATAACCCTCTACAAAGTATATTTGTCATATTCGTCAGTGTCCACCAGATGGTGCTAGTAGATCCAACCTTAGATAAGGTTCACTGTTCTCACAAACCGCCATCACATTTGATGTGTGCGCTCTCACCCACAGTTTCACACGGACAGCAAGCATGCATGCCATCTGAAAATGTGACCTTGTGGTTCTCTAGTGCTGCTTCCCATGGGAAAGGGTACCGTGTGGAAGAGATGGAGCAGATGGAACGTTATCATAGCACAATATTTTGCCCACAACATTGTTTAGACTAGGAAGGCTAATTACTGAGAAAGCCACGCTATGCCTATTGGAAAATTGACGCTCCAAACACCTCTGAAGGAAGACAAAAACATAGGTCTTTCTGGCCAGACCTTACGGCCCCACCTGCCGTAAAACTGTCTGGATAAATAAATTAAAAAGTTAAATCTGGGACCCGTAAGGCGCGTAACTGCGTGCAAGAATTCAATTGCCGTATGGATTTGAGAAGTTATTAATCGAATATGGCAGCCTTGTCTGGTGAGGCTCCAATGGCACCTCGTTGTGGATTGGGTGTAAGCTAGTTTAGGTAGAAGGCCTTAACCTTCTGGTCTACAACTCCGGGTCGAGTGAGTATCATGATGGTTTGAGGTCACTGGGTGTTGATGCAATAAGGTAATCACAAGTAGGACATTGCCAGATTTGGGAACATTTTGAAAACATTTCAAGTGTTTGACGTTTTCCAGTATGAGTAGATGCTGGCAGCTGACCCGGGATCAACCTGTTTTATTTTCTTTCAATACATGACTGAGTTGAAGATGTGGTACACGAATAATAAAAACCAAAGCCAGCCTGACCACTTTCCCCACTAATCGCTCCCTAACCCCTGTTATATGTTGGTTCTGCCATATACTAAACTGCAGGCAAAAAAGCACCACTTGAGTCAATTTTACTGCCTATTTTGTGGGGATTCAAATCTAACCCACTGAGAAAAATCATTTGTAATGGCCATTTTTTCTCCAAATAGGCCTTAGGCATTAGCAGTTAGGCTTTAGGAGTTAGGCGATAGGAGTAGCATGATACTGGGGAACCTCCTAAAAAATAATAAACTTCTAAGTGACCCCAACATTTTACACAGTAGTATTCGTTTTTCATAATCAGACTTAAACACACTCCACCATCCTACATCCTGTAATCACTTATAAGGCCTCATCAACCCCCTGAAACTTGACCGAATGCAAACAGGTTTAAACACTCACAGACTAATGGATTGACCTCACCACAAACAACACGCTGTACTGCGATTTACTCAGATGTGTTTACATCAGTCCAATACAGGGACCACCAAGATATAAAAAACCTGAACCAGATTATTAACAGATTTGTTTAGTGAGTTTGCTAACGAGGCAAACTCAGTAAAGTGAGTAATAAGAAAACCACACTGAATATAGCAAACAAATGACTCTTGATGAGCTATCTTGATTGTATTTTTTTCCTTCCATCACAAACTCCCTCTTTTATTTAAATGTGTTCTACTGTCTGAAAGGAAAAATGAAAGTTGTGGAAGACCCAAATGTCTTTGATAAGTGTCCCATTTTGGTGTACAAGTATCCATCTGCAACACACCACACTAGTAAACCATATCTTGGACTCCTTTTAAACATGAGTGTGCCACAGGTGTTGCTCCAATTCATCTAGTTAACGTAGTTCCCTAAATACACTCCAAAACTGAGTTGAGAGAGATCAATTGTGTTTGTATATATGTGTGTGTGTGTGTGTGTGTGTGTGTGTGTGTGTGTGTGTGTGTGTGTGTGTGTGTGTGTGTGTGTGTGTGTGTGTGTGTGTGTGTGTGTGTGTGTGTGTGTGTGTGTGTGTGTGTGTGTGTGTGTGTGTGTGTGAGAGAGAGGGATATAGAGAGAAATGGAGGAATGTCTAAGGGTCTGTTGACTTCAAATAGTTGAAGACAAACTTTTGAAAGATATCAATGAAAAGCTATTGGTTCTGGTCGGCACCACTATCAGCCTTATTGGTTCTGGTCGGCACCACTATCAGCCTTATTGGTTCTGGTCGGCACCACTATCAGCCTTATTGGTTCTGGTCGGCACCACTATCAGCCTTATTGGTTCTGGTCGGCACCACTATCAGCCTTATTGGTTCTGGTCGGCACCACTATCAGCCTTATTGGTTCTGGTCGGCACCACTATCAGCCTTATTGGTTCTGGTCGGCACCACTATCAGCCTTATTGGTTCTGGTCGGCACCACTATCAGCCTTATTGGTTCTGGTCGGCACCACTATCAGCCTTATTGGTTCTGGTCGGCACCACTATCAGCCTTATTGGTTCTGGTCGGCACCACTATCAGCCTTATTGGTTCTGGTTGGCACCACTATCAGCCTTATTGGTTCTGGTCGGCACCACTATCAGCCTTATTGGTTCTGGTCGGCACTACTATCAGCCTTATTGGTTCTGGTCGGCACCACAATCAGCCTTATTGGTTCTGGTTGGCACCACAATCAGCCTTATTGGTTCTGGTCGGCACCACTATCAGCCTTATTGGTTCTGGTCGGCACCACTATCAGCCTTATTGGTTCTGGTCGGCACCACTACTCAGCCTTATTGGTTCTGGTCGGCACTACTACTCAGCCTTATTGGTTCTGGTCGGCACCACTACTCAGCCTAATTGGTTCTGGTCGGCACCACTACTCAGAGAGAGAGAGAGAGAGGACTTTGCATATATCAATGTACATTATACATAGTCATGTACATGTACATAGTCATGTACATAGTCATGTACATGTACATTATATATATATATATATATATATATGTATATTCAATCAATCTAGCTACAAATTACAATCTGATCATTTGCACTTCTGGCCTTTTAAATGTAATTTGATTCGTCCATAAATGAGCTTAGACTCAGTGAACCAACATGTTCCCTTACTGCTTTGAATGGTAAAAACGACTGTGCATCCGGGAAACCTGCCCATAGAACTTTAGTGGACCTCTAAATCTTGGAATAGGCCTACAGCTCAGTCAGTTTGACTCTATAGGAAGTTTTAAGACCAAATACACAACTTGGAAAGACTACAGCATACTACATTCTAAGTAATAAATTATTGAAACACATTTTAAAATATGGGTAATATCTAAAACGCATTATAGGACAGACAAAGGCGAAATTATTGTGACACGAAAGGCAAGTCCCATATAGCTTTGTTCAGCACGCAACATCTCTGACCCGATTAATTTTTGACCAGTAGCCTATATACCCCCCAGGACGCTTGTTTACAGCCTTCCTATTTGAAACATTCAGTGAAACATGTATTTTTATAAAAACTATGACGCTTACATTCTTCGCATCAATTTCTAGCAGCACGACGGTCCCCAGGAACACCACAAAACACACCGCTGTCCTCATCTTCCCGCAGCAATCCGGTGTGCAAACCCCGCCTGCTCCTCTCCTCCGACTCGTGCGGCATACGGTATAATCAGCCAGCACGCGCACCTCTCCACGCCGCGAGCTCACCTGTAATAAGCGCGCGGGGCACCTGCCGGCTCACCTGTCGCGCTCTGGAAAATGGCGCCAAACCAGGGTCGCGCTCACCTTCCGCGTGATTAGACGCCAATACAATATATATATATGTATACAATATATAAATCCTTACAACGTTAAACGGTCAAACAAAAACATATTAACATTTACACACGATGTCGACTCGAAACCTGTCTGCAGTTTGTCGAGTCTGCCACCCCGGGATAATGTTTTTAGAGTGAGGAAGGGGCTGGTCTAGATACCAGATAACTGTCAACTGTCACCTTTAGTTGTGTGGTCGTCAGGCAAGCAGCTCCGCTGTTCAGCAGGTAAATACATTTAATGTAACCGGTCGAGAAGGTGGATGTATCTGTGATTAAGCCGGTTAATGTAACGGGTCTAGAGGGTGGATGTATATGTGATTAATGTACGGGTCGAGAGGGTGGATGTATATGTGATTAATGTACGGGTCGAGAGGGTGGATGTATCTGTGATTATCCCGGTGACTGGAAGTCAACACATGCATGAGGTGAAAACGCAAGTTAAAGGCTTTATGAATAATTATGTGATGGCCTATACAGCCCATTCATTTAAATGTTTGTGGTATCTTATCAAGGAAAAACACAAGGTTTGAAGGCCGTTTTATGCTGGTAACCGAATGGGAACCGATAGATGAATGTTTATTCAATGTTGCAGTGGATTTTAAAAATGTTCTATGAAAACTGTTATTTGGCAACATTTGACAACTTGTCACCATACGAGTATATGCGTTTATAGCAAAATACCTATTATCATAGTAAGCAATAGCCTAATGATAAGATAATTTGTCCACCAATACAGTTCATTTATTGTGTTATTTCTATATAAAATGACCTGTAATGTTTATTACTTTATTAGTTGTATGTAATACAATGCAGTCTGCATCCAAAAGGGTCCTACAGTGTTTTTATGCGAATACATTTACAAAGCTCAATTATGGGCCAAACCAACAGAGTTAACGTGAGAAATCAAACATGTTTACATTTGATTGGCTTGGTATCTTCATGTTATCTTTTTTGTGCAGCCAAGACAGTAGCAAGCTAGGAAGGTGTTTTGAGGATCTTGACCTATCACAGAGGGCAGCACTTGGTGGGTGGAGTCATCGAAAGGTGTGACCCAATGACAACATTTGCCTGCTGGGTGACATTCTGTTGTCTGCCTATTGGGTGAGTCCTGCTACAACACCTATGCAATGCGAGGAATGTTTATTGGCGCTTTACAATGTTACTTGGAAAAGGTCAAATAACAACGTCAGGAATCTTAAAGTCTGAGATATAAAAGCTAGTCACGGATCCAGGAATTGAACTTTTTAGATTTTAGCGATTTAAAAATCGCTCCTGTCCAGAATTACCTATTGTGAAGGTTTACATTTTGATACATTTTCATACTACTCCACTCCTTAAGAGAGGACTGTAATGTGGTCCTCTATCTTAACATTTGGTGTCTTTATTGTAATGCCTCTGGCAGCTTCAATAGATGCAAATTTTATAACTTCAAAACCACACACACACACACATGCACACACACACACGTTAACAAATTCAGACTTCTATACAGTTCTTTCCTTCACTCTTGGTTGTGCTGTACACATTCAGGCTCAAGGGGACTAACAGAAACTTCCAGTCTTGAGTAGTTTATGGTAATAAATGTCATTAAGATATATGTTGCTTAGGGAAGGAACATCACAAACTGGGTTAGTTAATGTAAATATTATAGTAAAGAATCCAAAACTGAATGTGCAATGTGGTTGTTTGTCACAAGGCGAATTGTTTGACTTACAGCAGTGTCTCAGGTCAGTGCTATGACCATTTTCTTGTAATTGCTCTTGTACACAAGAAACATGTTATAACATGACCAGATTAACAGCTTAACAGCTGTCAATAAAGTAATTCACGTATGTGACAGATAATAGCTTTAAACATTCAGATTCCTAACCCATTATAACCCATTATATCCCCAGACCCCACAACCACCCCTTCCACACACACACTAGAATAGATATAGCCTTGTTTGTTCATATCCACATAAGCCATATTTAGACGCCAGAGAAATACATTTTGCCACACGTTTCTCGTGAGATATTTAGTTAATTGGCATTAGTCACGTTTGTTTGATTGTGGTTTTAGTTGATCAAGGTGATGTTTTTAGCAGGCTGTTTGAGGAATGGGATGAATTAATTTGTGCCTTCTGTTGAATAAAGCATTGATGTGTCTATCAGATAATGCCCCCAAAGAAACAACGGAAAACTTATGAAATGAAACAAAACAAAAAAATATTAGATGTCAGACAAGGTGTTTCTCTGCAGCTTCTTCAATAGAGACCTGCTCCTGGTGCCACATCTGTTTAGTCGAGGCTGGCGCGTTCACCGTAACACAGCCTGGTCCCACATCTGTTTAGTCGATGCTGATACGTTCACCGTAACACAGCCTGGTGCCACATCTGTTAAGTCGATGCTGACACATTCACCGTAACACAGCCTGGTGCCACATCTGTTTAGTCGATGAGTTGTGAATGAAAATGTGTTTTTGAGCCACGTGTGTTTAATTGATGAATGTAACCATGCAATTACAGGTGGATTGTACTTCTTCACCTGTCTGGAAAGGGGGTACATGCTGTAAGTACTCATGCTGTAAGTCTTTGGGTTTTATGGGAACATGGGGAAAGATAGAGGAGGGCATTTTGCTGATGGAGCATTGGGACAGACTTGAACCCATACTGCAGAGGTAGATGTGCTCCTGAGACAGTTTCCTTCAACACTGGGCCAAACTTGGTCAAATAAAAACAGAAACATAATTTGATAAAACGTGCTCTGACCATCCATTGCTCTTCACCCCTCATAAACACAGGAACCTATTTCTTGGGATAACTGGTATAGCTTCAGATTATTTATACACAGGAAATGTGTTCAGGCTTCACTGTGGAATGTAATCTTTTAGAGCTGAGGTGAACTCCAATACATAATCTGAGGAATGTTTAAGTGTGTTTGTCAGCTATTAGGTAGGTATCCAACGTGTTCAATTTAATCAACCAGATTCTAACATTTTAATAACCAGATTCTAACATTTTATTAACCAGATTCTAAGGGGATGTGGTTTATGGCCAATATAGCTTAGCTAATAGCTGTATATTACACTTAATGCCTCGATGCCAGACTCAGCCATATTATATTAGCTAAGTACCACAAATTCTTAGTATTAATGACTTAGGAATTACCAGTTACATGTAAATCTTGCATAAGTGTTCACGTGTTCGTGGAATCTCAACTAGTTTCTAATGTAAATGTCGTCCAGTTCTACAGCCAGACGCACAGATTAAGGACTCTTCTGCCTAACTGGATAAATTCCAGCATCCAAATATTTAGGAACCCTACAAAAACATTGCTCTTTGTTTGTACAACTGCCAGTTAATAAGAATCCATAGCGGGGAGTGGAATACCTTTCTCACACACGCAAATCCGCTTTCATGGTGTTCCAGGATGATTGGCCGTAGTCCGATTGCCTTTGTTGTTGACATTAAGTTGGCGTACAGTCAAAGCACTCCCAAAAAATTCCAATTAATCGTCAGGGTCTGAAAGTCTGTATCGCAAAAGGGGAGGGGCTTCAGAGTGTCTCCCTGGTCTGCCCCATTACAACCCGGTGTTCTAATCCAGGTCAGGACAAAATGTGCCCGGGTGTCCCCACCCTGGCCAGTGCCAATAGACAGGGTTGCCATGCCACATCAACGGGCTGTGCTTCTGTATGCCAAACTGCTAGCGTTAGCCGGAGGAGCAAAGCATGTAGGTTTCGCTTCTGGGTTTAATAGGGAGTGCAATATAAACTTGAACGGCTGGTGGGATGTGCTCCGGGGGACAGGTGTACCGGAGTTGCTGCAACAGGACAACGGCATAATGGCACACTGTCAACTCAACGTCCCGGTAGCTTTAAACCCACTCTACTACTACTAGGCATCCAACGGGCAAGTTATATGATAGTGATGCCTATTTTGACACATCAAATCATTATCGGTGCTCACCGCCCTCTCACCACACCGGAAAGCCGGTCCTGGGAGCCAGCCTCCGCTAGGCAGCACTTGTCAGGGGTCATGTAGGTCACCGGCTGAAGACATCCTATTGGTCAATTTGTCTGAGTGACATTTTATTTTCCAGGGAGAGACGGTGGGTCCGTGTCATGGCAGAGACTGCTCCATCTGCAGCTGTCTCCCAGCCAAGGGAGCCCAGGTATGACCTTTCAACTCTCATCTCACCACACTGGCCTAAGGTCAACTCCATTTCCATTCCAGTCCCTTAGGGAAGCACAATTCTTCCAGTTGCCTTCTATGCTTTTTACGTTATGACATTTGTATTGGAATTGGCGTCTGGTGTACGTTGCAAAATCACTGGATTTGAAGTTGATTTGACCTCAGACCTCGAAGCCCACAGAACCCCAAAGTGTCAACACGCTTCAACTAGAACCCCAAACTCCACTGAACCCCAGTGTCTCAACACAGTTTACCAGAACCTCAAAGCCCAGGGTACCCCACAGTCCTGAGCGATAGTACAGTGACATCCTTACTACCTTAAAAGCATCACACAGTGATGGGAATACCTGAACTCTGTATTACGACTCTCCCGAGACTGATATGCTAGATATAGAGATATTTTTGGGGTGATTTGTAACCAGAACCCTCTCTGTTCCTCTGTAGGGGCAACCCGGGGCGCTAGGACAAGAGGGGATCCCGGGCCCAAACGGTCCCAGGGGCGTCTCTGGGTCTTACGGGGCCAAGGGCAGAAGGGGTGACCAGGGGTCACCTGGACTTGAGGGATTGAAAGGGGATCGGGTAAGTGTGTGACTTTATGGGTGTCAATTTGTGTGTGTGCGTTTGGTTGGTTGTGTATGTGTGTTACTGTGCATGGTGCATGGTGTGTGTGCGTTTGGTTGGTTGTGTATGTGTGTTACTGTGCATGGTGCATGGTGTGTGGGAGTTTGTATATGTTTGGCCTGTCTTTATTATTGTTATAGTAGTTATCTGCTATGTCTCTGCCTGTATGAGAAAGACACACAGTGTGGGGGCTAAGTGAGAGAGACTGGCTGTGTGGGGGATGAGTGAGAGAGACAGGCTGTGTGGGGGATGAGTGAGAGAGACAGGCTGTGTGGGGGATGAGTGAGACAGGCAGTGTGAGGAATGAGTGAGAGAGACAGGCTGTGTGGGGGATGAGTGAGAGAGACAGGCTGTGTGGGGGATGAGTGAGAGAGACAGGCTGTGTGGGGGATGAGTGAGAGAGACAGGCTGTGTGGGGGATGAGTGAGAGAGACAGGCTTTCTGGGGGATGAGTGAGAGAGACAGGCTGTGTGGGGGATGAGTGAGAGAGACAGGCTGTGTGGGGGATGAGTGAGAGAGACAGGCTGTGTGGGGGATGAGTGAGAGAGACAGGCTGTGTGGGGGATGAGTGAGAGAGACAGGTAGTGTAGGAAATGAGTGTGAAAGACAGACTGTGTGGAGGATGAGTGTCTTCAAGCTGTCATCATCCGTGTACACTGTCATAGCCCCTGTTTATTGTTTTATTTACAGGGTGAGACGGGTCATCCTGGATTTCTGGGCATCAACGGTGTCAACGTGAGTAAAATCCACATTAATTTTTTAATGCAGATGTCAGACACTTTGTTGTTTCGCGTGATATGCCATTTTGAAATGGTTGCTTTGGATACTGCTAATCAAGGGTCAAAACAGAGCATTTGCTTGAAACTATTTTCTCAGTGTAGCAGTTGAAATAAATAAATCTCTGGAATAAGGAAGATTTTCTTATACATTTGTGAATAAGGCCGTTCTGAAAATGAGTCCAAATAGGTGAAATGTCTGACAAATGGTCTGATTTGTGTAAGACCAAGAGAGGGTGTTATTGAGCATGACCATTATTAGAATATTCTGCCCTCTAGTGAAAATATGCCTGAAGTACAGTAAGTTAAAAGAACACATGGGAATACAGGGAATCTATTTATTTCAGGAATTGTTAGATTGTTTTACATTAGGAAAATGTATGTTCGTATAGTATAGAAATTACAAACTAATACAATACAGGTTTGCATCATAAGCTGTGCAGATTTGCTACAGAGAGATAAATGGCAATATGCATCCATATGTGTTGACTGAGTGAGTGTTGTAATTGGGCTCTTTCAGGGTCACCCCGGTGTGGGTGGGCCTCCTGGTCTGCCGGGTCCAGACGGTTGCAATGGAACCTGGGGGCCCGCGGGGCGACCGGGATTTAATGGTTCAGACGGATTGCCCGGACCCAAGGTGAGAGTCGATCCCATTGCCTCATTATTCTATGCTTTTAAATAAGGGACATTTTTATTTAAATTGAATCGGCAGTTGTCACAAAGTGCTTTGACAGACACCCAGCTTGAAACTCCAGAGAGAGTTCATGCACAGTGACTAGGACAAACTCCCAAATAAATCTGAAGCTAAGTAGGAACTTTAAGAGGAGCTAGACTTTGAGTGGTAGCCAGTCCGCTTCTGGTTGTGAAGATTTTAAGACCACAAATTAAAATAATTAATACATGCATTAATATGCACATTGAATTTACCCCAATCTGTGAATATTATGTCTGTGAATAAGGATCTGTATATCTGTTTATATTATTTACCAATACAGTAAAAATTATTAACCAATAAGGCACGAGTGGTGTGGCCAATATAGCTACATACTTACATACTTACTTACACACAAACCCACTTGCAGTGTCTGGAAACAGCATTTAGCCACGGTGTACTGGCAATGTAACACAAACCCCTGAGATGCCAATCAGGACGGAGGATTTGAATCACCAAGCTTACAACACAATACAAATTATAGTTCAGTAATATAGGTGAATGTTATATTTTTATTTACGCATGTAGCTAGCTAGCATTCTGTCACAGTCATTCACGCCTTGTAGATGAAAGTGACAGGAGGATATTTTTACAAGGATGATCAGTATAATCAATGCTCTCCATCAGGGTTATCAAGGGCCCAAAGGAATCAAAGGGGATCCTGTCAACGATGGCTCTGTCCCCGGCCTTCCTGTGAGTTAGCTTATGTGTGTGTTTGTCTGTCTCAGGCCTTCCTGTGAGTTAGCTTATGTGTGTGTTTGTCTGTCTCAGGCCTTCCTGTGAGTTAGCGTATGTGTGTTTGTCTGTCTCAGGCCTTCCTGTGAGTTAGCTTATGTGTGTGTTTGTCTGTCTCAGGCCTTCCTGTGAGTTAGCTTATGTGTGTTTGTCTATCTCAGGCCTTCCTGTGAGTTAGCTTATATGTGTGTTTGTCCGTCTCAGGCCTTCCTGTGAGTTAGCTTATGTGTGTTTGTCTATCTCAGGCCTTCCTGTGAGTTAGCTTATATGTGTGTTTGTCCGTCTCAGGCCTTCCTGTGAGTTAGCTTCTGTGTGTGTGTTTGTCTGTCTCAGGCCTTCCTGTGAGTTAGCTTCTGTGTGTGTGTTTGTCTGTCTCAGGCCTTCCTGTGAGTTAGCTTCTGTGTGTGTTTGTCTGTCCCCGGCCTTACTGTGAGTTAGCTTCAATAATGTAATGTGACAGTCTGGATATGAGCATTACAGTGTACATACTTTGTCTTGTTGCCATGTGACAGGGCGAACCTGGAGTAGACGGACCTCCTGGGTTAGCCGTGAGTGTTTACACATCAACGCTGTCCCTTTTTTGTGATGTCACAGATTAATTTCACAACAAAGAACTTGTGCACAAGTAAAAAATAGAGTAACAGATCAATGTTAAAAAAGTGACACTGTGTGAAAGAGAGAAATAGAAGTGAGCATTGTGTTTTATTGTGTGTAATCTAGACTGGTGGCTTTGGAAAGGCAGAGGCGATTTCAATGGCAAAATACAAATGAATGAATAACAGGTCGATTTTTATTGAGCAGAGGTTTTCTCCAATAATCCGGCTGTATGTTAATGTCTGCGTGTTTATGAAGTAAATGCATCTACTAGAGGTGACATAAAAGCTGTCAAATTTCCCATCAGGGCCCTGTCGGATCAAAGGGACAGAAAGGCCATCCTGGACCAAGTGGCATTGACGTAAGAAAACAGACTGATTTGTATTTCCCTGAGGATATTTCTGCTGAACACACGGATTTCTGGGATGTGATACATAGAGCTGTTGGGAATATGTGATGGGAATACTGCAGCCCAACAATAGAAAGTAAACACCAGAACGGAAAATCATATTCATATATACATACTGGTGGTTTGTGAATTGTTTAGGCAATAACAGAGAAATTTTTGCATATTGACATGGGAACATGCACCTGGGAACATGGTTACTGCTATGAAATAGATCCCCATACATCACTATTTGTGTTATCATGTTTTTATTTGGCATCCAGGGCCGAAGTGGTCCACCCGGGGCCAAAGGAGAACCAGTAAGTCAATCAAATTAATTTCATAAAATGTTATCTCCGAATGTCTTTAAGGAAATAAACCCCAAACATACGAACTCCCTCACCTCCCACACACATTAACAACTGTGTTGGTGTTTCCAGGGCAACACTGGCAGGTCACTGCAGGGCGTTAAAGGCGACGAGGTAACTGAGCCAGTGTTAATATGTTTACACACACAATCTTTACACATACAATGTTTACACACAGTGTTTACTAACACAATGTTTACACACATACAATGTTTACACACATACAATGTTTACACAGAGTGTTTACTAACACACTGTTTACACACATACAATGTTTACACACAGTGTTTCCTAACATAATCTTTACACACATACAATGTTTACACACAGTGTTTACTAACACAATGTTTACACACATACAATGTTTACACACATACAATGTTTACACAGAGTGTTTACTAACACACTGTTTACACACATACAATGTTTACACACAGTGTTTACTAACATAATCTTTACACACATACAATGTTTACACACAGTGTTTACTAACATAATGTTTACACACATACAATGTTTACACACAGTGTTTACTAACACAATGTTTTCACAAACAATGTTTACACACACACTGTTTTCACATACAATGTTTACGTGTTCTCCACTCTTCCTCCTCTTTCTCTTCTTCTTCCTAACTCCCACTCCTCCACCTTCCTCTCTCAGGGTGACCCAGGCCTGCCGGGCCCTCCAGGGCTTGAGGAGATCATTGTGCCTCCAGATGTATTCTACCTAAAAGGTTTCAAGGTGGGGTACATCATGTGGCTTTCCTCACAGCTTTATTAAAGGGTTTAAGGTGGGGTACATCATGTGGCTTTCCTCACAGCATTTTAAAGGGTTTAAGCTGGGGTACATCATGTGGCTTTCCTCACAGCATTTTAAAGGGTTTAAGCTGGGGTACATCATGTGGCTTTCCTCACAGCATTTTAAAGGGTTTAAGGTGGGGTACATCATATGGCTTTACTCACAGCTTTATTAAAGGGTTTAAGGTGGGGTACATCCTGTGGCTTTCCTCACAGCTTTACAGTATTAATGTTAGAACTGAACTTTTATGTTTGTACTATTTTTAGTAAACCTCTATGTTTGACCCAACATTTTAGCGATAAACGCTAAATAAATGTAAACCCCAATTAATTTAACCCCAAGTTTTTAATGTCTTAGGGGGATATAGGTGTTCCTGGACAATGTGGACCCAGCGGCATACCTGTAAGTGTGTGTGTGTGTGTGTGTGTGTGCGCGCGCGCGTGTGTGTACAGCTTTTACTATGGCGGTGACAACTAGCATAGCAAAACTCTATTATACCTCTAAATTACAGGGAGCAGGATCCTACGAAGGACTTAATGGGGAAAAGGGAATCATTGGCTTTTATGGCCAAAGGGTAAGAGATCAAGAAGGTGTCTGCATCCTTAATAGAGTCCACCCACTGGGATTTGTAGTCTGTTTGACCTCATTTGCATTGTGTTAAACTACAAACCATTATAGTCAACATCTGTTGTTAAAGTCATATTTGACAGTAAAATCTGATGTGATTGGATTCTCTTCCAGGGTCTCCCAGGAATTTCCGGCCAAACTGGATTGACCGGAGCACAGGTGTGAATTATTATTCTGAAAGGGAAATAAACCATGAATGGTATTGTGACTCATAGCATATTTTATTATTATATTGGGGTTGGGTTTTCAGTCAGGATACCCCGTAATACATTATATTGGGGTTGGGTTTTCAGTCAGGATACCCTCTTATACATTATATTGGGATTGGTTTTTGCATAGATTCATGAAAAGCGTGTCACAGTTGAGTCTAGTTGCAGTATTCTTCAATACATCTCCCATTTTTCATAATTGAAATGCTGAAATAAATTGAGTTCGGGTGTTACTGTAGTTTGATGATTGGTTATTGGAAAAAATCTTTATTAGACTAAGGAAAATGAGCAGAGGAACTACAATGTTAAAATAATTATTTTCAGTATAGATGGATGTGGTGGAGCAGCGTGTGAAGAGAATGTGTGATACGGGTGTAGAATAGGACTGGTCGTCATTCTATAACTGAGGCTGTTGTTATTAGAATGTGTGATACGGGTGTAGAATAGGACTGGTCGTCATTCTATAACTGAGGCTGTTGTTATTAGAATGTGGGATACGGGTGTAGAATAGGACTGGTCGTCATTCTATAACTGAGGCTGTTGTTATTAGAATGTGTGATACGGGTGTAGAATAGGACTAGTCGTCATTCTATAACTGAGGCTGTTGTTATTAGAATGTGTGATACGGGTGTAGAATAGGACTGGTCGTCATTCTCAGACTGAGGCTGTTGTTATTAGAATGTGGGATACGGGTGTAGAATAGGACTGGTCGTCATTCTATAACTGAGGCTGTTGTTATTAGAATGTGTGATACGGGTGTAGAATAGGACTGGTCGTCATTCTCAGACTGAGGCTGTTGTTATTAGAATGTGGGATACGGGTGTAGAATAGGACTGGTCGTCATTCTCAGACTGAGGCTGTTGTTATTAGAATGTGGGATACGGGTGTAGAATAGGACTGGTCGTCATTCTATAACTGAGGCTGTTGTTAGAATGTGGGACTGAGGCTGTTGTTCTCAGACTGAGGCTGTTGTTATTAGAATGTGGGATACGGGTGTAGAATAGGACTGGTCGTCATTCTATAACTGAGGCTGTTGTTATTAGAATGTGGGATACGGGTGTAGAATAGGACTGGTCGTCATTCTATAACTGAGGCTGTTGTTATTAGAATGTGGGATACGGGTGTAGAATAGGACTGGTCGTCATTCTATAACTGATGCTGTTGTTATTAGAATGTGGGATATGGGTGTAGAATAGGACTGGTCGTCATTCTCAGACTGAGGCTGTTGTTATTTAGCAGACACCCTAATCCCAAACAAATAAAAGCTAGTGTGTTATCTTTCAGATAATTTCATGAGATCCTGGACATTCTGTAAACAAATCTAATTTCAATTTCTTATTTTATCGGTGGTGCATCACAGCTTATTGGCGCAGGTAGTGATTTTTTCCAATTCAGAGAGCAGTGCTAGTAGGAAATGATGACCACCCCAAGGTTCAGTTCTATATTGAATTATTGTAATGTTGTTCTTTGTTTTCCTGTCGGACAGGGCGATCCTGGAGACTGGGGACTTCCTGGTCTAATTGGCAGTGTGGGACCCAAGGTGAGATGAACTATAATCACAGTCTCTCTATTATCACCAAATTCCCTCTAATCAATCACTCAATTGTTTTAATAAAGAACGGCCACATATTGTTTTTGTACATTTACATCATTTTTAATCTTAAGATTTTGAAATAGTGAAGTCCAGGGATAGATCCATAATCATGCAACCCGTCCAGAAGTCTCACAGGATTACATATGAATGATAATATCCCATGTTCACCCAGATACAAACTTGAATTAATGTTTGATTTTAGTTAATTCAATAGTTGTATATCTATTTCCACCCAGGGTTTCCAAGGAGACAAAGGGATCAGAGGACCTGACAGGCAAATCTCTTCAAATGACACCGGTAAGACAACGTTTCAGTCATGCAGGTGACACCTGTTAATGTATGACATCATGCCATGACATCACTTAGTTTCATCTGGGAGACTTAGTCATTTATATGAAATGTAAACAATCTGTGAGTGATATAACTAGATCTTTATGGACAGGACACCAACAGGGTCAGGTATGGGTTAGGTTTGTGTCCATCATAATTAGCCTGAGGATCCATTGTTTTGCAGGTTACCCTGGTGATCCTGGACCCCCAGGTTCAAGAGGAACCCCAGGAGACATGGGAGAGATGGGAGTGCCCGGATTACCTGGTCCACCAGGGGTGGGACTTGCCACAGGTAAAATTTGACACATGTTTGACCTGTCCCACCATTATAATGTTATGGTCTGTCCTGTCCCACCAATATAATGTTGATATTATGGTCTGGCCTGTCCAACCATTATAATGTTATGGTCTGACCTGTCCCACCATTATAATGTTGATATTATGGTCTGACCTGTCCCACCATTATAATGTTATGGTCTGTCCAGTCCCACCATTATAACGTTGATATTATGGTCTGACCTGTCCCACCATTATAACGTTGATATTATGGTCTGACCTCTCCCACCATTATAATGTTGATATTATGGTCTGACCTGTCCCACCATTATAATGTTGATATTATGGTCTGACCTCTCCCACCATTATAATGTTGATATTATGGTCTGACCTCTCCCACCATTATAATGTTGATATTATGGTCTGACCTCTCCCACCATTATAATGTTGATATTATGGTCTGACCTGTCCCACCATTATAATGTTGATATTATGGTCTGACCTCTCCCACCATTATAATGTTGATATTATGGTCTGACCTGTCCCACCATTATAATGTTGATATTATGGTCTGACCTCTCCCACCATTATAATGTTGATATTATGGTCTGACCTGTCCCACCATTATAATGTTGATATTATGGTCTGACCTCTCCCACCATTATAATGTTGATATTATGGTCTGACCTGTCCCACCATTATAATGTTGATATTATGGTCTGACCTCTCCCACCATTATAATGTTGATATTATGGTCTGACCTCTCCCACCATTATAATGTTGATATTATGGTCTGACCTGTCCCACCATTATAATGTTGATATTATGGTCAAACGTGTGCTGTCAGTCATAATCCTCTCAGGAGACGCTTCATATGTATTTTAATGCCCAGGTCTTCCTGCTCAGCCGGGACTCCCTGGTACCCCTGGTCCTAAGGGCCTTAAAGGGGAGTCAGGCAGATACCCTACTCTGGTACCTTTACCAGGAAATCCAGGAGAAAGAGGGCCGCCCGGATCAAAGGGATACAGAGGTCTCCCCGGCACTCCAGGTATAACCATCAAATCAAATCTCTAGTGTAAAGGCAAGGGACAGTGTGAGGTATTACTGAGTCTCTATGTCCTTTTTCGGTGTGCCCACTCGATCGGCCTGCCACCATCGCTACGTGTGCCAACTGCATTTACTTCCTGCCCGGCATGCTGCCAGGATGTGGAGGTGAGCTTTATTTCATTGGTTCTTTAACTGTCAACATCTTTCAAATACTGTTTGGCCTGCGTACCAAATGGCATCCTAAACCCTACATGGTGCTGATTTTCACCCTGGTCCAATGGGTCAGGTTAAGTCCACAATCTATGCCCAATGTCAGTGCCTCAGCTAATGATCATTAACGTTTCTGATAGACTGTGTTTTTTCGGGGGGGGGTCATGTTCTGTAGGAAGTGACTGTTTTCCCGGGGATCCGGGGGAACGAGGAGAGAAAGGGGATCATGGATATCCTGGATTAGAGGGGTACTTTGGAGCAAAAGGTCAGTGACCTGTGTGTTCCTTCATTGTGTGCTTGTGTCTGTGTGGCCGAGGCTTACTTGTAGATCACTAATACGTAAAACATGCATTATAGTGTTTAGGTTCTAGTGTTAGATAGTTGTTTTTTTAATCTTGAAGGTTAGGTCACGTTTAGGCATGAAGGCATATCCTTTAACTGTAAGTTGGTCTTGATAACATGTCGATTACCACGAAAGTAGCAAAAAACGTGTGTGTGAACGCTGTGGAGTGTGTTTTACTTCTGAGGACTGAAAGTCTGCACACGGTGAATAAAACAAACCCCCGCATGTCCAGTATTGCTAACATCGTTTTTTTATTTTTTTTATTTAAACTTTATTTAACCAGGTAGGCCGATAGAGAACAAATTCTCATTTGCAACGGCTACCTGGTGAAGATATGTAGATATGTGCAAGACAACATACAGTTACACAAGAGTACAAAAGTGCAAATAGCAGTGGGATTCTACATGGCAAAATAGGGCTGCTCAAAAACAAAAATGTTGTCTGTTTGTGTGTGTGTGCGTGTGAATCCCCTCTGTTTGCATCTGACCTCCAGGCAGCAACGGTGAGTGTGGGTGTAGCTCAGGGATCCCTGGTCGTCCCGGGCAACAGGGCCCCCCAGGACACGATGGACTGCCAGGGCCCAGGGGAGAAACAGGCGACCCTGGAGAGACTGGGGACCCAGGCACACAAGGACCACATGTAAGGAGGACACGTGAACTACAGAACCCTAATTGACCTTAATTAACTGTAAAGGTCAACAGTAAAGGTCAAACTGGACTGTGTGAACATGCAGCGTTAAGGGTTTCCGTTGTGTTAGAAATTGGTTTCAGTGTGGAAATGCATGATGTGAAAGATGAATAAGCAACTTTGTGTGTTTTAAATTAAATTAATTAAACATGATTAGTTTACTGAGAAGACATTTCCATTCTCAGCAACCGCTTTGTTGAAAATAACAGCCTTGCTCAAGGACAGAATTACAGATATTTTGTCCCAGGCAACAAGATTGGATCTGAAAACAAACTAGCTCCCACCAACAAAGACATAATCAATCTACTCAGTGCAGCTTATTATTATCTCAGTACCTCAGTCAGTCCTCCATTCTTTAAACAATGGGCTGAATGCAAACATCTTCACCTCAAAGAATCTCTCTGGTAAAGTATGGACTTTAAAGAGTAGGGGGTAAGTAAGTAGAAGTCCTGAAAAAATGAATAATCAACTAGAAAATGCACTGAGCAAAGCAAAACCTTCCTCAATAGCTTTGATATACACAACCGTTGAAGGTGTAAAATGTTCATTCAGTCGTATGGTGTGTGATTGTTTTGTGTTGACGTGCTGTCTGTTACGTAGGGCAACCCGGGTCGTCATGGTTACAACGGGCCAAAGGGCCAGAAGGGGGAGTCCTTGGTGGCTAATTACAAAGGTAAGTGGAGGTTGGTTAGAACCTGTTCTGCTGTCATTAATTTTGCTGTGGATCGCTCCTCTTGCTCTTTATTCCAGTGTACGGAGCCCGACTTGGTCTCAGCTAAGAAATAAAAAGGAAATTGTATCAAGGAAATTAAATATGTAATTGAAGGTGGTTTTTAATGAGCGTTTTAACATTCCAGCTGCTTCCGTTCACTTTAACTCCCGGATAGAAACACATACAGATGCATAAAAAACAATGCTCTTTTGTAGGCGTTGTTTCAAGTCGATCTGATCAGGGACTCTAAATCCATTAAGGCCGTCATTCCAAAGCAAACACGTCTTGTCTGATCCTACAAATCAGAACTCCACTTAACTCTTTAATTGATTAAAGAAAAGTTACAGTTCAGTGAGTGCAAACATGCTACTACTTTAGTGTGTGTAGCTATCTGATCTCAACGGGAACTGAACCTGCAACCTTACGCCAGACTGCCGGTGCTGTCTGCTGTAGCCAGTCTGGTTTGGAATAATGTGGTGAAATGACATGACAATGGAACTGTGCACCTTAAATTGACCAATGAAGCCTTCAACCTCGTTCATAATATAATGCAAGTGTTGACCCTTTTTAAGACACCACCTGCTGTGTTGGTAATTTCATTTGGCAGGTGAAAAGGGTGCCAGAGGTTTGGATGGTCCCACTGGGCCCACGGGATCTTCAGGTCTGCCAGGGCACGATGGCTCTCCAGGAGCTGTGGGAGACCCTGGACCCCAGGTGAGTCGGAGCCCAGGTGAGTCGGAGCCCAGGTGAGTCGGACCCCAGGTGAGTCGGATCCCAGGTGAGTCGGACCCCAGGTGAGTCGGACCCCAGGTGAGTCGGAACCCAGGTGAGTCGGAACCCAGGTGAGTCGGAACCCAGGTGAGTCGGAACCCAGGTGAGTCGGAACCCAGGTGAGTCAGAACCCAGGTGAGTCAGAGCCCAGGTGAGTCGCACCCCTCTACCGTTACTTTTTTACAAAATTGATCTAAGCGCCTGAGATATTACCTTCACACTTTCCTGTTTCTCGTTTGCTGTGACTAGATATCTTATTTTATTCGCTTTAGACACTCGCAGTACTAACCCCCCCCCCCCGCTAAAGTGTAATATCACACACATACTGCACTTAAAACCCTATGCCCTGACAGTCAATAAATGATTAGTCTGGAGTCAAATTTAATAATAATTATTAATAATTATTAAAGTTTTACTCAAATTATTTGTATAGCTCGTTATAGAGGCTAGTGACTGCCCGGGGCGTTCCCTATGTCATGTGATGCTTCATTATCAATCAGGCTGACAGTTATGGTGGAGCCAGAGGTGAAAAAGGCTACCGAGGACCACCTGGTCCCAAAGGCATACAGGGGAGATCAGGGCCCCCCGGCCCTGGGGTTCCAGGCTACCAAGGACCCCCTGGGCTCACAGGGGACACGGGCCTCCCAGGTCAACCAGGACATCCTGGATCCCCCGGACATCAAGGTAGGAGAGAAAGAGATTAAACTGAATGTAAAGGGAAATCTCCAAAGAGTTAAAGGTGTTAGGTCAAGAGAGAAATGTGTAACATGTATGCCTCTAGTGGATGATTGGTAAATTACAGCAACAACAGAGTCAAATACGTTGTCCCCAATTTCACACTCGTGCTTGTGTCTTACTTTATCACATTTCGTGGCCCAACTCCAAATAGTTTCACTGGGATTTTATGCCCATTGCACATCAGGAGCAAAGCAACAACACAAAAAGCGATATATTTGTGAGCAAATGTTTTGCACAAAACTACACACGGTTTTGTCCCCATCTGATACAGGAGCTCAAATTAGCTATATCACGGCCGCTTCTGCGTCTATTTCGGTGTGCTTTTGGCACAATTTGTGGCGCTCCTGGAGATGCTAGCAACAGAACTGTACGGGCACAGGACCAACTTAAGGGAGCCGATTAATCTAGAGCAGCACCTAGCAGTTTGTCTGAGGTAAAACATAATATTATAAGATATATTAGGCATGTTTACAACTTTGGTTATGAATATAATCTAAAAGAACAGTGTCCAGTTTAACTTCTTTTTTAATTACCTTTATAACCAAACCTGTAAACATGCCTTTTCCTTTGCTATTGAGAAGCCCCATCGAAGGACGATTATGTTTTACCTTTGAGACAAACGTCTAGGCACTGTGCTAGTGCATGTAAACCCACTGGCTTGTGACGTAATTTCACTGATATATTAAGGAAATGTTTCTGATAGCACATACAATCAACTGATTTCATATTTACAGTGTTAAATAAATGTAGATTTTGTGAACGTTCACCGTTTCAGAACGTTCATGATATTTTGTTCAGCTGAACGTCACTAGATGTGTTAATGAAGGGAACATTCTTTGTTTGTCTCCTCAGGGGAGAATCTGCCATGTGTCCCAACCCACCCGGGTCAACCGGGCTTGAAGGGTCCACCAGGTTATCCAGGTATCCGACCTGTGTGTGTGTGTGTTGGTGTAGCATTTCCTAGCTTGCTTTGGGAAACGTGAAATGTGATTAGCAGGTGATTACCGCTAAGCCATTCTGACTGGCCTCCACAGGGAATCCTGGACCACAGGGACGACCTGGACTCCCTGGTACCATGGGTTTAATTGGACCCAAAGGTGTGAGAGGAGGTGACGGCGCACACGGGGAGTTTGGGCCCCCAGGTAATGTCTGAAGATACTCTAAGATTATACTGAGTTATTAAAATAGCTTATAATAGCAGACATTATGTGGTGTTTTGGTGTATTGACTGAGCCTGAGGCCAATCAACAGGACCCAGAGGCCGTGATGGAGATGATGGGAAACCTGGCCTCCCTGGAGTCACACTGGACGGACCCTCGGGACCCACCGGACAGCAGGGACATCCAGGCCTCCCAGGACCTCCAGGAGACTCTCTCAATGTCCGACGTGGCCCCCAAGGATTGCCTGGGACGCCTGGGATACCGGGATCTAAGGGAGTCCCTGGTTTTGTCGGCTTCCCTGGGACTCCAGGTGCAGCTGACAATCTGTTAACACACAGCAACACACACGTACAGTATCTACGACAGAGGCCCCTGTAGTGCATGGAACTCAGGGACATTTTCATTTCCATATTCCATTCTCCCAGCAGACACTGGGGCAGTAGTGTGCATTAAACACATCACAGTCTTGGTGTCTCGCTGCAACTCTAACCCTGCAGGGATTTTACTACAGGGTTACCAGGCCCTCCAGGAGCCGTGGGTTATAAGGGTCTACTAGGAGAACCAGGGGATCCAGGACCCACCGGCCCCCCAGGTCCACCCGTCGATGAATGCAGACAGAAAGGGTTTCCGGGCCTACCGGGGTCCCCAGGACCACCAGGACCTAAAGGTCCACCAGGTGTGACTCAAATATTGTTGTTTTCAGTTTGACTCAAATTGGCACTTTGATTCTCATGCTGATAGACATCAGAAACAGACTGCAGATACATTGGCCAAAAAAACACAAACACACCTTCCTGAAAAGAAACAGCCTAAATCGGAGTGACTATTTACAAAACGTGCTGCAATTTCTAAATAGTTTTCCACTGTCCCAATATCGGTTCAGCATCATGATTATTTGTCTTTATAGTTCATGGCTAAAATAAGGCCCCTACTTAGAATGTGTTATTTACTGGTGTATCTCCTCAGGCCTTCGTGGTGATAAAGGACCAAGTGGAGCCATGGGTGTTCCAGGACACGGACTGCATGGACCCCCCGGGAACCCTGGGCCCCCGGGCCCCAACGGCCCACCCGGGGTCAAAGGTTTCAGTGGGCCGCCAGGTGACCCTGGAGTCCCGGGTTCACCAGGAAGCCGAGGTCAGCCATGTCCCATTTTCACAGATCACGTCAGGGAATGTGAAAGGGTGTCTTTAACTGGTGTTATATTATGGTGCACAAAGATGGCTTTCCAGAGTTTCTCGGCATAAACCCTGGAGGAATCACTGGTAACTGAAATGGCTTAAATGTCCCCTCCATATGCGCATCTCCATATGCGCAACCATTTAGATTTGATTAAAGGAACTGCACAATCCTAGGGCTTCACTTGTTGATGTTGTTGTCCACAGGGCTGAGGGGGTTACCCGGCAGGGACGGTTTAATCGGGACTGGTTCACCAGGCCGGCCTGGAAACCTGGGACCACCTGGGAGACGAGGGGAGAGAGGTTTTACAGGACGAGACGGTCCGCAAGGAGATCTGGGGGACAAGGGAGCTAAAGGTTTGCAGTAAATCTACAGTGCATCTACAGTGCATCTACAGTGCATCTATAGTGCATCTACAGTGCATCTAGAGTGCATCTACAGTGCATCTACAGTGCATCTACAGTGCATCTAGAGTGCATCTACAGTGCAACTACAGTGCATCTACAGTGCATCTAGAGTGCATCTAGAGTGCATCTAGAGTGCATCTACAGTGCAACTACAGTGCATCTACAGTGCATCTACAGTGCATCTACAGTGCACTCTAGAGTGCATCTACAGTGCAACTACAGTGCATCTACAGTGCATCTACAGTGCATCTACAGTGCATCTACAGTGCATCTACAGTGCATCTACAGTGCATCTACAGTGCAACTACAGTGCATCTACAGTGCATCTAGAGTGCATCTACAGTGCATCTACAGTGCATCTAAAGTGCATCTACAGTGCATCTACAGTGCATCTACAGTGCAACTACAGTGCATCTACAGTGCAACTACAGTGCATCTAGAGTGCAGCATCTAACAACTGATCATTGTGGACTATCTCTAGGGAGACATGTCATCCAGTGACGTCTCCAGTGTTTTCAGGCTAGTTTGATACGTCTGAGTGTACTACGAGTTCTGTTTCTTGGGTCCGTCCCCAGGTCGTAGAGGGCTCCCAGGACCCATCGGTCTTATAGATGGACCGTGGTTAAAAGGGCAGAAGGGCGCCCAAGGACCGCCTGGAGAAGACGGCTATTTGGGACCCAGAGGTGAGAGTTACCGGCATCTCTCTCTTTGCAGAGGTGACATCACTGCACCAAAACTTCAACAACACATCAACAAGGAGTTGAAACACAACATAGCAGCTCTGCTAATAGGACTGGAGGTTTCCATTGAAAATTAAGAAAAATAACTAGTTCCAGGTAGTGTGATACAAAAGTATGAGGACAAAACAAATTTTTAGGCACTCTAATATAAATAAAGGTCAATTACAAACCTATGGTTTGGCTTGTGCTTGGATAAACATTAGACTATTCTCTCCAGGTAGCAAGGGTTCAATAGGACGACCTGGTAGACCTGGGGTGAATGGATTAGATGGTCCCCATGGACACGAAAAGGGACCACGAGGACAACCTGGTAGACCAGGTCAACCTGGACTCCCGGGAGCCCAAGGACCTGGGGGTCTAACGGGAGTAGCTGGGTTTCCTGGACCCGTCGGATATCAGGTACCCAATATTAAGAGCAGATTCATTCATTCCGTTAAAGACATCTTCGAAGTAGGATCAAAGTCCAGATCAGATTGCAGAACCAAGTCCAATTCTAGATTTTTTTAACTGAAAACCAAGTGAAGGCAGTTGGAATAGACCTGAACCTTAAGTGAAGGCAGTTGGAATAGACCTGAACCTAAGGTGAAGGCAGTTGGAATAGACCTGAACCTTAAGTGAAGGCATTTGGAATAAACCTGAACCAAAGTGAAGGCAGTTGGAATAAACCTGAACCTTAAGTGAAGGCAGTTGGAATAGACCTGAACCAAAGTGAAGGCAGTTGGAATAGACCTGAACCAAAGTGAAGGCAGTTGGAATAAACCTGAACCTTAAGTGAAGGCAGTTGGAATAGACCTGAACCTTAAGTGAAGGCAGTTGGAATAGACCTGAACCTAAGGTGAAGGCAGTTGGAATAGACCTGAACATTAAGTGAAGGCATTTGGAATAAACCTGAACCAAAGTGAAGGCAGTTGGAATAAACCTGAAACTTAAGTGAAGGCAGTTGGAATAGACCTGAACCAAAGTGAAGGCAGTTGGAATAGACCTGAACCAAAGTGAAAGCAGTTGGAATAAACCTGAACCTTAAGTGAAGGCAGTTGGAATAGACCTGAACCAAAGTGAAGGCAGTTGGAATAAACCTGAACCTTAAGTGAAGGCAGTTGGAATAAACCTGAACCTTAAGTGAAGGCAGTTGGAATAAACCTGAACCAAAGTGAAGGCAGTTGGAATAGACCAGAACCCAGGTTGCTCTGCCTGTGACTGTTGGTTTGTGTTCCTTGCAGGGGGACCCTGGATACCCAGGACATCCAGGAAGACCAGGCAGTCCAGGAAACCAAGGCTTAAGGGGTGAGAATTCAGACAGACAGTACTGACAGGTGATGGGGAGGTCATATACAGACTGTACTGACAGGTGATATGGTGGTCATATACAGACAGTACTGACAGGTGATGGGGAGGTCATATACAGACTGTACTGACAGGTGATATGGTGGTCATATACAGACAGTACTGACAGGTGATGGGGAGGTCATATACAGACATTATTGACAGGTGATGGGGAGGTCATATACAGACATTATTGACAGGTGATGGGGAGGTCATATACAGACATTATTGACAGGTGATGGGGAGGTCATATACAGACATTATTGACAGGTGATAGGGTGGTCATATACAGACAGTACTGACAGGTGATGGGGAGGTCATATACAGACTGTACTGACAGGTGATATGGTGGTCATATACAGACATTACTGACAGGTGATGGGGAGGTCATATACAGACATTATTGACAGGTGATGGGGAGGTCATATACAGACATTATTGACAGGTGATGGGGAGGTCATATACAGACATTATTGACAGGTGATGGGGAGGTCATATACAGACATTACTGACAGGTGATGGGGAGGTCATATACAGACATTACTGACAGGTGATGGGGAGGTCATATACAGACATTACTGACAGGTGATGGGGAGGTCATATACAGACATTACTGACAGGTGATGGGGTGGTCATATACAGACAGTACTGACAGGTGATGGGGAGGTCATATACAGACAGTACTGACAGGTGATAGGGTGGTCATATACAGACAGTACTGACAGGTGATAGGGTGGTCATATACAGACAGTAGTGACAGGTGATAGGGTGGTCATATACAGACAGTACTGACAGGTGATAGGGTGGTCATATACAGACAGTACTGACACTCTGACCCCAAACACTCTCTTTCAGGTAACCCTGGAGACACCATAGCAACCCAAGGCCCACCTGGACCCCCCGGTCCTCCTGGAGACAGCAAGCTGAGAAGTGATCATGTTTCATCTACTTTAACATGGACTCCCAATTCCTTTAGTGAACCACACTGCTTGAGACCAGAACCTGTGATTCAGGGACACTACGTTTAGAAACAGACCATCACTCACAAGCAAGACAGAACCCAGGAAGTCTAGTAGAAACAATTAGTTGATAGCGTAGAGCAGGTTAAATTTGATCGTGTCAACCACAGTAAAAATCAGTAGGCTTTGGATAAACAGTCTCAGACATCCAGAAATCCTGCGTAAAGGATTCCTGAAATCAGGAATAAATAATGAAATAATACGATAACCATGAGCATTTATGTGAAATGAAGTTAGAAGTAATGTGCAACACTGTCCAGTAGGTATTCTGGCTTATGTAGGTGCTGTTGACTTGCATACTAGGCCATGGTGGTTTATGACACAAGTGTGTACTGCATGGTGGTTTATGACACAAGTGTGTACTGCATGGTGGTTTATGACACAAATGTGTACTGCATGGTGGTTTATGACACAAATGTGTACTGCATGGTGGTTTATGACACACGTGTGTACTGCATGGTGGTTTATGACACAAGTGGTACTGCATGGTGGTTTATGACACAAATGTGTACTGCATGGTGGTTTATGACACACGTGTGTACTGCATTGTGGTTTATGACACACGTGTGTACTGCATGGTGGTTTATGACACAAATGTGTACTGCATGGTGGTTTATGACACAAATGTGTACTGCATGGTGGTTTATGACACACGTGTGTACTGCATGGTGGTTTATGACACACGTGTGTACTGCATGGTGGTTTATGACACAAGTGTGTACTGCATGGTGGTTTATGACACAAATGTGTACTGCATGGTGGTTTATGACACACGTGTGTACTGCATGGTGGTTTATGACACAAATGTGTACTGCATGGTGGTTTATGACACAAATGTGTACTGCATGGTGGTTTATGACACAAGTGTTTCTGCTTGACCATCTCTCATCTGTCTACTGTTGTGTCTCCTTTCCTTGCATGACGTGATGGAACTCTCCTTGTCAAAAGTGAAGGTTAGTCATTATGGAAATGTGCCTTCCCTAATTGTTCCCCTTACATCTCCAGTTGCGGAGCCAGGAGATTCGGGCGACCCAGGACTACCAGGAGCCCCAGGAATACCAGGAGCACCGGGAATACCAGGAGACACAGGCCTGCTGGGAAGCCCAGGTAACAAACCGGATAAGAAACCTTTAGAAGTTCAACTTTAACTTCAACTCAGTGTAGTTTGGTGTCTTTATCTGTCTGTGTGTGTTTGTACATATGTATATATATTTGTGTAACTGTGTGCTTGTGTTTGTGTGTGTTTGTGTGTGTATATGCCTACAGGTGTCCGTGGGCCCCCTGGTCTGAGAGGTCGTCCAGGACCCCCAGGACCTCCTGGAAGACCTTTTGAAGGCCGCGGTCCTGAAGGTTACCCTGGTGCTCCCGGCCCCCCAGGTAACCCGCCCGACTAATTTTATGTATAGTATCAGTTGAGTTTGAACTTCTCATTCATGGGTATTTCTTTATTTGGACTATTTTTCACATAGTGAAGAAATCAATGTTAGTAAAGAACGCACATGGAATGATGTAGTAACCAGAGACGGTGTTAAACAAATCAAAATACATGTATATTTATAATAGCCACCCTTTGCTTTGTACACATTTGGAATTCTCTCAACCAGCTTCATGAGGTAATCACAACAGGTTACAGACAATGTCACCAGAAAAGCACCCCCACACCATAACATCGCCTCCTCCATGCTTCATTGCTTATTCGACAAATTACCTATTTTTTCCTCAGGGCCCCCAGGGGCCTCAGGTCTGGATGGTCTGGATGGACTACGAGGTCAGAAAGGACCGAAGGGAGCTAAAGGTGATGTACACATGGATCAATTACTGTCTCCGAAAAATGAATATTATATACAAAGCATGCAGATTACAACAGTCCAAGCAATCCAAATTTAAGGGACACAATGCCTAGCCATGTCTGTGTGAAAACAGCAGAACCAGGTTCTAGTAGTCCCTAACGCGGAGCCATTTATTTGGAGAGTGAGACCGGTTTGGATTCCGTATCATGAGATGTTTAAATCGGAACCTAATGTTCTATTGCAGCCACTTTAGCCACCTATTAACAATTCATGGGAATTAGTTTAACTGTCAATCATTTGAACAATAGTCAACATTCAGAAAGTTGTATCGCCTCTCTAAATGCATGTGTTTGCCCTGTACATTCTCCCAGGACCAGATGTGTCCGGCCCACCAGGCCCACCTGGGTACCCCGGGCTAAATGGTCCCAGGGGACCCCCCGGACCTACAGGAACCAGTACCCCTGGACCTCAAGGCCCAAGAGGTCCCCCAGGCTTCCAAGGTACTATGGGTCTATAACACCCCTGTAGGCTGTATCTTAATGCAGAGACACAATAACAGGTGAGGAGAGGAAACGTCCTCTTCCAGAATTTTTTGTCATTTTTTATTTATTCAGAGGTCAAAGTCCAGTTGACTGGTAAGGTCGTCGATGGGATATTAAGGCTATTAGCGCCTGTGAGATTTCTGAGTGGTTGATTTAGGAAATATTGTCCCCCAGGACCCCCAGGACGCCCTGGTGAGCCAGGTGGTTTAGGTTTCGGGTGCACAGAACATCACAGAGGACCCGACGGAGACCCAGGCTACCATGGTGTTCACGGCCCTCCAGGTGTGTCTGTCTAACTGTGTGTGTGTGTGCATGGGTTAGTGTTGTTGTTCCTGCCTCAGCACTCAAGTGTTGTGTTTCATAGGGCCACCCGGGGAACCAGGCCCCCCTGGTACGGCAGAGTACTCCCAGGGAGATCCAGGGCCCTCTGGTCCACAAGGACCCCCTGGTCATAAGGGACAAAGAGGCCCTCAAGGATTCCCAGGGCCAGAATCCTCCCCAGGACCTCCGGGACCCAAGGGTAACCGCAAAACAGTGCCTTGAAGTCTTTCAAACAGAAGAGTTTGTTTATTGGCTTTATTCCTGCTCTTTGTTATTCTGTGTGACAGCTGATATTACTTCCTGATAGGTCGCAGAGGCCCGGTTGGAATCATGGGCCTAGTTGGACCAAAAGGTCCGCCAGGTGGCTATGGCCTCCACGGCCCCAAAGGTGACAAAGGCAGTCCGGGGGATGCAGGTGAGCCCTGAGACAAACGGAGCTAGCGGAGACGTTCTCCCTCCGTTTTTTTAGAACATTCTGACAGCCATGTTCCTCTGTATCCATTTTCAGGTTCTAAAGGACGCCCCGGTGGAGTGTTACATGCTTCTAGTATAACCCCAGAACCGCCCGTAGGGGAACCTGGCCCTCCAGGACCAGCAGGTCGTCCCGGGCCTCCGGGCAGCGCTGGTCCCGGTGGGTCCCCTGGACCTCATGGTAGGTGGCCTAATTAAACCCGGTGTGTGTGTGTTTTTATTGCCCCAATTTATAAGTGTGTGTTTATGTGTGTGTTTGTGTGTGCTCGCCTTCACACCAAGTGAATGCTGTCTGTGTTCCCACAAAGGTCCAAAGGGCCCTGCTGGGTCTCAGGGGCCCACAGGGAAACCAGGACCTCCGGGTCCAGCTGGACCTGTAGGAAGTCCAGGTGATCCGGGACATAGAGGTTTTGTTGGACGTCAAGGTAAAGACAAACATCAGCTTTCTCACCTTGCTTAAACAAACAGAAAAATAATGAATCTCCCTTAAAATCGTGTGACTCAATATCAGTCACATTTACATTATTCACCTGGCGTAAAACGTCTCAAATCCAACCATGCCTGTACCCTCATCCGCAGGTCTCCCGGGTCCTCGTGGTGACCCTGGCTATGCCGGCTCTACCGGCTTGATGAAATCTGGCTTTGTGCTGGTGATCCACAGCCAGTCGGTTATGGTTCCCCAGTGTCCCGAAGGCGGCGCCCCCCTGTGGACGGGCTACAGCCTGCTCTCCCTGGAGGGACAAGAGAAAACGCACACACAGGACCTGGGTAGGCCTCCATCTTTCACATTCATATCGTCTGTCTTCCATTTGTGATCGCATGAGAAGGTTCACCCTCCCCCCTCCTGCAGGCCAGGCAGGCTCATGCCTTCGAGTCTTCAGCACCATGCCCTTTGCCTACTGCAACAGTGGCACCTGCGACTACGCTAGCCGCAACGACAAGTCCTACTGGCTGTCCACCACGGCTGCCGTGCCCATGATGCCTTTGTCGGGCCTTGAAATCCGCGCACACATCAGTCGCTGTGCCGTGTGTGAGGTCGTCTCGCCCGTCGTTGCGGTGCACAGCCAGGACACTGTTGCCCCGGCCTGCCCTCCCGGTTGGAGAAGCCTGTGGGCTGGCTACTCTTTCCTCATGGTGAGTGTGGGGCGGTGGGGGGGTCTGGTTGGTGTGGGGCAGTGGGGTGGTCTGGTCGGTGTGGGGGGGTCCTGGTCGGTGTGGGCGGGAGAGTGTGGGGTGGTGGGAGGCTCTATGCGGAGTTGGACGGAGATGCAAAATTATGTGTTGATGTTTAATTGTGTGGTGATGTTTAATTGTGTGTTGACGATTAATTGTGTGTTGACGATTAATTGTGTGTTGATGATTAATTGTGTGTTGATGATTAATTGTATGTGGACGATTAATTGTGTGTTGACGATTAATTGTGTGTTGATGATTAATTCTGTGTTGATGATTAATTGTGTGTGAGCCCCTATACAGTAGCGGTGTGGGTTGCTATTGCTATCTTTTCCGCCCTCCAGCACTCCGGGGCGGGTGACGAGGGTGGGGGTCAGTCCCTGAGCTCGTCGGGTAGCTGCCTCCGGGACTTCCGCACTCAGCCCTTCCTGGAATGCCAGGGCCCGCGAGGCACGTGCCACTACTTCGCCAACGCCTACAGCTTCTGGCTGACTCGCGTGTCCCCAGACAACGACACCGTCGTCACGCCCACCGTGCTGAAAGCCGGCGAGCAACAACGCCGACAGGCTAGCCGTTGCCACGTGTGCACCAGGGCCTGAACAGACGATCGCGTCGCCTGTTTTTCTCCTTTCCCAGGGTATTGAACGATTGCGCCAAACGGAACGCTTGGGGCCGTATATATCTCGTACATCCGAGGGTGTCGTCGTAGACGGCTGGACAACCCCCTGGGGCGTTTGCTGTTTTATCCACATGCCCAAATGCCTTTTGATAATGCTAACCCTTTTCCCCACTCCCTCTGTATTAGCACAAATGTAGTAACAGGTCTAATGATGCGCTAGTCCCTTCAGCACATGGTCGGTTGTCCACTGTAGAAGCTTATGCCTTTATCAGTGTGTCAGAGCTACCAGATCATCTCCGGGGCTGACCCAGGTGGCTAGTTTTACCCAACCACACTGTAGATGGAACTGGATCCTCATCCATAGACTACAAGGCAAAGCTAATGAATGTGAAGGATGATGACAATTTGTGAAACTTTCCCTTTAACTTTACCCATATATGAGGATCTGCTTGAGGACAGGAAACTCTGAAAATGCCGGGAGCTCCAAGTTGCATAATGGATAAATATATTTTATATTCTATATTTTATCAATACATTTGATACGTTTAACAATGTAGCAGTAGAAAATCGAAAAACATATCATCAGTGTTGCATCAATATCCGTGTTTTGTAATCATTATTTGCACTGCAGCTATTGCAGATTTAAAAGGCTGTGATCGGTTTGTGGTCAGGTTTTCCTTGGTCCAACACAGCACATCTACGTTGTACACCTATATCTGTTCATGTGAAATGACATAGAAATAGTCTGCTGGTGCCTTTGGTGTAAATATCCATTTGATTCATGTTGGTGCTGATAATTACAGCGATGCTCTTATCATTGACATTTATATTGTGCTTTACATTGAAGCATATGCTTTTTTATTCTCTAAAACAATAAAAAAACAAATCCCCTTGAATCACATGATGTACAGGGACCTTCCATTTACTACACTGACTATACTAAACAAATAGAGACCAGACGCACACATCACATAGCTCACCAAGAGTCCCAGCTCTCCCACAGCGGGTTGAAGCTCATATTTATTTCTCATGACAACAGAACCCATGTGACAATCAGCATACAGTACTTGTTTTTCTCAAACATTTTTTTTTCTTCTCGTTTTTAGCAATAAGAGGACACCCAGTGCATGAGACAGATGACTGACAGTGCTGTGCGCACTCTACCCTTCACAGTGCACAATTGTATACAAACACAAAAGAAAGAAAGGATTGTACATCGTTACGCTCCTCCAGCCTGCACACCTCCACCGCATGGAGCAAAGTGAATGTTTAAAACAATCATTTTCAGAGTAGACCTGCATACAGTGCAGCTTGGCACTCACACACACACACATGCACACACACACACACAGGTGTAAAGGACAGAACAGTTCTGTTACTCCCCCCTCCCCCAATTGGCCTTTACTCTGTGACTGTAGGCCGGCTGCACATGTCCGCTATCAGATGGGTTGAGATTTTGGGGACCTATGTGTTTATTGGTCTTGGGGAACTCCCAACTCCACCCTGGATTCGGCCACACCCCTACTGGCCATGCAGGTGCATGCTGGTCTATGAGAACAGGAGAGCAGTGTGGTGACATGGGTCTAGGCTTTAGTCTTTTAAGTGTGATGGATGATGATTGGTTAGTGCAGTTATCAAGTATCTTAGCCTCGATCTCAACGGCCATGTCCTCATTGGCAGGCAGAGCAGTTGACACCTATCATCTAGACACACAGAGACAATCAGGGGAGGGTTGTGACAGACAGCCAATCATCGCGGGGATTGACGGCACGTCACAGACAGCGGATTGTCCACACGACCGCGTCACTCAGCCAACCAATGATGACATGTTCCTTGGCACAGCTCTAGTAGTCTCATTCTTACACAAAAATATATATACGCATATTTTTTCCAGAGTTAATTCTTAAGCAGGTGCAACGACAGTCTACTGCAAGCATAAGCATCTGTCAAAAAGCTCCGGCGCTGATTATGCCGGGTTACAGTCGGCGTTCATACCCAAGTTAATGACCGGCAGCCTCGTAGTTTTAGAATTGTATTAGGCTTTTGAGCGGTGATCAACCGGGCAAAAACAAATCGCATGGGTCAGCGCGAAATCATCGTAGAAGGCATCTGGCAGAAGTAAATTAATCCACAAATACAAATAGAATATATTTAAATATATCTCATCAGCGAGTGTTCTTGAATTTGATTATATAATCTTCGAATCCATTTAAAAGACATGGTAGAAACAGGAACCGGAACAACCCACAGGAGGCATAGCAAAGGAGAGGATTAGGGTCTCAGAGTGCCACCGTCCAACTAAAAAACAGGGTCTGTTTAGTGCGTTGTCTCTGGACAAGAGAGACGAACACAAAAGAGACCAAAAGATGTCCTTTGGCCACGTCATTGTCGGCTATTTCAAATCAACTGTCAACAAAAATCGGGTCAAATCGTGACGTTGGTTCGGAAAGTCTGAGCTTCAGAAACGGACCTGGAGATCCCAGTTGTGTTGAAAGCACAGACAACCGACGTGTGAGATGTCCAAGTTACCAGGGCCGTTTTGAACATGAACCTACTGTACTCCCACAGGTTTCATAGCAGAGCAGGAGACCACGCCTGTGCCAGCTATTGCCACCAACCCATATGAGATAACCAACCACTACAAAGATCAAACATAGCCACGATTTACCTCAACAACATTTGGCTGGTTTGGACTAATAGATTTGTCTTTTCTCCACGACCCACCATCATTACTGTTACTTCACGACATAAAAATAAAGCTCCCAGAAATGTAAAACAATGCAAGGTTTTGGCCTTGGCTACCCATAAAATGTCTGACTGCGTAATTGAAGTGTGCCACAGTGTCTCTCCTTTTACAAACGTTACCCTTCGTTAAGTTAGCACCTCTGTAGAGGTCTTTTTGGTTGTGTATCAGCACATGCTCATCGTTTTCTTAACTAGACTTGTCTACATACTACATGCCAGCAACCAGAATCTCCTTTCAACTGAATCCTTGTCGAAGGCTCTGACTGACGACCACAGCTTGTGAACATACAAACTGAAGCACTGCCCTAACCCTGTTCTGGGTCCGGGAGAGGTATGGTACATTCTGTAACACAATGGCCCAGGGCCAAATAAAAACCTATGGCGACTGCATCATTCAACTTAAAACAGAGACTGTGTGTTGACAGTGAAAACATCTTCCATTCGAAAGAGTGCCTTGAGCACCGGAAATCCATTGAGTGTTTGGCGTAAAGATTTTTTTACTTCATAGATTATGCTTAAAAATGTAAAATACCAACAACAAAATGTAAAAAAAAAACATTAGTCTACACCTAGAAAGTTTTTGCTGCTTCATTCCTTTTAGTTTAGAAAATATCTATTCATACTAATATTTCATGTAGACACACAAAATAGAAAAATATCAAATATCACTGGTGATGATAAGAAAACATGACAACCTGAACAAGCGGAAATATTGCTATGGTAACCAACATTGTCCTTTGACATCAGCAATCCCACCTGGTACATTGGCTGCCTCTGGCCCCGCCCCCTGAATGTGAAGTGGGCCAATCAGTAGTGCCAGTCCAGAAGGGGGTTGGGCATGGGGCCAAACGGATTAAAGTCAAATGGCTGTGTCCCAGAACACAGTGGTCTGTGTGGGGTAGGGTGGAGGCCGGATCTTTTTGGCCACATTGCTCTTCCCGTAGGTCGGGAGGGCGGGCATGCTCTCCTGTTTACACAGGTTCCTGTCCGGGGGGTTCCTTTCCGGGGGTTCCTTTCCGGGGTTCCTTTCCGGGGGGGTTTTCTCTGTGGGGCGCTGTCTGGAGCGGATCTCCATGCAAAGTGTGCGCTTCCTTTCGATCTGCTCCAGCATTGTGCTGTCCCCGCACATCCAAGGCATCTGGGGTACCTGGGCAGGAATGGAAGCAATTAGGGAAATCAAATCAACCACATGTCAAGAATGGAAACAAACAGGCTGTGTTTATCCAGGTTTTTGGGTTGGCAGTAGACAGGGGTTCGTCTGGCCTTACCTGGACCTCTGGCGCTTGCCTCTGTGGTGTCCCCAGGGGGGAAGGTGTAACTGGGGCAGAGGAGGAGCGGCAGTACTTCTGAAGTGCTGGTTTCAACTCTACATTAACGGACAAATGCATCTCAATTAGCTCTGTTAAGTGCGAGAGAGAAAAACAGTAGGCCTGCAATCAATTAGATCCTTGTTGTTTTATAGTTTTTCATTGGTTTAGATGGTAGGCCCTAATACAGTAAGTATATATAGTGCGATATTATTTCATGTCAATTACTTCAATAGTAATGTTATAGGCAGAGTTGACCTGAAAAAATGCGGTACAACACTCTACTCTTTTTTATAAAATGTGTTTAGAACAATTTAATTACCTATTGTGACAATAATTGGGCAGGAGATTAGAACCGGTTACCTGCAGATGTAGTTTTCCAACCAGGTCAAATAATAGTCAAATTGTTTCACTATACATCAACAGTGCAGAGATCAGAGATCAGATCAGTGATGTGATCAGATAAATAACCAGAGTCACTTTCTGTTGAATTGTGCCATTTCAAGTCTCACCTGTACTGCCAGAGCCCAACACCAGTGGGGGGCTGCCAGCGTGTCTTCCGTGCCGAGTCGGTGTCGCCGTGGACGAGTGTTGCCCCGGTACACCGTTCTTCTCTTGTGCTTTTGATTGCTCCACGCTAAAAGTCCCCTTGTCTCTGCTATCGCGCCTGACCAAGGCCTCTGAGCTGTGACCTAAGCGGTCTTTATTGTCATGCCTAGGATCTGCACCACAGCCACTCTTACCGTAGCTGTCGCGCCGGGGCGGCAGCTCAGAGCCATTGCAGCTCCTGTCCTTGCTGTCACGTCGGGCTTCGAGGCCATTTCTTGCCGACTCTTTGATGTCGGGTTGGGCGGAGGGCTCCACTCCGTTGTGACTACGCTCTTTGACCTCGTGTCTCGACTCCGGGCTGTAGCAAACCCTGTCTCTGTCCTTGCTGTCGCGTCTGCACTCCAGACCGGTTCTGGGCGAGTCTCTGCTATTGTTGCTCTGCCTGGGTAGGAGCTCGGGGGGCGGGTCCGTCCGTTCTCTGCTGTCGTGTCGAGAGTCAGTCGCGCTCCTGGTTCGGTCTTTGCTGTCTTGCCGGGGAAGAAGTTCCGGTGGGTTCTGGTGCCCGGGCCTTTCTTTGCTATCGTGCCTGCTCTCCACGCCGTTCAGGGGAGAGTTTTTACTGTCCAGACATTGTATCGGCTCCGTGCCATAGACACTTTTGTCTTTACTGTCCCGCCGAGGCATGCGTTCCGCGTTACTGCAGCTCCGGCCTTTGCTGTCCCGTCTGACCGGCGGCGGCTCCGTGGTGCTCCGGTCTTTACTGTCCCTCCTCACCAACAAGGGCTCCACACTGCTGCATCCACGCTCCTTGGTGTCACGCTTCACGGGCGGCGGCTCCACACTGCTGCATCCTCGGTCCTTGGCGTCACGCCGGTGGGAAGAAGACTCCTTGCCTCGCTCCTTACCCTCCCTCTTGGACTCCTTGCTGTGACTGTGACGCTCCTTGCCGTCACGCTTGGACTCGCCGTGAGGCTTGTTCTTGCTGGACTCGTCTGTAACGAAGGAGGAGCACAGTCAGTACGTCTGACCTGTACAACAAAGTTCATGCATGAAATAAGCGGTGAAGACAATATAAAGGAAATGGAATCAGTAGGCTGCGCATAAATAATATCAAAATAAATGTCAGTTCTACTGAATTGCCACTTGGTGTCGCCCGTGAGCTTTGAGCCATGCTGGGATGAGGTCATTAAGTGTTGTGCTCCTGGGAAATGTTTGGGTTTGTTGTTGTTTCACTTGACAGATGTCATGGTGGAATTATACAGGATATTAAATGCATAGAATTGGCCTACTGTTATTAGCATGTAGGCTAAGGCCGCGTTTGAATGTTTTTTTACTATATAATATATACTTTAAAACAATGTAACAGGTCGTTGTGACAAATGTAATGTCCTCTCGGAGTGTTTGTCAAATTTCCTTTGTCTTTTTAACCAGGCAAAGAAAAATGTAAACAGCATTTAGAAGACTAACGTGTCAAGCTTTCCTTAGAAGTTAAACAGAAATGCTAATTGGTCGCCCATGTTCCATGTTTTAGCACTTTGGTAAATCAGCGCATAACCAGAAGTCCAATAGGACAGACTTGCGCCGCGTGTCACGGGTGTGTGTCAGTTCTGCTGGCTCCACTGTCTCATCCAATGACAGCGTACGGGGTGATTAAACAGCGGATAAGTGGGTCATGCAAGCTAGCAGTGTTTCTGTCGTCCCTCTGAGGGGAAAGTGTCAACCTCCCCGTCAGCAAGAGGACCGCGTGATTGCGCCTGACCAATCACAAAGCGTAGCTCAGCCGACTTGCCCCGACCAATCACAGAGCATAAAAGGGCACAGGTGCTCGTTTATGTCAAAAAAGAAAGTTATTAACTTTGTATAGCAATGCCTCTGCCTGGATGGTGTGAGTGAACTCGGAATATGTAATGGTTTACAAATTGTATGCCCCAAGGGGAAAATATTATAAGGATATTTCTGCATGTATATGGGATATTACTCTGTATTATTGCATGTCAGCAGGATATGACTGCGTGTCTGTAGGATGCCATCCGAAATAGATATTAAGTACGGCATAACAAAGATATTACTGCAAATCAACATGACTGCATATGCATGAAAATAACAGAAAATCAAATGACTGCATATGCATGAAAAGAACAGAGCAAAATCCTTTTGAAGCTATACACATGATGTGTATGAAAAGCAAGATGCAAACAGCTTTGCAATGTAAAAATGCCAGTAAGTCATCAACTGTCATACAGACTACATTCTCTCTCCTGATTGGTTAGTGTCAAGCTGTTTTCCTGATTGGTTAAATCTTTTGTAGCTGATTGATCCAAGAGAAGAGTAAAACTCTCTGATCAGGTGTCAGCGCTTCTGAAGAAGCTCTCAGGAGACTATTGCTGCACACAATGAGCTGAGATGCCAGCGTGACCTGTGCTGTGATTGGCCCAGTTCTCAACAGAGAGGAGTTCTGCAAATAAGAGAGGCTCCTTCTTCTGTTGCCATGACGAGGTTGGAGCCGGCGGTTGCCGTGAAGCTCGTGGAGTTAAGTGCAGATTGACATGTCCTCCATCATGTTTTATGTACAGCGTAAATGGGTGCAAATGCACTCAACCGGATGGAATTACCCAATGGAGTAAGTTGATATGTTGCATATCAGGGTAAAAGAAAGCCTCTGCCGTCTGGTTGGGGGTATCTGGTAAGGGGTATTAGGGTATCTGGTATGGGGTATCTTGTATGTGGTATGGGGGTATATACGGTATGGGGTATCTGGTATGGGGGTATCTGGTATGGGGGTATACGGTATGGGGGTATGCGGTATGAGGGTTTCTGGTGTGGGGGTATCTGGTATGGGGGTATCTGGTATATGGTATGGGGTATCTGGTATGGGGTATGAGGGTCTGGTGTGGGGGTATCTGGTATGTGGGTAAAGATACCATCCTTCAAGAATATATTCCCTCGTTTGGAGGCTTGATGATGTTGGCGGAAAGTGCTGTTTACACCGTAGTCCAAAATCTCTAATTGTTGTTCAAATGGGTTGAGATCTGTTGACTGCCAAGGCTGTAGAATACTCCCATTATTTCCATTGTCATCAAACCTCTGAGTGGCCCCTCATGGCCTGTGAATGGGGGCATTATCATCCTGGAGGAAACCCAATTAGGATCTCATCTTGACAAGACAGGAAGTGCATAGACTGTGTCATTTCAGTGGTGGGCAGCTATGTGTACCCACACACACACACACACACACACACAAAGTGTGTTTAAACACACCGTTTGGTTATTTAAGAGTAATGCGGCGTGATGGCCTGACGCCACAGTTTGCCGGGTGTTTGCCGGCGTCTTTGATCTCTAATCCAACCAGATTAAATAATATGATCTGCATCAGTCTACGTTCACTGGGACCAGATTAAAACTGGCTCACTCGAGAAATGCCTGCAAAAAGCTGCAGAAAACCATGCAAACATGCATGCTATCAAATGTAATGAGATTGGAGTTTGTTTAACCAGATGATGCGAGGGGTTATGTTAACCCGCCACTGATGACAACACTAACCATTAATTAAACCAGATATATATATCATTTTTTTAAACCCTTGCTGTGTGTTATTAAATGGTAAAGGCATGGCAGTCAGACTGGACCAGATACTGTACTACTACAGCTGTGAAGTGGCCCTACTATTGTAACTCTATGCTGACTAATTCTGTAACCACATCGACCAACAGATCTGTTTAACCGGCACTCACTCTCTCCCGGCTCCTTGGACTTCCTCCCGCTGGCGTTCTTCTTCATCATGTTCCTGCCGGCGGTGAACAGGTTGGTCAGCTCGTCCAGGGGACTGGTTGGTGTGCGCGAGCGGCCCGTCGACACATTCTGCATGGACCCGTGGAGCCGCCCTCCGGACGCACAGTCCTGCGGCGGCGAGCCCTTTCCGTGGGGAGTCGCGGAGGCGCTGCGCGGCATCCCGCCCGGGAACGGCGTGGAGGCGTCAAAGGCGGGCGTGCGCATCAAGCTGAGCGGTGTGAGGCAGCGGCCCATGCTGACGGGCGACGGGCACGCCGAGTGGCTGCGCTGGTAGCCGTGGGCCGAGGACGCCGAGGACTTGTACAGGGTGCAGGGCAGCGGCGGCGCGGACGAGCGCCCCGACACGGTCAGGGTGGGCGTGGCCGTCAGCTCGCGGCGCAGGTGCGCCGACGGCGGCTCGGAGGACGAGGAAGAGGTGGGGGACTTACTGAAGGGCCCGGGGCTGTCCATCATGGGCAGCTTGGCCAGGGCGTCCAGAGGGGTGAGCGGGGACTCGTCCGAGTTGGGCGAGCACTGGGCCGGCGCCGGAGGGAACACCAGGAGCGGCGGCCGGTGGCTGAGGAGGTTGGGAAAGGGGGCGGGGATGTCGCAGAGGGGGATGTTACGCGGGGTAGAACAGCGGCTGAGGGGCTCGGGGTCCAGGGGCGCGGGGGTGGGGCAGGCGGAGCGGCACCCGGGCGGGTCCCAGCGGTAGTCCATGTCATCCAGGAGGGGGTACTTCATCTCCTCGTACACAGACTCGTCCGGCTCATCGTCCTCGCTCCTTGGCGCCTCTGTGTGCCCCCCGCCACCCACGCTGGCACCCATCTCTATGTAGACAGGCTCATCGTAGTCGGAGTGGTGGCTGGGGCTTCCGTCGCTTGGCGGCGATGGGTTACGTTCCCGCTCCGAAGAGGGGGAGTGACCCTTGGAGCCGCTGTGCTTCCTGATGTACGACTCGTCGAAGGAGGTGCTCAGCTGGGTGTTGGGGTTCCTTCTGGGTTTGGGCGGGGGGACCCTTTTGCAGTCCTCACCACAGCCTTGTGGAGCTGGAAGGGAGTAGAAACAAGCGAATGAGTCACGAGGTCACGAGTTAAAGGCTGAACGATTCATTCCGGTCACATATCTGACACACAACTAGACGTGCGCAGCTCAACCGTTTGTGTTTCTAGGTCAGATTTACGCTTGTGTGGAAGGTTTTCTGGGTCCAACTCTGGTATGCATTTCAGGTTGGTATGACGCGGCGTTGCAGAGTGTCCCTTTGGCTCTAGTGGAACACTGCCATATGGAGAGAGACCCATGTACCTTTAAGCTACGTGTGTTCTGGTTATGGAGAGTGACGCGTGTACCTTTAAGCTACGTGTGTACCTTTAAGCTACGTATGTTCTGGTTATGGAGCGAGACGCGTGTACCTTTAAGCTACGTGTGTTCTGGTTATGGAGAGAGACGTGTGTACCTCAGTGTTTTTTCAAAGGTTACATTACAAATGTATTTATTTTTTGTTTTGCTGTTCTAGTCTTTCGTATTTCTAGATCAGATAGTGGAGATGGAACAGGTTTCCTCTAAACTGCAGATTTGACACATTTAATAATTCAGAAGCCAGATGGTCCAGACGCATGCTCCTTTCTATGACTCCTCTAATTCCATCACAACACACACACACACACACACACAGACACAGACACACACACACACACATATGTCCGCAATACCGCTGCTTCAACCAAATTTGTCCCTACCACAAAGACATACAGGCAGTAATATTGTTTTTCTGTGATTGTGAAACACAGAAAAACATGCTGGCTGTAATTAAACATGTTTGTGAATTCATATGGGCCTTATATCCCTGCCCCATTTCCACTATTTCTTCACACATTTCAGCCAGATAATGAGATGATAATTTCATTTCAGCTCAGCCAGATGTGGCGTGTGTGTGAGTGTGTGTTTTGTAATAGGCTAGTTGTGGCAGTGTTTGTGTCTGTGTGAGTGTATGTTGTAATTGCATATGCTAGTTGTGGCAGTGTGTGTGTCTCTGTGTGTCTTTCTGTCTCTGTGTCTCTCTGTGTGTCTCTGTGTGTCTCTGTGTGTCTCTCTGTGTCTCCTGTGTCTCTCTGTGTCTCTCTGTGTCTCTGTGTGTCTCTCTGTGTCTCTCTGTGTCTCTCTGTCTCTGTGTGTCTCTCTGTGTCTTTCTGTGTGTCTCTGCGTCTCTGCACTTGGAGGCTCTCCGTGTTTTTGTTGTCGTCATTATGCTAACTAGGTTACTAGTGGATTCTGAGGTCTGTTTATAACCCACTTCCTTCGCCTCCTGCTCTTTCACCCCACCCCCACCCCCGTAGCGGATGTGTTTACCCGTACCCCCTCTCCTCCTGGGGGAAACTGAATCTAGGTCAATCGCTCCTCCTGAATGAATTCTGGCCCCTCCTCCAACCCCCCTCCTGTTGGCGCAGAGCCCGCTCAGGCTCGTGCAACAGACCTCCCCCTCTGAGAGGGACACCCCCACACCGCGAAGCCAATTGGCCGGGCTGCCTTTGAGCTCAGCCGTTGCCGCCGCTTCATTGGCCCACGCTGCCTGCTGCCGTTCTGATTGGCCGGGCTGCAGGGGGTCTTGTTTCCGAGGGATGGTTGCCGTGGTGCAGAGGAAGATCTGTGCGCACACTGAACCACTCCAACGTGAGGCAGCCGGGACGCATCCCTGAACGTCCACGTACCACTGCAACGCGGTCAGACCGAGACGTATTTAACCCGGATGATCTCCCGGGGACCCTTTGAGACCATGGCCCTTTAATAAGCTATTCATTAACGGTTAATTTAGCTGCGCTTGTTCGCTTTACCGAGCCGGGGATGTTGGCGCTCTGCCAGAGTAGCGTGTTGCTCAGCGGGCCTACTGGGTATATCGCAGAAGGCCTCCGTTTGTATGCTCTCGACCTTGATTACATCAGTGATTAGGCGCTATATAATGGTCACTAAGCTTCAAGACGAGGCCAATCTCTTGATTTTACTTTTGAATGAAGTAAAATCAAGTCAACTGTACGTCAATTCAATCATTTCCTGCTTCGGTGTTCTTTCACAGTGGTAACCACAGTAACCATCTGAGGCCCACTCCCATTTATAGTCCTGTTCACCTGCTTCCTTTCTCTTTTTCTCTCCACCCGTTCTGTTTCCTGAGAATCGCTGTTGCTAAGACAGGCGACCCCAGGCAGTGTCCTTGCTGAGCGGATGCCTAGTGCACCTTGTGGGAATAACCTGCTGGATCTGATGCATGCTGAAGGAGACCCGCCAGGACCTCCACGTCAGACCTCCTCCAATGTGACCCCGTCAATAACACAGTCTCCAGGGGACATTCTCCAGCAAAAACAAGCGCTCCAGAGATTAGCCGTCACTGTAGAGTGTAGACAACGCAGGAAGTCTGTGGATGTGGGGAGGCATTCTTCCTAAATGGCCAGTTGGTCCGACAGCACATTGCAACTGGTCGCGGGTCACTTTTGCACGCGACGTCTAGAGGCTCCTCAAGCCTGAATGAGTTAGTTCAGTCGGGTTGTGTTGCTGTGAAATCCTCAGGGGAAGGCGAGTGCGTTAAGGAAACCAAATGACCACGGCCTGCTGATCATTGACACGACATCACCAACGGATCTTACACACGCGTGTCCGACAGGGGGAGGAGAAAGCCAGAGTTGCATCCTGCTAATCGGCAGTCCCCATGACAACAGGCAGACCCCATGGTAGGGTTGACTACTGTAATGGGCTCTTAACTGGACTTCCCAAAAAGACTGTAAAACAGCTGCAGCTCATTCAGAATGCTGCTGCTAGAATGTTAACAAAAACTAAGAGAACAGAACACATCACGACGGTTCTTAAATCTTTGCACTGGCTTCCAGTTAGTTACAGAATAGATTTTAAAGTTTTGCTAGTAGTCTATAAATCTCTGAACGGACTGGGCCCTGAATACATACATTTTATTCTGATGCATGGCATAAATGAAAACCTGTAATGTATACCTTTGGCCAGCGGAGCAAAAAGACCTATATGTTCTAGAGAAAGGCACTGGTTCAATTCCCCCCGCCGGACGCTAAATTGGTGTGGGATTGGCAGAAGGCCATCGGAGAGGCGTGTCTCCGTGAGGGACTTTGGACAAGTGAAGCGTGAGGACACGCTCTCCCGTTTGGTGGGGGTAATGCAGCGACCCTGGTGGTAATTTTGTAGATGGCTCTGCCCAGCGTTCTCCCACAGGGGAGCCCTAGGTTGCATATGCCGTCACTTCAGCATTACAGATTGTTATAAAATGCATGTATTTATTATTATCTTTTTTTAATTCTGATAAAAGCATGTATTTTATCATTTTATTATTTTCCTCTGTAAAGCACATTAAATTGCTGCTATGTATGAATTGTGCTATATAAATAAACTTGCTTGCTTGCTATGAGTGTTTACTGTAGTTCTGTTCTCTCAGTATGAGTGTTTACTGTAGTTCATAGTTACATAATGACATTCTGTTGTTTCTGTCGGTCCTCAGCTGTGTGTTTAACTGTGGATTTGTGTATCTAGATGTGTAGCCCCGCCCCCTCACCATCACAGCTGTCTGGATTGGCCCGGCAGCCTCGGCAGACCAAGGTGGGGCTGTGGTCCACCGTCTCAGAGGAGATGCTCAGCTTGGTGGCCGGGTCCCTCCTGGGTTTGGGCGGAGGCTGCTTGCGGGAGGTGGGACTGCCCACCTCCTCGTCCCCTCCGCCCACCGAGTGAAGGGACTGGGAGCGCACAGCGAACCCTGGCCCGCCGGCCAAGTACGGAGGAACAGCCACGCGCTCCGGGGGGGCCGGCATGGTCAAGGAGCTCATACGCAGGTGCTTCCCCTCGGTCACCACCTCCTCGCCGGTCCTGAGATGGAGAAGAGAGGAGGGAGAAGAGAGGAGGGCAGAGGGGGGAGAAGAGAGGAGAGAGAGAGGGTGAAGAAAGGATGGCAGGGAGAGAGAGAAGAGAGGAGGGCAGATTGGGGAGAAGGGAGAAACGGGAGAAGAGAGAAGAGAGACAAGAGGGGGGAGATGGGAAGAGGGGGAGTGAGAAATTACTACAGAGTTTTTGTGGTATCTTCTATGATGCGTGACAACTGATCTGGAAAGTGGAGGTATACGTGTGGGATAATTTACTGCTTGAACATCAACTACTCTTCAAAAGTTTAGGGTCACTTGGAAATGTGCCTGTTTTCGAAAGAGAAGCTAATTGTATTCTGTCTATTAAAGTAACATGAACTTTATCAGAAATGACCCCTGTTCTATAATGTCTTGGTCCCAGATACCACAGGACACCTTCAGGGATCTGCTGCTAATGTCTTGGTGCCAGAGACCACAGGACACCTTCTGGGATCTGCTGCTAATGTCTTGCTGCCAGATACCACAGGACACCTTCAGGGATCTGCTGCTAATGTCTTGGTGCCAGATACCACCGGACTCCATCAGGGTTCTACTGCTAATGTCTTGGTGCCAGAGACCACAGGACTCCTTCAGGGATCTGATCCATGCCTCAGCAAGTCGGCATGCGGAGGACCAACAACATATTACTCACACTGTTTTGGCTCATATATAGAGAATATCAGTCTATACCTCGTCTGTTCGTTCACAAGACTTTGAACCAAAAATAGCACCTAGAAGTTCACTTTTATATGTGTGGGTGTGTGTGCGTGCATGTGTGTGTGTTTGCAAGTGCGTGTTTCCATGTGCATCAGCACCAACATGAATGCCCCAGGGATGCAGGACAATGAGGAATCACTTTAGGGCCACTCAGCTGGGAGAACCTCCCTGTGGTCAGCCATTGATTGGTGCCCGACCGTGGGCACAGTTCAGTGCAGCTCCCCCGGGCACGGAGACACGATGGAAGTCCCCCGGTCCCACCACCATCGACCCCCATTAAACACACAGATGACTGACCCGAATGGAGCGGTTCATGTGATGACGTGCTAGTACCCGGAGTGTGGATCGTTTATTTCTGCCTTATAACGAACGCCGGACAGATGGTGGGGACATTGGATTTATTTCAAGTGCCGTTTTCCGTTCTGATTTATTATTTTATTTTTATTTAGGTCACCAGAAAACGAATGTACCACTGAGATAATTGGAAAGTTTAAATGCAGTTTAAGGATGATGAGATGGGCGGAAATAGAAAGTAGTTTATAGTTGGGGCCTCAGAGACATTTCTCTGTATCTAGGCCCGTATTATCAGACACGAAAAATCTGGAATTAGGTTATAGATGTGTATCGGCTACAGAAGCAAAAAGCAAATAGCTTAACAATTATTCTCTCACACACCACAACCACAGCACTTTCGTGACTAAAATAGACACAAAAATCCACACTGAGTTGAAGATGCGACTCCTCCATACTGATGTGTGTATGTTGGGACTTGGTGTTTCATGTATTTTGGGGATATTTATGCTTTGGTGACAGACGAATGTGGAACAGACAAAGGAGATAACGTGCTAAAATGACAGCAGGCAGGATTCAGGGCCACGCTGCAGCAGGAAATGTTCGCCTGGAACAGACTGGACCCAAAGTGGAACAGACTGGACCCGAAGTGGAACAGACTGGACCCAAAGTGGAACAGACTGGACCCGAAGTGGAACAGACTGGACCCGAAGTGGAACAGACTGGACCCAAAGTGGAACAGACTGGACCCGAAGTGGAACAGACTGGACCCAAAGTGGAACAGACTGGACCCAAAGTGGAACAGACTGGACCCAAAGTACTCCAGCTGTAGAGTACCACAGGTTTTAAAACCTGTCCAATCAACTTGTTTTGGATAGAATAGTAGTTGTGAAAGAGCTGATCTCTCTTTGATCTGTTTTGCAGCTGACAAACATTTTATAACACCATTTACATTGCGGCCAGAATAAGGTTGTCTTTACAGAGTCACATGACACAAGCTTAGATGGGTGTGTGTGTGAGCGTGTGTGTGTGTGGTGGCAGGGTTACGCAGGTTTGTGTGTGTGTGTGAGTGTGTGTGTGTGGTGGCAGGGTTACGCAGGTTTGTGTGTGTGTGTGTGTGTGTGTGTGGTGGCAGGGTTACGCATGTTTGTGTGTGTGTGTGTGTCTGGAGGGGGGGGGGTTGCACAGGTTTGTGTGAGTGTGACTAAGCAGCAGGAGCTTGGAGGGGTGACTTCATTTGTCAAGGGCTTTGCTTTGCCTAGCAACAGTGTACCCACGGAAACAAGCCACAAAACCGCCCACCCATCACACACAACAAACAGACACGCGCACACCCCAAAATGTAGCAGCATACAACTCCCATCATTCCGGCGTTCACTATGTGTATTTGTGGTAATGGCTTTAGCAACTGGTGTTACCCTGCACTACAGCTGTGTAGCAACACAATGGTAGGTGTTCTATTGTTCATTATATACTGGGTGGTACAAATCCCCAATGCTGATTGGCCAATAGCCAGCCCGTAGTATGACACCATATACCATGGATATGTCATCACGTCACGTTTAACGGCTGTAATGTTGTTGGTAACTAGTCCATAATAACAATAAGATGGATGTGTTATATGACTCCGGATCTTACTCATGTGCTCCCCCTCACTAGTGTACTAACCACCACCCCACTAGTGTACTAACCACCACCTCACTAGTGTACTAACCACCACCTCACTAGTGTACTAACCACCACCCCGCTAGTGTATTAACCACCACCCCACTAGTGTACTAACCACCGGTCTGAAACACTGGCAGTTGTTACTGAACACTTCCCAGTCCTGCCCACCTCCGATTACCAGGACACTATTTAAGTTGTTCACCTGGTTGTTGGCCTGTGTATTCTTGTTTGCCTGTTGCTGCGTTTGTTGTTCATTCATTTCTTTTATTTGCAGAATCGTTTCCAAGCTTCCTTTTGTTTTGCTGTTGTGCCCCTTTCACGTTATGGCAGAAAATCAGCCAGTGAGGTAAAGCTATTACATTAAACTCACACACTGAACTCAGGATAAAGGATCGTTCTAGTAATAATCCAATAATATTTGTCCATTTCATAATTGTTTTGGAGTTTTATTGGACAAAACATCCGTGCCACGGGCAGTTTGCCCCCACAATAACAAGGCCACGCTCGTCAGAAACTACAATCAGATAATAATTACCTATAAATCGAATTAAGTGCTGTCTGTTTGAACACAGGTGTCCTAGAGAAGGCACCTCCAACCACAATGGTGTGTGGAACTGGTGGCGTTCAGGTGAGCAGGTTATTTTTAGGATCTTTGCCCGGTGATTGGCTTGAGCTCAGACCACAGGTGCCAGTCGGAAAACTCAGGTGGAGGGTTGAGTTGTTGCCGGGCAGTTGGGGTTCAGTGTCAATCTCTCCACCTACAATGTGTGACGCTGAATGCATAACAGGTCAATGGCAAATAACTAGGGTTGTGTGAGACGTTTGTTTTTGAATAAGGGTCTGTCCAAGTCCGCCTGTGTGTGAGTGTTTGTGTGTGTGTGAGTGTACCATGCATCTGTACGGAAACCATAGGAACACACACCATGTCTCTGACCAGAACTGCCCGGCGACAGCCTTGTGTGTGTAAGTATCTATCCCTGAATACTCCTCCTGTACATGCAATACAATGAAAACACCCATATAGGCAGGAAGACCCTCCTCAATCGAACCAAAGGGCTAATCTGATTGGCCTCCGTGCTCACTCAAACCGATGGGGTAATCTGATTGGCCTGCGGCTATTCCAGCTGTCGCCAGGCAGAACCCATCTCCTGCTAGCGAGCTCTTCACACTTAATCTGTTTCTAACAGGTTTTTTATCTCCTCCCTCTCTATGCTCTCTCCGTCTCTCTCTCCCTCTCCTCTCTCTCTCTCATTCTCTCTCTCTCTCCTCTCTCTCTCTCATCCTCTCTCTCTCTTTCTCCTCTCTCTCTCTCCCTCTCTCACCCTCTCTCTCTCTCTTTCTCCTCTCTCTCCCTCTCCTCTCTCTCTCTCACCCTCTCTCTCTCTCTTTCTCCTCTCTCTCCCTCTCCTCTCTCTCTCTCATTCTATCTCTCTCTTTCTCCTCTCTCTCTCTCTCCCTCTCTCTCTCTCCTCTCTCTCTTCTCACTGTCTCTCTCTTTCTCCTCTCTCTCTTTCTCCTCTCTCTCTCACTCTCTTTTCTCACTGTCTCTCTCTCTCTCTCCCTCTATCTCTCTCTCTCTCTCTCTCTCTATCTACCCTTACCTCTGCTCTCCCTATTTCCTCCCCACTCTCATTTCCTGTTTTTCCTCTTTGCTTCGCATTCTCTTTCTGTCCATTTCTCTCCAAACGCTCTTCATCATCTCTCCCTCTCTTCGTCTCCATCAATCATTTGATGTAGAAACGGGTCGTCCCATTGACCCATTTATGAGCCTCATGAAAAATCCAGCACTTTTTCTACTCTTCCTCTAGCTTCTGTGTATTAATATTTTACACTGACAGAAGATGAGAGATGAAGGGAAATATTGGATCACCAGGCGCCTCTTTCCCCAAGCCAGCCCTCGTATTGGACATGGCATTAGGGTGACTGCAGACTCTCCACCACCGTTACAGGTAACCTTTCGTGCCTAGGTGCTTCGGTGGAAACTCCTGATTTTGCTGTGAAACCACATAGAGAGTATAACCACACTGTATCAACGATTTCGTACATGGAACCGTGGACAACTGGTTGCCGACGTCAAACGTGCTCGTAGACGCAACTCATAAATGTGGTGCTGTTGCACAATATCACCCGTGCAAAGAACTCAAAGAGCCTCAAGCTTAAGGCCACAGCGCCCAACTTCCCAGGTGAGCAAACCCATGCCATATAAGACTTGGAGACTTTAATAATCTGCCACTAGAATTATAATCTGTGGAGAATCCTTGCTGCCACTTTAAGCGCGTAGCAATTAGCATTAGCATCCACACCTCAACGCCCGAGGAACTGAGACTGCGCTACAACCGATTTTCGAGCACGTCCCCACGCACGACTCCGCGGCGCCTTCACAGCACGCCGTCACCACGTGCTAACCCACACGCTTCCCCGCGCGCCTCACGCCCCAGCTTCCTATTCGCTGAGCTTTCTGGAGGACACGCGGCGCTAAGTCAGACTGACTCGTTTTCCGCGCTGCACGTTCACCGGGGCGATAGATGGACAGACGTGAGCATTTGAGAAAAAAGCCTCACCCACAAACCAATGTTTCGAAGACAATAAGTGTCTGATTTTCTGATAATATTCATCGTTGGCCAGATAAGATAAACAACGTTGTCTGTTATTCTGTTGATTAGTGCCACATTGACTCAAGTCCAATGAATGAACACAGACTCATCTATTGATTTCCCGATCAACCGTCCCTCTAAATATAGCGTGGTCGTTAACCTGTCAGTGCCCCTGTCTCCCCGCACGACTCTGGGATGTGGCACGAGCCAAAAAGCATTTGACTCCGGAACTACTGAGAAGCGGAGCGGGCCAGGGCGACCTTTAGTTAAGGACAAGACCCAAATAAGTCAGGATGGAACAAACGAACTCCAGAGTCCTTCATCGACCGCCCGCATTGTGCCATATGTGCCATTGTCAAAGTGACACACACACACACACATTATGGGCTTTTCATCGGAACTGAGGGTGTTATACACACAAACAAACACACACACACACTCTCACACAGACAATTAAGAACCACATACAATACACACCCTCATCCCTCTGTTTTCATCTCTTCAGATCAGAAGGTGCAGAATATGCAGGAGGTGACCAGGAAAGACCAGACTGGGCATGTCCGGGCCCGACTCAATCTCTTGGATTGAATTTGACTGTCGTGGACGTGTTGTTGGTGTGTTGTGGATGTCTCCTGGGTGTGTCCTGTGTGTGTTCTGGGTGTGTCCTGGGCGTGTCCTGTGTGTGTTCTGGGCGTGTCCTGGGCGTGTCCTGGGCGTGTCGTGGGTGTGTCCTGGGTGTGTCGGGTGTGTGTCCTGGGTGTGTCGCGGGTGTGTTCTGGGTGTGTCCTGTGTGTGTCCTGGGTGTGTTCTGATTGAGTCGTGGGTGTGTCCTGTGTGTGTCCAGGGCGTGTCCTGTGTGTGTCGCGGGTGTGTCCTGTGTGTGTCGCGGGTGTGTCCTGTGTGTGTCGCGGGTGTGTCCTGGGTGTGTCCTGTGTGTGTTCTGTGTGTGTCCTGTGTGTGTCCTGTGTGTGTCCTGTGTGTGTCCTGGGTGTGTCCTGGGTGTGTCCTGTGTGTGTCCTGTGTGCGCTGTGGCAAGCAACAGCACAATGCAACAACATACGCCAGTGTCCCTTCAGGGCTCACATTCTATGTTTAGAGAAACACGCGTGTGTGTGTGTGTTTATTTTAAGGTGCATGGCTGTCTTTGATGCCTTGAAAGCCCTTCCTTGAGCATGATCAAGGTAACGTGTCACATCTGTACGGAAACGTGATGTGTTTTGTGCATCATTTTTCAAATATCTGCAGTTTTGGGGGTGGGGGAATTTAACGCGCCTTACCTTTTCTTGGCTTCTTCCTGTTTCCTCTTTTTGTCGTTTTTCTCCTGCAGGTAAATCCGGTTCCTCTCATTCCGGGCGTGGTCCAGACTCTGAGAGACCAGCCCGTTGTAGGCTCTTAGTCCGCTGTCCTCAACATACTGGAAAAATCTCAGGGTTTCTTCCTCTTTCGTGCTCATCATTGTTCACGAGCGAGACGGCAGCCTCCTGCAAAAGAGCACATAACAGTCTTAATGACACAGCCTCCCCACAGCCCGAACGCAGCTCCCGTCTTGTTTTCACGTGGAGACGGAGGCTTGGTTGGAGATGTAATGGATTCCTGAGAAACTGATGTTTCCGGCACAGTGACGTTGCCAGTGGCTGTGCCAGTGTGGGGTTTGTTTGTGTGTTTGTGATGACGCTTGAGTCACGGTTTTAACCACAACTTTCCTCGATTCTCCAGGGGCACGGGCAACACACAAACTCGTGACCCGAATGGACCGGGAACTTACCGACGGGGGGACGTACGAAGCAAACGAAACAAAAGCAAAGGACTCCGAAAAGCCTAGTAGGCAATAAGCAGGACATATGACTCGCTATGAGCTCTGTTCCAGTTCGGTGAAAACTGAAATAAAGGGCATAACAGTATCACGTGCATTCTTGTGGTTTTGGGTTCTGCTCATGACTACCGCGGTTCCTGATCAAAGACCCGGGCTTAGTCTTTCATCTTTTTCGTTGGGGGAGATAATTCCTTTTAAGATTCCACGGTGTTGTGCGTCACTGACATCTGCATGGAGGATCCACGGAGAACCAGAGGGCCGACCCTGGTGTTGGTTCTGCCGTCACCACGTTACTTGATTCACCGGCTCAGAGAGAACTGACGAGGGAACGCAAGCGGCTCGGTTTACCGCAACATACCAACACACAATTGAGAAAAAGAACACACACAATTTTGAATCTAATGATGTGCTGTGAGTTTCAGTGGTGTGTGTAGAAATGCTACGGGGGCTCACAGAATAACTGTGTGTGTGTGTGTAGAAATGCTACGGGGGCTCACAGAATAACTGTGTGTGTGTGCGTGTGTAGAAATGCTACGGGGGCTCACAGAATAACTGTGTGTGTGTGCGTGTGTAGAAATGCTACGGGGGCTCACAGAATAACTGTGTGTGTGTGTGTGTGTGTAGAAATGCAACGGGAGCTCGCAGAATAACTGCTCTTTTTGTGTGTGTGTGTGTGTGTGTGTGTGTATATATATAGTGTGTAACAGCACTAAGGATCCTGTAGGAGGCTGCAGAAGAGAAGACACATTCCTAAGTAGGTCAATGTTTTCAGATCAGCCTAAGTCTCATGCTTGTTTATGTGTAAGCAGCGCTGTGTGTGTGTGTGTGTAGTGGGGGAAGGGGCCTAGGGGAGTGTGTGTGTGTGTGAGTCATAGATCCGTCAGATGGAGACTGCATGGCTCAACTCAAGGAGAGCAGCAGATGTCTGGCCTTCTCTGCATCCACTGTTTCCTCCGTTAAGTCTGCGGACGACATGGACGTCAGGGTTGGTGAGGCGGACTGTGTGTAGTGCACGTGTGGCTGCATCTTCTCCGTATCCGTGACGCGCCACGTGTCCTGAACGGCGATCGCGCTTGAGGCTCTGGTGTTCACAAAGACCAGCCCGCATCCCACGTCTGTCGTCGTGGCAACCAAAAGGCTGCCTCTCACCACCGGTTCAAACGGTTTGATAAAGCTGTCGACTGGCAAAGCACCGTTGGAAATCGGCGGGTGTGTCAACTGTGTGTGTCGAATGGAGTTAATTCTGTCAGGTTGGTGCATGCGCGCATGTGTGTGTATGTGTGTGTGTGTGTGCGTGTGGTGGTTTAAGGGGGTTGGGGGGTGAAAGCACAATTCAAACACTGCTGATGCCGAATTAATCCAGCCTCTAATCCCTGTAACCGTGCAGCGCTCTGCCGTCTTGTTTATCAGGCTGTTGTTCACGGTGAAACTCCGGCCATCAGGTTTCCTGTGGTAGTTCGCTCCTTCCCACACATCGCCAGCAGGTGACATTGGCTGCATCAGTTGGTCCTTCCAAGGCCCACTTCTCTCATAACGGAAACAAAAGCAGCAGACTGTGTTGGTATCTTAGAAACGGTGTCACCGGATGAGTTGATCTCTAGTGGTTAGCGGCCACAGTAAACACCCAGAGGATCAGGCAACAAGGGTGAACTCCACCACTGTTACGTGAAGATGTGTGTGTGTGTATGCCTGTGAGTGTGTGTGTGTGTGAGTGGGTGGGTGTGTGTGTGCGAGTGTGTGTGTGCGAGTGTGTGTAAGCCTGTGAGTGTATGCCTGCGAGTGTGTGTGTGAGAGTGTGTGTGTGTGTATACTCACAATGGAACTGTGTCCGCGCTGGCTTGAGGAGGGCCACGGTGGCGTTATCCAGTTGAGTCAAGTTCGATCCGCGGACCAACGTGTGCAGATCACGATGTGCGCGCACGGAATTCCACTTAAATCCACGGTGGAGTCCAGTAGCCATGTTACTGTAGGCGCCCAGCGGTTGGTTCACAGGAGTCTCCAGGGACCGGCGCCAGGGGGCCCTACAGCCAGCGAACCCCGAGCCCAGGGTCCCTCCACCGGGGAGCGTGAGAGACCCCCGTTCCAGACGATGCTACACTCCGCCCCAGGGGCTTTACAATCATCTGCCCAGGCAACACAGCATGGAGAGGTGCAGCCGTGCTGATAAACACACTGCCAGCATCTCACACACACACACACACACACACACACACACACACTCTTACCCACAGATGGACAAGACACAAGGAAACCTCTCACTGTCTCCTCTGCCGTCGGCAAAGGTGCCTAGGTCTGTTAATCGGTCCCTCGTGCGTCCGGGTGTCGTCCGGCTTGTATCCGCCGTGACGGAGAGCAGCGTGCATGCGTGTGTGTGTGGGTCCGGTGTTTTTCAACAGGAGCGTTTATTCGTTGCTGCGCTCACTCACACGGAGCTCCTGTCCGCTAGCCTGAGCTACAGCAGATGAGGGTGGGACGCTGAAGAGGGGTTCACAACACAAAAGACACGCCCACTTCACCTTCCTCACAGCAAATCTCACGCCGCCTCTCCTACGAGCCACACCCCCTCCCTGCTTTCTCTCTCTCTCTCTCTCTCTGTTTAATTCATTCTCTTCTTAACTCATCCTCTTAACTCTTTCTGCTTCTCATCCCTCTTGGTCTACACCTCGTTTCAGGACCAGGGACAGCTCACAGCCAGCCGCCTGCGATGGTGTTTTGGAGCGGGGGGTTGGAGGACGACGGCAGGGCTGGGGGTTGGCATTCGTGCCTCCGCTACTGTTGCCAGGGTGTGACCTCATTAGACACAGCCTACCCTCGCCCCGGCAACCACACTGCCTCCCACACTCCACCCCCTCTCCCCCCACCCCTACTCTCTCTCTCTCAGTTTGTAAACAACAGTGGGATGCACAGAAAAACACGGCACACAATAAACAGGCGCGCTCACACGTTCGTTTCGAACAAAACAACGCGTTCGTACGCAGCAGAGCGACGGACAGCGCGGCCGTAATAACGGAGAGAGAAACACATTCGCCCCCCTCCCCTTCCCCCACAACCCCCCGCGCGCCACTTCTAATTAAAACACAGCAGGCACGGGCACGCAGAGCGTGAAATGATTTTGCCGATGTGGCGCCGCTGACTGGTCCCCGGGGCGGCACGGACCAGTGGCAGCACGGCGGGCTGGGGAACTGCGACCCACAATGCCGTGCGGTTCCCCAGACATTGGTTGTTTGCGTGAGCTGGGAGGGCACTGGGTGCAGGGGGCTGGTACGTCTGGATTAACACCGTCCGCACAGAGAGATTAAGCCAGCAGCAATCTGTTGTTTTCCTCAACCATGCCCTCCGTTCTCCTCGCCCCCCTCCCACCCCCCCCTGAGACAGGCGCTCCTGTAGAGCGAGAACGGGTGGGTAACCCTGTCATCTGCAGGAGGCATCTGCACCTGCCACAGCATGCATCTGCAGGAACACAGAGGGTGAATTGGGCAAAGGTGGGGTTTATTAGTAGAGACAGAGCAAATAGGAAACATGTCATGTGAGGGGCAGAAAGCTCACTGGTTACAGGGGCAGATAGCTCACTGGTTACAGGGGCAGAAAGCTCACTGGTTACAGGGGCAGATAGTTCACTGGTTACAGGGGCAGATAGCTCACTGGTTGCAGGGGCAGATAGCTCACTGGTTACAGGGGCAGATAGTTCACTGGTTACAGGGGCAGATAGTTCACTGGTTACAGGGGCAGAAAGCTCACTGGTTACAGGGGCAGAAAGCTCACTGGTTACAGGGGCAGAAAGCTCACTGGTTACAGGGGCAGAAAGTTCACTGGTTACAGGGGCAGATAGTTTACTGGTTACAGGGGCAGATAGTTCACTGGTTACAGGGGCAGATAGTTCACTGGTTACAGGGGCAGAAAGCTCACTGGTTACAGGGGCAGATAGATATTTTCTCTGGCAAATGATAATGGCAATTTTAAATGTTTTGTGCAGGTGACATGCTACTGTATCCTGTCGCCCCTGACTGTCATTACAACTAATGGCTGTCACACGGATATGCGTGTTATTTCAAATAATCCTGTGCTGTCGTTTTACTTAATAGAACTTCCCTCACAGTGGCACGTGCTGAGCTTGAGGATCAATCAAGAACATTGAATCACAAGTGCTCTCGCTGACAGTGCCAACAGCCATTATACATCAGAGATGAGTAAGATTACACTGATGCCAAGATAATTGACCGTTAAAAAAAAAAAAAATTTACCGCACGCCGAACATTGGCCACTAAACAGACAGTCACCACCAGCTTTTCTTCCCCACAGTTTTTGTTTGTCCCTGAGTCGTGTCCATAGTGGTTCCCCTTGTGGACAATGTGGTTGACTGGGCACACACAAAGCCAGCCGGAATCAGTCACATCCGCCACTTAAAGAGGACAAAGAAATGCTCCTCCGTCTTGACCTCCTCCTCTGAGCCTGTATAGAGAACTGCAAAAGAAGTGTTTACTCCCTGACAGAGGTCACTGAGCACAGGGTAAACACAACAGACCACGTGTGGTTCATTTGACAAGCCCGATTAGTCTAATTCAACTGACTCCGTGGGGTCAGAGGTTAATACATCATATACTACTCCCAATAAAGTGCACTCCCACAGATTGCAGTGTTGCAGCAGATTGCGTGGTGATAGTGTGTCTTCTGATAATGACAGAGTAGAACAGGATAGTCCTGGGTTAGAACGAGCACACTTCAATCTCGTTTTCCACCAGTTGTGATCCCTTTGCCGGGCCAAAAGTAGATTTTAGATGTACTAAAAAACTTTTTCCAATCATGTATTATAACGCAGTATACTAATGTACGTGTGCGTTCAATTAAATATATATTTATTAATATTTAAATAGTACTTAACTGATGTTTTTGATACTAGGTACTAGGTAGTGCACTAAGGTACAAATGAAGTGGTTCCAAAAATAATTGCATACATCATGAGAAAACTGTTTTTGACATTGTACAATTGCAATGTACCTGAGGTCTAGATTCTGGTCATTAATAACGGGCTCCTGAGGTAAACTATTATGTAGTAATAAAGGTTAGAAGGTTAGAGATTGTTGATTGGTCCATTAAAGATGTGCAAAATGTACTCTTATCTTATACTAGAATGTAGGTCGAATTAAGACATTATTTCCATGCATGTTTGTCTATGGCAGCATGTTATATTCCAGGTCTGGGTCCGTCTGACTGTACTTGACAAGACATAGGTAGATTCGGAACAGTACTTTAGACTTATACTATACACAATAGGGGGTAGTGTACATGTGTTGCTCATTACAAGACCTGAGCATGGCAACCCCAATATGTTCACCACGCTTCTTTCTACAGTTCAGCCTGGCACGTGACGATGTAAACAAAAATCGATCTGCTACAGGTGCCAAATGGTGTGGTTATGGGACAATTAGTTAATTGAACCAATCAATCAGAAACAACGAAGGATGCCGAATCGTTTGGGACAGTCATCAACAGGTCAACATTTAACCGGATCAATGGTGGTAACAGGCTGACCGGCATATTATGGCTCCATGAATGTTTAATTATGTCTAGAGGGAACCTGTCTGGGAGCTGGTACGGTGGGCTGTCTGTTCTCTGTACACTCACGGCGCTTTCAGGTAAACAGGAGAACGAGGACAACGGGCAGCTGGCTGAATATATTGGAGACGTCAGACGATCATAAAAGTTTCAGCGCCGCTGTTTTCACCCTAATAGGACCCGGAAATGAAGCGGAGCGGAAACCCCCCCTCCGGCCATCAGCACACAGACACGTGACTTACCGGATGAGACACCGGTCAGGGACGCATTGATGCGGGGGGATCCGCTGACTGCCTCCTAAAGTGCCGGGTCTCTCACCTGCAATATATAAAATCACTTGAGACGTGGAGTTATTTAACGCTGTTTGGGCTTTAGCGTGCCAATAAAGATGCACGTTAAATAATTATGAAACGCAAAAAAGTGGTTACACCGATATCTGTAATATTCATTCAGTCACAGGTCTGCTGAACTTAACGCGAACTACTAAACCAACTAGCTGATGGCTGCAAAGGATGACCTCTCTTCAAATGAATTCCCCCTGTCTAGGACATGAAGCAGAGAGAAGAGAATTGATTGAAGATCCCCAACAATAACAAACACATTTAAACAACAGCATCTTTGTTTAGTTCACAAGCAAGGCGCCATCACTTTATTACTCCTAATGTCTTGCTGGTCATGTTTGGACTATTCATATCGTATGAGGATTGTAAACTCCATTTTTGCTTGAGACAACATTGCAGTAGTAAGCTTGTTATGTTGGTTATCGAAGGTTTGTACATTGTTTCTAGGTACGATGGTTCTGTGCGTTTGAGACACCCACTTTGTGCAAATATACCTGAATTCGACAGGCCGTATCTCATTGGAAACCACGATTCTTCCCTAACTTCCTGTACTGTGTTTGCATGTTTAAGGGAGACCCGATTTGTGCTGAAGTAAAAAAATATTAAGCCTCCCATTTTGAGCTGCCTGTGAAGTATGTTGTTAAAACTTTATGCGTATGATCTTCTAGCAGAATTACTATCACACCTCAGCCACGAAATTCTGAACGCGAGTGGTTTTGATGACATGAGCACATCTGGGCAAATACATGACATAGGACACAATTTTCAGGAAGCCGTTTTGAGTCGACAGTGTGACTTTTACAAACGATGTCCTAATATCCCAGTATGCATCTCTGAGTCATTCTGAGTAGTCATTAATAAAACAGTGTTGTAAACGACCCAGGCATTCAGTTTGATAGGTCAGGGTTTCAACACACCGTCAGTTACAACTGTACCCCCTCATGACCTTAAATGGGATGACCAGAAGAGGTTATGAGTGACTATAAATATTCTTCTTACCAACAAACAAAACAAGTAAACTCAATCACACACTCACTAATTCTCATTAATTAATATATTCAAAAGTTGACCTCATTCACATGCTGTCTGTATGCCCACACCCCAATAGCCAAATCATTACCATACTGCAAGTATAGGCTGTGCCTGTGAACGGTTTGATTAATTAGCTGACAGAGCAAGTCATTCCATAGACGACCGACTGTTGCATTTCTATGTTCAAAGTCTTTTTGTTTCTGTTCAGTCTGTTTCTATGTTCTTTAAATTCTTTAACCTGTCTCTCGTTAATCTCTCGTCACCTACCCTATTTAAGTTCCTCCTGTCCTAGTGTTTAAGTAAGTTGATTGTTTATGTGACTAGTGTGGTACAACTCTATGTGAAGTCTTGCTACATATCTCAAAAGCTTTGCATGTTGGCATTAGTCCTTTGTTTGAACACCTTTGCTCATGTCCTGCAAACTTCTTAAGACGTTACAGAATGACTGACCACAACAGGACGTAGCACAGGTGAATGGTCGAGGAGGTTATCCCTCTGGAGGGCTGGTCGGCTCTGGAGCCAGCCAGGTGGCAACCTGCTACCGCCAAAGAGAGCGGAGACGCTGACCCCCACCCCTGGAGGCATTCAGTGAGGAATTCGTCAACTCCACAGGGCACTGTATGAATGGGTTTGATTCCAGCGCTAAATTCAAAAGGCGATCTGAGGAGTGTAATAGCTCAAACAGGCGACTAGGGGCACAGATCCAACGTTTTAACCCCTTCAAAGCCCCTAAATCAACCAGTTAAGAGGGCCACATCTGGTGAGCTGAAACCCCATGTAGGGCTTCAGCATTTTAGCCCCCAGGTGCTTAACGAGGGAATGACAGGTGTATCTGAGCTCAGCTGTTTCTTGCCACAGCCTGCATACGTTAATCTTTAACACAAGTGTCTTTGTGCTTACACGATATTAAGGTTATTTATAAAGATCAAATAACCCCCATGTTTCACATTTGATTATTCACATTTGAAACATGTTAAATTAAAAGCCTAGATACTGAGCACCATCTGTTGACACAAAAAAGCAAGGCAGGCTCGTATGCTGATATGCTGGACATGTGGAATTGATCACGTCTTATGTGATGACATGCACTTTTCAGCAAATTCCAATTGGGCGATTCTCTGTTTGACAGAGTAGCATGTTGAGTTTGGGTGTGATTTATCTGAAGGGTACGAGTATAAGAGTACCAGGGTACATGACAGGGTCCACGTGCCCTGATATGTTTTTATGTTATACATTTACCAGAACCCTTTTCTGCGTGCAGATTTTTTGTAAAGAAGCATGTGTTGTTGAAGGTGACCATTTTAACAATAACAAATAGTGTGCAGTTGCTTAATCAAATATTTTAATTTGTACCTTTTGAAGTAATAATACATTTCCATGTTATTACTCACACATGGGATTGTGTCAACTGCACTGTCTTATCCATAAAAAAAGGTTTTACTCGTTTTTTTAACAATGTCATTGTAATGAACGTAAATCCTCAAAACATGATTGAAACTTTTCCAAATCTAGGACATTCTGTGGTGTACTGGAGCAGGTGGCCTTAACTGCACCCTGTAAGGATCACAATCTGCACAAATACCGGAATTGTACATATAGAGATATTTAATATTTGACGATTCGCCCGGGGGTTTTACTCTGTCTGCTTGTGGTGATTTTAGGTGGCTGGCAAGTATGTCTGCGTATTAATCAATCTGGATGCTGTTAGACTGCTGCACAATGATTCAAAATTGAATAAGGTCACGATAACAAAAGCATAATGTCATGAGCCTAGAGTACCACAAAACAAGCTGTGCTTTTTTTTATTCCCAGTAGCCAGGTTCCCACAGCTAATTTGACCTCGTTTCCAGGGTTGTATTTGTTTAATAGAATCAGTTTTCTAAAATGCATCAGTCTCATAGATGTTTTTGTCTAGGGGAATTTTGTACTTCTCTATTTATTTGCTTAAGAACATGGAAATACAGAAATTAAATATTACGGAAATAAATAAATACAGAACCAAAGAGAATAAGGAAATAAATGAATAGAGAACCACATAAATACCAAAATAGACTAATTAGGCAAATATATAGTTAAGTACATATTAATGATGTAATAAAAATGTGTCATTAATGGGTGAAAAACAGTGTACATTTGTAATTATTTGCATATATATCTATTGCTTAATACAATTATCATTACATTTTTTAAATATTTTTAGGTATAAATGTATTTATAAAGACATGTATTTATTTTTATTTTTGACTATTCTGATCCTAGGCTTATATCCCTAGGTCTGCTTCAGTTTGAAGGTGAGACTTTTATTTTGAAAGTGATCTGAATACAGAACCAGTATTTTTCCTGGTTTTGTCTTTAATGCTGCTTAAGGCACACTCGTCGTTTCGCTTTACATACAGAGCAATGTCAAAATGTGAGCTAGCTCGATACTGTTAGCTTGCCAGTACTATTACAATGAATACATGCAACTATCTATTATTCTGATAGTGTGTGACAGTCCACTTCCTGTATCGACTACACGGCCATGCGTTTGGTTGATATTATTATTGCATTTTATCATTGAGCTGCTACACTAGCTATACTGGTACTGGAGGAAGCAGTAATACGACGTACGGGTATGTTTATATGTGAGGTGAATGTACTGCGTGTAACTGTTACTAGTTAGCTGGAACGTTACAACAGTTAATTTAATCATAACCGGCGTTCACGGAAAAACACAAAAAATATCAAAATAAATGTTGTTCAACACATTTTCACTCAGCAGAAATATGGTCTCTACTATCGTTTTAAACCCATGACAGCAAAGATACATTAGCTACGCAAAATAGCTACCTACATCCACAGACTACGTCGTTTTACGTTGGTTTTACATCATGTAATTTATCAAAAATAATGGGATTTTTACATCAGCCTTGAGTTGATTCATAAACCAGCTGGCTTTCCTCATTCATTCATTTGTCCATTCATTGCTTGTTCTGACTTGGTCAAGTCATGAGATCCTGATAGTCCCTCGGCCACTGTCACAAACGCAGTAGAGCCAATTACATGTCGGTCAGTGTTCGTTTAGGTTGTTATGGAGTAACCCGATACATCCGGCTTCAGGTGTCCATTAAAACATGCTTGTAAAATGCATTTTACAATTTTCACATATATATTATATATCATTTCTTAGACGACTGTTGTAATCACGAGGCTGGATGAGTGGGCCCATCTATCCACCCTCTTCGGAGGAGGCAGAGATGAATCGCATCCACTATGAGCTGGAGTACACGGAGGGCATTAGCCAGCGAATGCGGATCCCAGAAACACTCAAAGTTGCCCCGGAAAACCAACACGGCCTCGGTTCTCTGCAGCCCCTGCCCCCCCAGATGATGCAGGTGCCAGAGAGGATCGTGGTAGCAGGTGAGAAATGGCAAGTGGTTTGGTCAGCAGAATGGTATGGTTGGGTTGCTTTAAGCGCAGGTTGAGTTGACAGTTTGTTATACCGTGTTATAAGTCCTGTTAATGCTACCATGTCACATTCAGTCACCTTCGATTCTACGCTTCATGAATGCATTGCTTTTTCCCTGTCCGCCGTCTCCAGGGGACGAGGTGGGCGACCGCTACTCCCGGCCCAGGGACTTGGACCTGATCCAGTCCACCCCTCCTGTGGGCCTGCTGGACATGAAGGCTCCGCCGCGGGTCCTCACCCTCACTGAACAGCCCCTGGACTCGCTGGAGACAGACACAGCCGCAGCACCTCAGTCCCATGGCAACCAGACGGTGAGTCACGGTTTTGAGTGCTACTGTGGTAACTCCGTTCGGTGTATGAATTTAACCGCTTCATGACATCCTCGTTGTCAGTTACTACACTGTTGATCAGGCCCTTTAACATTTTGCATTAATAACATGATCTATCGTGCTCAGGTCCAGTCGCGGTCACGGAGGGACCGAACGGTGAGCGATAATTCGCAGTTCCGCCAGGGAGGCCCAGGCAACAGAAGTGACGTGAGGTTAGAATCAGCCAGGCCGTGGGAGTGCGGGCTAGGAGCCTTGTTTGTGGTTGTTACTTGATGCCTGTTCTCATCACCCAGAGCCAAGTCTTGTGCGCAGCTACTTGGCCTGTGGACCTGGATGAGACATCCAGAGCAGGTTCTCTGTGGTTCCTCTCGCTCACTCCAGTGCACACATTCCTCCTGTAACTTGTTTGGGTCTATGTCCGGGTTTGGTTCTGAGTGGCCGGGGTAAGTCAGGTGGGAGGCTTACATGTTCTTCCTCCTTGTCTCAGTGTGGCTGTGTCGCCTGTGGCCCCGCCCCCTCTGCGAGCCTGTCCTCCGCTCTGCCCTCCTGAAGATGTGATTGGTCTGCAGTACAGTACCACAGGGGTCCTCGCCTACATCCAGTGCACCACACGTCGGGCGTACCAACAGATCTTGGATGTCATGGAGGTCGACAACCACCGCAGGTAAGACACACAGATATTGAAACAGATTTGATGTAAAATCGCTCTCTAGCTGAGCATCCAAACAGTTGGAACAACAGTTTGGGCAAAGACATTTACATCCAGCCAACCGATGGGAGTCGAGCCCACAAGCCATGGGAGTCGAGCCCACAAGCCATGGGAGTCGAGCCCACAAGCCATGGGAGTCGAGCCCACAAGCCATGGGAGTCGAGCCCACAAGCCATGGGAGTCGAGCCCACAAGCCATGGGAGTCGAGCCCACAAGCCATGGGAGTCGAGCCCACAAGCCATGGGAGTCGAGCCCACAAGCCATGGGAGTCGAGCCCAGAAGCCTGGCATTGTCGGCACTTGGCGTTTAGGGAGTCGAGCCCAGAAGCCTGGCATTGTCGGCACTTGGCGTTTAGCTAAACTGGACTGAACTTTTTTTTCACTGAATTTTTCGCGTGCGGTGCGTGCGTGCGTGCGCGCGCTTGTAATGTAGTGAAATTGCCTCACACTCAGCTCTGGTGCTGCTGTGATTACTGTCACAAAGCCCCTACTTACCTTCTCAATAAGGACACAGGCGCACAGTCTTAACCTCTGACCTTTAAGCAGACCTCTCTTAAAGGGATTTGCTGACACTCTTAGCATTGTGAAAGCTAATTGTATAGTTTGTCAACAAGTAAATGGAAAATGCCATTTTCCAGTTGGGAATGTGTCTGGCACTTTCGTGTGGATATATTGGCTTTTCCTGTGTGGTAGTCTGTAGTTGATAAAATAACGTTGACATCTTTGACGTGTAAGTTGAAATGCTTGTATGTGTTCTGTAATGTTTTAAAAGAAATATCATTGTCCTTTTTCTGTAGGGCTGGTCAACTGGCCTTCGATCTGGACATGACCCCCGATGATTCAGGATTAGTGGACGCCTCGTCACTACGACGACAGGTAGTCATAGCATTGTACCCTGTTATTACATCATTCAAATTTTTATAATGTTTCATATTTGGAAATTCTGATTACTACTGTCCTCACACAATATATGTATACATTTATGAATGGAAGAAAATAAGTCAATTCCACAACAGTCCAGGAAATTTCAATGACAATCCGGAATCTATGTGAAAGTGAAACCCCCCTGATCAGAAGGCTGAGGTCTATTAAGACCAAAAATTCTTCCTACAGCAGTAGATATTAGGAACATGTGCCCTGAACTAAACTGTTTATAGCCTGCTCCCAACATTCACTTTGAACGCCAACTTGACATTTCCTCCTTGAATATTAACAGATAAAATATACTACCGGTAGTATTGTTTTCTATTGTTCGTATGTGGACGTCCCGATAAGACTCTTTTAGTCCAGGAAACCAGGAAATATTTTCAACACTCTCTTTCAGATTGTGAAGCTGAACCGACGTCTTCAGCTACTAGAGGAGGAGAACAACGAACGTTCTAAACGTGAGGTGATCCTGTACTCGGCCACAGTGGCGTTCTGGCTCATTAACACCTGGATCTGGTTCAGACGTTAATTCTACATGAATCCTGGGATATGGTGCCGGGAGAACACCCCCCAGCCCCACTCTTTAAACTGTTCATAACTAAATCTAATGTTGCCATATCATGGGTCCTGAATGTCTAAGTATGAGCTCAACCTTTCGTAAACAAGAGTGATCTCATTTTTAAAGTATTTGAAATGTTACGTTTTTTTATAGGGCAAAAGAAACAAATCGTGTGTCGACAGGTGTTTTTTAAGTCTGATCTCGTTTATAAAATGTTCTGTGAAAACATCCCAAATGTTCAATTAATAACCATCCTATGAGATCAGTAAAGCTGTTACTATTATGTATCTGCTGCATCTATCGGAAAGAAGTGACATATTTCTCTGAAGGAATGCAAATGTGTATAGGGAGATGTGTATGTACAATGTGGTTATTGTGTAAGTCAGTTGCTGTTTCCACCCCATAAGTCGGCTTTAGAGAAACCCTATGAATTTTAATATATATACTTCATATATTTTTTACAGATGTTTTTCCTGGCATTTTATTCTTTACTGGAGTGTGGTGAAAGTAAAAAAAATAGCTAAATGAGCAGTATTTTTATGTCACTATTTTATTTCCTTGTGTGGTTTTATTTATTAATATATATATGTGTATATTAAAACACGTGAATTCGTTGTTGGCGATGTTTTTTTATTTAATGTAAAGAATTACTGGGGCTAAACAGTCTGTACTTCCCCCTGTTGGTGGCTTTGTGTAGAAACAACACAGCCAGTGGTTTTCGTGTGCGGCTTCAGAACAGCTGTAAGAGATCGGGTTTATAATCAACAATCAGACAAGTACAATGGGCATTAAGAAACTGGCCGATCTGATTCGCAGCGACGCACCAGGTGCTGTTTCATACAAACAGATCGGCGATTACACGGGTGAGTTTGTCCGCATTTATAGCATTTAGCTTGGTTAGCCAAAGGGCTAGCACTTGTTCGTTCGTGTACTGACCGTAATTACGTACAATTACCCTATTATAATACGTCAGGGGAAGTGGCAGGCTATTATGGATCTTTTCCACGGCCAGGGGTAGTTTCTACGCGAGGGGGGTGCCTGGATCAGAAGAAGAATCAGGTTTATTTCGCAACATCTGTTTACAGACGTGGAATTTGTTCGGACACCTACTTGCAGCATTTAAGAAGGTATCCGGACAGTGCAAACAGAGCGACACACAAACAGAGCAACAAACAAACAGCAACACACAAACAGTTCGACCAGAGATCTTACAATCCACAGCCAATCAGCATTCAGAGTTTAAATCACCAAGTTTATGTGAGACCATTACAGCACTTTTTACTGATAATATACTACAATCTACCTTGTGTAAAAGTCCTCCATCCACCTCTCCCTAGTCTGTATTATGTTGTGGAGCAGCCTAGTGATTGGCCCAGTACGTCACTGGTATCCTCGTTGTTTGTGTACTTTCTAGGCAAGGTGATTGCTTTGGATACGTCTATAGTTCTGAACCAGTTCCGCACAGCCGTTCCTGGTTTTCATCCACTGGGGTAAGCTGGGATTTGACTCACCTAAAAGCTCACTTTAGACTACAGGTGTTAAACCGATTCCACGGATGGCCTATAAAGTATTTTAAATTGGTTCCCAGTTCATCAGACCTAAACAACCAGGTAAGTGTAGGACCTAACCAATGAGTGACCTAATTGTTCAATGAAGTACATGAGAGCAAAAACCTGCAGACACCTGGCCGGCCCTCAATGGATTGGAACCGGTTTGACACTTGTGCGTTTAGACATCTTTGAAAGCGTTTTTGTCCGTGCGTGGTCCGTGTTCGACCAACGTTTCAAATTCAGGTCCCTGTTTCTTTAACCCTTTGTTTCCTTCCCTCTCGCTCTAGTCCTTTGACAGGCTTGTTTTTCCGCTCGCTAACGTTTCTGGAGCATGACATCAAGCCAGTGTTTGTGTTCGATGGGAAGCCTCCGGTGGAGAAGAGAGCTGTGGTGAGGGACACTTATAGTGAACGCACAGGAAGTTGTCATAACAACCTCACAGGACTCTCGCACACAAGTTGTGTGGTGTTGCTGTTTGGACAATTGGCTTGTCATGTTGACACCACCCTGTGTCATTAGACTCGCACTGAATTTAGTTTTGTCTTTTCTTCCAGCTCGAGAAGAGGGCGCATGCTGCAGGCTGGAGTTCTGCCAGGTCCTCAGGAAGTGGTAAGGGAAACACTGGAGTTCAGTCAGTCAGGGCACTTTACAGAGATGGACTACAAACCCGGTCTAAGGAGTTGACAATGTAACTTTTATCAACCTTTTGCGGACCAACTCTGAGTAACAGATCACACAAACATGGGTGGCCTACGTGCCAGGTTAACTTCTATGGCAACTTATCCTTTAGATTAGTGCCCAGTTCAGACCTGAACAATCAGGTGAGGGTAGAACGATAAGAGACTCAATCAGATTCACTATTTTTTACTCACATTTTTTGTATTATTGTCCTTTGGAAAAAAAGCAACTACGGAAACTATTTTCACTTCTTCTATTGACTTGTGAATTGACCCTGTTGACTCAGCACAAAGTCACTTCTCTTTTATGTTTTTAAATCTGGAGACGACTGTGGTTTCTGTTTCGTGGAATTGATTTTAAGCTTTTTCCCCCGCATTGATTTCAATTGTAAGATCATTAACGTAAACAATAAACGACAGTGTCAGTCAATAAATTCACCAACGTTTCCCAACTGACTTTAAAGCTGTGCCACGGTCTCCGTTGCATTAAATTAATATATTCTTATTTCAATCAAGCTGTGTTTGACCTTTGACTTCTCCCTGCAGTGTCCTCTCAGACCCAAGACTGTCACCAGCTCCTGAAGCTAATGGGTATTCCCATGATCCAGGTCAGTCCCTCTGTGTTAAATGTCCTAAACATGCCACGTTGGTTTGAACGCCCACTGACCCTTTTAAATCAACCCCGGCTCTCTGTCTTCAGGCCCCGGGAGATGGCGAGGCTCTGTGTGCCCACCTGGTGAAACAAGGCAAAGTAGACGCCGTGGCATCAGAAGACATGGACACGCTGGCGTTTGGTGGAAACGTGGTGATACGCCAGCTTAACGCCAAGAAGGACTGGTGAGTGGGCATGTATTTCTCATCGTAAAATGCCCCACATTTATGCACTGAAACAAGCGATTGACCGGTTCCCCGAATCAGATGAATTTCCCTTCACAGGGAAGTCGTTGAATACTCTCTGCCCAAGCTGCTTGACACTTTAAAAGTTACACACGAAGAGGTAAAGTACCTGCCTACCTACACCTGAAACATTTGTCATGAATGAGACATAAGCCTTCATAACATGTTCATAGCAAGTACATGCATAAGCATACTATGTTGGATGGCACAGCGATGGAATTGTCCAAATGCTTTTATTCTGGCTAACAGCCCTTCTCTTTCTATTCCTTCACGCTGTAAGTTTGTGGACCTGTGTATCCTGTTGGGTTGTGACTACTGCGACAAGATTGCAGGATTCGGGCCCAAGAAAGCTCTGACTCTGATCCAACAGCACCGGACCATAGAGAACATAGTATTGAACATCAACAGAAAGGTACTTGTTCCCTCCCTGACTATGTGCTCCTAATACTACAATGTGTTCCTAATACTACAGTGTGCTCCTACTAATACTACAGTGTGCTCCTAATACTACAATGTGTTCCTAATACTACAGTGTGCTCCTACTAATACTACAGTGTGCTCCTAATACTACAATGTGTTCCTAATACTACAGTGTGCTCCTACTAATACTACAGTGTGCTCCTAATACTACAATGTGTTCCTAATACTACAGTGTGCTCCTACTAATACTACAGTGTGCTCCTAATACTACAATGTGTTCCTAATACTACAGTGTGCTCCTACTAATACTACAGTGTGCTCCTAATACTACAATGTGTTCCTAATACTACAGTGTGCTCCTACTAATACTACAGTGTGCTCCTAATACTACAATGTGTTCCTAATACTACAGTGTGCTCCTACTAATACTACAGTGTGCTCCTACTAATACTACAGTGTGCTCCTACTAATACTACAATGTGCTCCTACTAATACTACAATGTGCTCCTACTAATACTACAGTGTGCTCCTACTAATACTACAGTGTGCTCCTACTAATACTACAATGTGCTCCTACTAATACTACAGTGTGCTCCTACTAATACTACAGTGTGCTCCTACTAATACTACAGTGTGCTCCTACTAATACTACAGTGTGCTCCTACTAATACTACAGTGTGCTCCTACTAATACTACAGTGTGCTTCTACTAATACTACAGTGTGCTCCTACTAATACTACAGTGTGCTCCTACTAATACTACAGTGTGCTCCTACTAATACTACAGTGTGCTCCTACTAATACTACAGTGTGCTCCTAATTCTACAATGGGTGTTTGACTTGAAATATGCCCGAAGTCTTACACCTTGACCTTACCTAGGCATCTCTTACTACACTATATATCCTGTTCCCTTTAATTTGACTAACAGGCCACAACCCGTCTTGTTTTCCACAGACCCACCCTGTCCCAGTGTTCTGGCAGTACCAGAAGGCCCGCAAGCTATTTCTAGATGCCCCCCGGATCGAGGTCTCTGACCTGGTGTGGACTGAACCCGATGAGGAGGCGCTGGTCCAGTTTCTCTGCTATGAGAAACGTGTCACGTAAGTGAGAGTCAGGCCAAGCTCTAACAGAAGCCATGTTGCTGCCAAAAAATACCAACATTCCATTAACTGGTGAATTCTACCCATTGGGAGCTAACATGGCTGCAATAAGGAGCTATTTGATTGGACCGTGTCCTGGCACCTGGATGTGTCATTCATGTCATCATAATACTGAAACTATATGCCCTATACTCTCCGAATCAGGGGTGTTTTACTATTACTCTAGAAAAGAGGTGTCAAAGCGATTCCAGCAGTTCTTTTAAACTGGTTCCCAGTCCAGATCTAAAAAAACAGGGGGGGGTACATACATCCTTGCATTTAAAACATTATGTAGAACGGTCCAGAGCTGAATCTCCCTGCTGTAAATGCATGGCTCTGGTGAGTGCTGGTCCAGTTGAACCCTCCTGGAATGGTATGTGTGAGGCTTGTTTTGTGTGTGTGTGTGTGTGTGTGTGTGTGTGTGTGTGTGTCTCCTATAGGGAGCAGCGGATACGCAGTAGAATGGCGAGGTTTCGTGAGACACGTGAGAAGAGGAGGAAGGAGAGGGAGGACCAGAATGCACAGGGGCAAACCAAACAAACCCGCATAGAGGATTTCTTCCGGGTCACGCGTAAAAGGCAAAAGGTAATGCAAAACCTGCTACGACACTGCTCTCTGATTAGCATTGGCATGGCCCGTAGCCTCCTGTTGTGAAGGCCATATATAGAGAACTTTATTAGGCAATTCAGTGATGCCAAAAATGCCACGTATTTGTTTATGGTTTTTGTATAGCCCCAAGGTATATCAATGAGTCCACTGTTTACGATACAGTCACTGTTATCTTCAGAATTTGGATTTCAGTTTCGATTTATACAGCAATTTATTTCCCCAATTGTTTGTAACCTCATTCTTGGTTTAAATGCTATGTCAATATCAATTAATCCCTGTCGCTTTATCAGGTAATATTTACTGTCAAGGGTCAACATTCTGTATTTTCTTTGCTGTTAACCAGTAGGCTTGGAAACAAGATAAACCGTTTGAAGTGAAACTGGTTTATTGCCCAATAAGGGCATATGTTTTGCTTTTCGGTTGCAAAATGTTTTCCTGTGGTCTCTACTGGACACCCAGTACTACTGGACTGCCTGTACTACTGGACAGGGAGTGTCCTAGTAGCCTAACTGTTCAACAACAACATTATCTGGCCTCGTGACAAAATAAAATTTCAAGACAACTGGTTCGGCAGAATCAGTAACATAATTATTCTTATTTTAAGTTTATGAATAGACATGTTTGTTTCTGTGACATGTGCGCATAGTCTTTGGGGTTTTGTCTGTTTCTAGTATGCGTTCTCGTTCAGTCCAACCTTTTCTCTACTTCTAGCCGGTTAAAGCTGAGGAAGTCATAGTCGAAAGGAAGAGAGGGAAGCCCTTGTGACACTGCCCTCCGCTGGAGCCTGTCAGAACTGCAGAGTCATCCTGACTTGGCAGGTGGTGGACGATAAAGAGGACATGCCTGTTCCTGAACGTGTTCCTACCAAAAGAGCTGCGCCCATGAACTGATCAACCCGATTCCTAACAATTATGCGTAAATGTAGAGCTTATGTCACGGTCTAGAGCTGAATCGCCCGGCTCTAAATACATGGTTCTGGTGAGCGCTGGTCCATTTGAACCCTCCTGAATGGCACCAATGCCGGTTGGTGTTCGAGTGTAGCAGGTGGCCCTGTCAGGCCATGTCTTATTCAATGTTCTTACAGGTAAAATCGACGCAAGATCACCACTCCCCTTGCATGTACATATATTAGTGATTTGGGTCCACGACTAACTCTGGTCTATGTGCTGTGGGCTGAAAACATATTCACCACATTACCTTGTAAGCTAAAAAAATCATGGGTCAAGTTCCAGTAAAGTAATGGTCATAGATGTTGATGTTTTTTCATTGGCCCGAACGTTTTAGAACGGTTGTGTGCCTTTATGAACGCGACGCAGGCCTGTGTAAACAGGATGGACGGAGGCGGAGGCTGATTGCTGAGAACAGGGGAACCACTGTCTGCCCTGGCTTGTTTGTTCCCCTCGGCTAAAACAGGGGACTATTGATTTCCACAGGGGGAAGTCAGATCGTGGTTTATTCGGTGGACACCTGCCACCCTTAACAAGTGCCAAATATGTGGCACAGGACCTGTGTGTTTTTGATAAACGTGATCATGTTGAGTAGAGACCAAGATTCCAAAATGTGCCTTATTTAAAATGACATGTTCTCGCGTATCACTGTTGTTCTGCAGAACATGTCTGTGTGGTCGTAAATATTGTACCATCTGTCACTATTAAAACAGAAATTTTCCAATGTGACGTTATGGAATGTTTACTGATGCGCAGCCGCTTGCAGCCTCCCACCGCTAGTTGTCAGTAATGCGGCGGTGAGCTGTGTAGCTCACCACCGAGACTCCAGCGTAGAAGAAGCTCGTCTGTCCCGCTAGACCTCTCGGAAAGGTATCAGTGATCTGGCGCCGTTGAGGCAAGTCGCCCCACAGACGTCCCCTCCCTAGTCCTGGACAAAGTTCTCGCACGGTTGGCAGCTCGTTTTTTCGACCATGGCGACGAGTGCGAAGCGAAAGCAGGAGGAGACCCATCTGAAGATGCTCCGGGAGATGACCAGCCAGCCCCCGAATAGGAGGTGCTTTGATTGCGACCAGCGAGGCCCGACTTATGCCAACATGACGGTGGGGTCCTTCGTCTGTACCACCTGTTCTGGCATTTTGTAAGTACACTGTGGACTGTAGTTGGGGTTTTTCACGTTGTTTTTAAAGCAGGCTACGTTGTGATGTATCCCTGGTGGTTTTAACTACCGTTAGCAGGCTAGTCTCCAGGAGGGCACAGCCGGTAATGCTATCCGGCGTTAGCTAGGGGCCATTGGTTGGGCTGGGCTGGGTGAGTCCATGCTGGCTGTTATTAGAAGCTTTCCTAAAAAGGCCAAGTTGCATTTCCATACGTAACTTGGCAACCGAAGGTATTGATTGCTCATACCGCTTGTCTATTTCAGGGTTAATGTCAGGTATTTACTTTATAAAGGGCTAATATTTGCCCAGTGCGTGTCATATTGGCACGTCATCGTACCGGACAGCCCCATTCCCTAATCAGCGTGTATCTATATGGTCGGCATAGTTGGGGCCATCCGTGGGTCACAGCGGGTGGTGGTTATACAGGCGGGCGTCTGTGGCTGTCAGATACGGAGGACACATGGAATGGGGCACTGGGTCGGTTGATACAAATGGTTTCAAATAAAATGTGGCTTTCACATTCATCTCAAACACAACAGGTCTCCCTTTAAAGCAATACAGAGTTCACATGTAGGAAGAATGTAATAGACAATACAGACGCGCAGAATAGTTAGACGCGTAATTTGTAATCAACTGATAACAAACAGCAATTAAGACAAATGCATGACTGTATTTCCCTGCCCAGTCCACCTGCTGGGATACTAAAATAGGTGTAGTCGGCAAATAAGCCAAGCAGAGGTGTGGAATATGGCCATTCAAGCCTGCCTTTCTATAAGCCTCTGACTGCCTGGTGTAGAGGACCTGGGTAACTGGGATATGATAGCCGGTGTGGCTAGACCGCCAGCCGGTGTGGCTAGACCGCCAGCGGGTGTGGCTAGACCGCCAGCCGGTGTGGCTAGACCGCCAGCCGGTGTGGCTAGACCGCCAGCCGGTGTGGCTAGACCGCCAGCCGGTGTGGCTAGACCGCCAGCCGGTGTGGCTAGACCGCCAGCCGGTGTGGCTAGACCGCCAGCCGGTGTGGCTAGACCGCCAGCCGGTGTGGCTAGACCGCCAGCCGGTGTGGCTAGACCGCCAGCGGGTGTGGCTAGACCGCCAGCGGGTGTGGCTAGACCGCCAGCGGGTGTGAGGCTAAACTCACTGATTCTGTGTGGCCTGGATCATAAGTTGGGTTCGGCTGGCCGCATCGCAATGTTAGAAAGGTTGAGTGTGACAGAATGTGGAATGTCCAGTGAGCTGGAATAATGCCGGTGGGGCCGTCTTATTGGTTCCTGTTTATGTCGCCCAAATCGTTGGAACATTGACCCAGAGGGAGGTGGCGTGGGAGGCAGTGGAACATGGGTTTGTCGGGTGTGGGGCCGGCGAAATGTCACAAGAGGAAGTTAAATTGCTAGTGTCCGCACTATGACGTTTGGTTCATGAGAAACATGTATTAGTGGCATTTACAGATTGTCACTTTCCACAGTGACTATAAGTAGATGTTACCTAGTGATGTCCAATATAGAGCCAAGATGAACAGTTTAGTTGTTTAATTGTATTCTGTCATGTTGTTAATTGTATGACCGAAGGCATTCTCACCACTGTTACCCTTCCTCTGCTTTCTTTAACTACCCCTCCCCCCCGCCCCGGTGTAGACGAGGGCTAAACCCCCCCCACAGAGTGAAGTCAATCTCCATGACGACCTTCACGCAGCCAGAAATTGAATTCCTACAGAAACACACCAATGAGGTAAATCTATGGTTTCTTCAAGCCTTGTGGATCTGATTGAGTCAACAGTGTTGTTGGATTAGTAGTGTCAGATGTTGTAGAGTCCACATAGTCATCAGTGTGAAGATGTCTTCCCTTTTCATATCTGCCACCTCATGTTTCCCCTCCTGATTTAAAGTCTGTCTCCTTTCTCTCAAAGGTGTTAAATTTGCATTCCTCACCCTCTCCTCCCCCGACACACACACATACACACACACACACTCACACACACACACACACTCTCTCTTTCAGGTTTGTAAACACATCTGGTTGGGCCTGTACAACGACCGGACATTGGTTGTGCCAGACTTCCGCGAGCCTCAGAAAGTAAAAGAATTCCTCCAGGAAAAATACGAGAAGAAAAGATGGTGAGATGCGTCGCTGTGTGTCCTTTCTCTCAACTGGTCCGCCGAGCTTAACATACGCTTTCCGCTATGTGACAATATCCAAAATATGAGAAGCTCATCCACTTCCTCCTCTGATGTATTTGGTGGATGGGATCCCCCTCTGAGAGCTCCCAATGTAAAATACATTCATCATAAAAGTGTTTTCCTAGGTGAACTACTCATTCGCCACTCCAGCGCGTTGAACATATTTTCATGTGGGGTTTTGTACACAGGTACGTCCCTCCAGATCAAGCGAGGACTGCAGCCACTGTCCAGGCTTCCAAGTCTGGCTTGTCGGCGCCCAGCTCAGGGGGTACACCGGAAGTCCAGCCGCTGAAGACCCTGCAACTCAACAAGACCCCCCCGACCCGTCAGGTACTTTTCCCCGGCGTACTGTGGGTTATTTCTGGGGCCAACGTGTTTATGGTTCATTACAATCATCTAGGCAAACCCTAGAAGGAAAAGCGGGTCGTTCAGATTGGAGTTTCCTGAAGTAACGTCTGACTTGTTTAGTCCTGTTGTCACGGTCGTATCGGTGAAAACCTGGTTTAAGGAGGAACGACAGGCACTGGTTCTGCAGTCAAATGAGATACTTTGAAACATTGGTTGAATGTTGTCTTGCTGTGGCACTTTGCATGTCTGATCAGGTCTCTAACCATGTCCCCAGGCCATTATTCAGAGCACTGGGGCGGGTGTGTGAGATTATGTGTTTTTTTTTTTTTTTATAGGCCTGCAGTATTGGAATGTGTTATGTCTTGCAAACATATGGGCTTTTACAGACTGTTGTTCCGTGCTTAAATGTTGACTAATGAGCAGCAAAGCTGGTGCTAATATGCACATAAATGACTGAAAAGCACATTTAACTTTTCATTTATTCGCTTGGTAAAAATTAGGGCTTTACTATAATTGTATTCGCGATATTATATGATATATATGTATGTATGTATGTATGTATGTATGTATATATGTCGTACAGAATGTATAGCTGTAACGTAAAACTGCCTTTACGTTATATGACATGTTATACAGAATGTATAGCTGTAATTTAACACAGCCTTTACATTATTTGACATGTTATACCGAATGTATAGCTGTAATTTAACACTGCCTTTACATTATTTGACATGTTATACAGAATGTATAGCTGTAACGTAACACTGCCTTTACATTTATAAACATGTAATACAGAATGTATAGCTGTAACGTAACACTGCCTTTACATTATATGACATGTTATACAGAATGTATAGCTGTAATTTAACACAGCCTTTACATTATTTGACATGTTTTACAGAATGTATAGCTGTAACGTAACCCTGCCTTTACATTTATAAACATGTAATACAGAATGCGCAGCTGTAACGTAACACTGCCTTTACATTATTTGTCATGTTTCATAGAATGTATAGCTGTAACGTAACACAGCCTTTACATTATTTGACATGTTATACAGAATGTATAGCTGTAACGTAACACTGCCTTTACATTTATAAACATGTAATACAGAATGCGTAGCTGTAACGTAACACTGCCTTTACATTATTTGACATGTTATACAGAATGTATAGCTGTAACGTAACACTGCCTTTACATTTATAAACATGTAATACAGAATGCGTAGCTGTAACGTAACACTGCCTTTACATTATTTGACATGTTATATAGAATGTATAGCTGTAACGTAACACAGCCTTTACATTATTTGACATGTTTTACAGAATGTATAGCTGTAACGTAACACTGCCTTTACATTTATAAACATGTAATACAGAATGTATAGCTGTAACGTAACACTGCCTTTACATTATATGACATGTTATACAGAATGTATAGCTGTAATTTAACACAGCCTTTACATTATTTGACATGTTTTACAGAATGTATAGCTGTAACGTAACGCTGCCTATACATTTATAAACATGTAATACAGAATGCGCAGCTGTAACGTAACACTGCCTTTACATTATTTGTCATGTTTCATAGAATGTATAGCTGTAACGTAACACAGCCTTTACATTATTTGACATGTTATACAGAATGTATAGCTGTAACGTAACACTGCCTTTACATTTATAAACATGTAATACAGAATGCGTAGCTGTAACGTAACACTGCCTTTACATTATTTGACATGTTATACAGAATGTATAGCTGTAACGTAACACTGCCTTTACATTTATAAACATGTAATACAGAATGCGTAGCTGTAACGTAACACTGCCTTTACATTATTTGACATGTTATATAGAATGTATAGCTGTAACGTAACACTGCCTTTACATTATTTGACATGTTATACAGAATGTATAGCTGTAATTTAACACAGCCATTCACAATATGTAACATGTATTGTATTTCATGAGGGTATTCTATTACTTCCCATAATGCATGTCATCATTCCTCACTTTCTGTCTTTCCGTCTCTCGTGCCGCCAGTCTCCAGTGGTTCTCCGCTCGCAGGCACATCCCGCTGTACAGGAAAAGAAGTTTGACCTCCTCTCTGACCTGGGCGGAGACATCTTTGCAGCTCCGCCCTCTCAGGCGGCCAGCAATGCCAACTTTGCCAACTTTGCACATTTCCCCAGCCAATCAGGTAATGAGTGAATGGCCTTCGTTTAAAAATAAAATCTAAAACGTGTATTCATACTTCCGTTCTGAGTCAAATTTTTCTTTTTTCAACCAATGAGGTGGGGAATATTTAATTATTTAAATTTAAAAAAAAAATTTAATTCACTAATAAAGCAGTCCTTAGAAAGTGAGCAGATCAAAGGTCTAGGTCAGTATTTGTGTATTTATCTCTATTCAACATTATTAACACTTAATACTGAATTTGTTAAGAGGAATTCTTATGTCCTAGTGTTTGATTGTTAAAGATGTTGTAATTTGTCCCTGTCGTATACCATCACATCATCATAATTATTTTTCCTATTTATTTCAAAATCCTCACATTGTCAGTCTTTTGTGTTATTTCTTCCCCCGGTTTCCAGCTACTCACTTTAACTCAAACGCTGACTTTGCCAACTTTGAGGCGTTTGGCAACACCGGAGTCCCCTCCCATTTCAGCGCCTCACCCCCCTCACAGTCCTTTACATCAGGTACCCCTCAGTTCCATTCTCATACCTGTCACCTGAGTGACCTCTGACCCCAGCCCAACAGGGGAACGGCTGTTACATAACGTCTGCGTGTCGGCGTGTTGACCCCTGTGTGTGACTGTCCGCAGGCCGTGGTGTTCCTGTGCCGTCCGCCGCGGGTGCTGTCCCCGCCCAGTCCCAGCCTGGCACCTCGGCAGAAGACCGGTACGCTGCTCTGGCCGAACTTGACAATGAGCTCAGCTCCTCGGCCCCCACAGGAAGCAGCGTTCAGGGGTGAGAGACGGACACTCTGAAACGGACTCTCCTCATAGGCTGTTTAACTCTCTGTCTCCTCATAGGCTGTTCAACTCTCTCTGTCGCCTCATAGGCTGTTTAATCTCCATCTCTGTCTTCTCATTGGCTGGTGAACTCTTCCTCTCTGTCTTCTCATTGGCTGGTGAACTCTTCCTCTCTATTAAGGTGTGGAGTTAATGATGTATTTCCTGTATACATAGGAATGTCTTTGGACCAGTGTTGGGATCCTCACCTGCCCAGACTAAGCCTGTGCTACCCAACGTTAATGTGCAGCAAGGCTTTGGAGGTGAGGACTAGTCATACACCCGAGTATTTAAGTATAATAATTATTCTTTAATATTCTGAAATGTATCATAAACGTATAACGTATTGTTTTGACTTCTTTCAGCTGTACCGTCCAATAACCCTTTTGTTGCCTCTGCCATTGGCCCTGATATGGCCAACCCGTTTCAGAACAATGGTAATAAACTGTGTGAGTGTGTGTGTGCGTGTGCGTGCGCAAAATTCCCCACAAATGTTCAAAACCCGTACAATTCTGTCCCTGCATGAGTAAATGCTCAGTTTCAGGTTAGGTTTACGACAGGGCTTTTTAATTGTCGGTTTGGAGGGTTCTAATGAAAAGACAATTAAGGATTATTTGCATTTATAAACACGAGTTTTTTCCTACATTTCTGAAAAGTATACTCTCTGTTTTACTCTAGTAAGAATTGTTGCCTTTCCCCCGTTTATTGCATTAGGTTATATCTATGTCTTATTGTAGATATTCCGGGGTCATGATAATATACATGCTTCATCATGCATTTAGCAACAGCCTAAAATAACACTTGAAGGATTCTGTCATTGGCACATGGTTACGAATCCCACCCACCCACCCATTCCTGTGTGTTTGTGTTACAAACCCCGCCCACCTCCCCCCCATTCCTGTGTGTGTGTGTGTTACAAACCCCGCCCACCCACCCATTCCTGTGTTACAAACCCCGCCCACCCACCCATTTCTGTGTGTTTGTGTTACAAACCCCGTCCACCCATTTCTCTGTCTTTGTGTTACAGCCTCATTTGGCACTGGGTCTATGAGTATGCCAGCCGGGTTTGGAAACGCCTCTTCTTACTGCCTCCCGACCAGCTTCAGTGGGACCTTTCAGCAGCCGTTCCCTGGCCAGGCCCCCTGCTCTTACCCCCAGCCACAGCGTGGGACCCACCACCCACAGCATGGGAACTACCACCCACAGCAACCCAATGGTTAGTTGCTGGGACCCATTTCCATGGCAACCCAATTGTTAGTAGCTGGGACCCATTTCCATGGCAACCCAATTGTTAGTAGCTGGGACCCATCTCCAAGGCGCATCTATCCTACAATATGCCGGACATCTCTTTAAAGCTGCTGTTTTAAAAAAACGTATCTATTTGTGATTCACATGAAATGTCTTCTTGGATCACTGATATATCTACTGATGTCAGTGCCTTGCAAATGTATTCAGCCTCCTGACCAAGACAGCTGTAATTTGTTTCTGTGAAAGAAAGCCCTTCTAATCGGCTTAGCAGAGTCAGTTTTATGTTTTTGAAGCATTTGCAATATTATTGATATTATATATTTATTATTTTTCACCAATAGCCGTAGTAGTAGTACTGTGTCCGGGTCTAAAAGCAAATTTATCTCTAATTGGAAATATATATATCTGGCGACTATGCCCTAAAAGCCATCACTCACAATTTGGGATCCGTTACTCTAAAGTTTGGAGACCATTCACGCCTAATCATGTTGTTTTCCTTCTCTGTGTTGGCAGGCCCAAGTGCATACCCAGTGTACGGACAGACCAAGCCCTCCATGACACCATTTGGGCAGCCCATTGTTGGTCCTGGAATGACCAATAACCCATTTATGGTAAGCATGAAGCGTGTGTGTGTGTGTGTGTGTCATTTTAGGTAGTAAGACAAGTGTGAGACCTAGTCCTCAAGTTATTGCTGACCATGACAATGGACTGATTTTAATTAAACAATAATAAAATGACACATAATGAGTGACACTCTTTTACAAGGCCTGGGTTACATGCCCCTCCTACATCTATAGATGAAACGCTGCGTGTTTTACTATTGGACAGGTTACAATATCAATTGACTCTCTGTGTCCAATCAGGCAGGGGCCCCGGCCGGATCCTACCCCACTGGAGGAGGCTCTTCCACCAACCCCTTCCTGTAGTTTACCATTCTCAACACCAGAGGGCAGCATGCATCACCTATTCAATACACAGGCTCCACCTTGCTGCAGTCTGACGTGACCGTACATCTCTGGGACTCAGAATTTTAATTTTTTTTTAAAAGCTCTTGTTTACGCACCATGAAGGACAACGGACTTTGGGATTCAGCACTGCCCTGGAACAATGTCCTTGGACTATATGTATAAACACACACGTTCTATATATGTTTTATTTTTCTGTTTCCTGTTTGACAGTAGGCTCTTAATCGTGCATATCGACATTTGTAATCCCTTTAGAACACATTGGGTATGATAAGGACTTGACGCGGGTGGGCCACTTGTGGACGTGCCACTACAACGTTTTCACCTGTGGTTTGGTAAGATAACTAACAGGGCTGTGTCAAGGAGACTGCTGAGGCAACTGTCCTCTTGAAACCTTTGAGGGCTGGATGTTGTCTGGCCTGACTCGAGGTGGATCACTAATGGCCAATTTCTGTGTCATATTGTTGTATGTAAAGAAAAATATGAACTGCGTAGCATCTCAATAGGCACAGTGACTCTGCCTCTACTTATCTTAGGTTATCCGGGACAGGGACTTTTATTTAGTGCGTAATAAATAAAACTGTTACTTGCACCGGGGAACTACCTGGTGTGCCTTTAGCCGTGCAGAACATTTTGAGATATACGTGTAGAACGAGAATGTTTAATTCACAGGAACCCTTTCTGTCCACAGCACACTTTTAAGGGAGTTGATCCTGTTCTGGTTGAACTTGAAACACCACCAGATTGATTTAAAGTCATAGCTGCAGCTTAACATTGTTATGCTTAATTGGTTACTGTACCCGTTTTTTTTGTCCATACTTATTTTAACTTTCCTAACACACACTAACGTTAGATAGGTATAAGGCTGTCTGGAAAGCAGCAGCATATACCAGCAACAACTACAAAACATTAGACCCTAGACTAAGCACAAGTAGTTTAGGTGACAAGCAGGTGTCTGCTACAGCACAAGGCCGGGCAGAATAGATGAAGTGGCTATATCCGCTCTGTGAGCCCTTTGCCTGTAACTGAAAACACCTGAAGTTTGTTTTCTGGTTTACTTGTGCGCTCCCAATCACTTTTAATGAATTTAATCATCTGTTACTCGTCATTAAAGGAATATGTAAGTCAATGTGTACATATATAAATATATATGTATAAATATATTAAAGATTTTTAACTAGCTTGCTATTGATTGTTTAATAGCTAGAGTTATTAGTTTTATTAGGCTGGGTTTAAAATGTATAAAAAAATATTCATAGCAAATGCTTAGAGCAAACCCAAAAATATTAAGAAAATATACAAAGCCGCATAAATGTATGTTCAAAGCCGGAAGTGTTCGTTTTCCTGTTGCGGTGTCGAACTTCACGCGCTGTTTCGTTGCTGTGGCAACTCTACACGTGCGTCCGACATGGCAAGTTTGTTGGGGAAAAGTTTATTTGAAATCAATGGACAATGCCCTGCACCAAATAAAGACTTCTTCCAATTTTCTGTCACCAAGACGGAGGTAAGTTTTTTCGTATGTTTTCCCCAAAAAAATGCTGTTTTGCTCTGTCATTCTCAATTTACGGTACCGTTTGTTGCTAAGCTACTGTTGCTATGCTAGATTTCATAGTGATAGGGTACTAACAGTGTTAGTAACACTGTCACACTGACTCCGAATGTAAAACATACAAATAAAACCGCTGAACTGCAAACTGGACCAAAATAAATTTAATCTCAATTGTTTTCACCTCCGTTTATAATGTATTCTCCTAATCTACACGACGCCATTGGGATACTTTTATTGACTTTTAACAAGCTATTTTCTACTGACTGTTTAAACTAAAGCAAAAACGTTCCCATTGACCCGTAGACTATTGTCAGAGAAATTATCCATATAATCAAGGTGCAAAATAAGTAGTGACGGTCTTGTTTACCATTAGTAATTTAATGAAATGTTAAATAATGCATGCACACACAGAACAAGAGGTTTATGTGTCTGGACGTGTACTGGTTGTTGGCTGGTTGATGTGGTTAAGAGGTCATTGGATATGGAAAGTTGGGGAGTTCTATTGCTGACAATCTTTAAAGATGAAATGTCTATATTAATTACACTTACTCTTGGCCATTAGGTTCAAGTCAGGGCGAGGAACCTTCTAACATCAAGTTGCATAGATCTCAATTCTCAATCTCTACTCCTTTCTGTATGGTGTCATTAATCTAGTGAAGCAGCACTAACACATATATAGTCAACAAACTTACAGCAATGCCACACGTTTCACAATACTTATAGGCTTGTGCATCTTTTCAGGTTATTTGGAGGTTGTGGAAGATTTCTTTAAGAAGTGATGGTCGGAACACAAGGCCCGGAGAACTGAGAGAGTCTCACGAGGACTTTCTGGACGACAGCCGGCTCCAGAGTAATATTTTTCAAAGTAGCCCTCAGCTTACCCATGAAAAGCATTGGAAATAGGCCTCTGCCCTCAAGTCGAGAATTAACGAGTTAAAAATAATTGCATTGATTTTTAACCCGGTCAACACCTAATTAAAGTATGTTAATTAAGGTTTGCTAAATCGGGTGCGCCCATGTGATTGGCTAAATCAGGCTGGACCAACACGGTCTTGGTTCACACTCGGTCAGAAAGGCAGTTTGTTTCACATTCCAGGTGACTTCAAGGCAATTCAAGGCTAAACGATCTGCAATTAGCCGAGCTACTCCATGTTTTTCCTGTCACAATATATGCCATTTCACAGTTTGCTCTTTGGTGCCTCTAAACAGGCTCTGTGTCTAATCGGGTGTTTACTTTCATTCAGAGGTATTTATAGAGTACCTCAGAAATAGCCACAGATTACCGACTAGGTCAGATATGGTCTATTACAGTCCACAAAGCCCTTGTTCCATGCTTTAGCCGTCTCTGTTTAGTCAAACAGAAGTGAACAGATGTAGTCTTGTGTCTCCAGGTCAGCTGAGGGTGGTGTTCGGCCCGCGGATCCTTCAGTACTGCCAGGCCCTGTGTCAGGGTCACTACGACTACCTGGAACGCCTGCCCGACCCCCTGCTGCTCTACATCCTGGCACACCTGGACCTGGAGGATGTGGCATCGCTCGGATGCACCTCGCATAGGTTCAGGAAGGTGAATGGGCCCACTGGGCCTGTGTGAGATGTCGTGCGTGTCTTTGGACTAGCTCTGTGTTGCCATTGGTGTGCAGTGACCTCACTAATCTCACTCACAATCTCACACCTTCCAACACAACTAAACTGCACTGACTGTTGCAAGCAAGATAGCTAAGCCCTGCCCCTTCCTAAAAATATATATTTGATATGGCTCATAGTAACACCCTTATGTTATATTTGACTATTTAGTATGTTAATATAAGTAGTATGTGATGGTGAAGATGTATATTTCCATGGTAGTAAGTCAGCCCAATGATTGGACTAGATGCTCAGTTTTCTCGCCGACAACCTGTTTCCACAGATAGGGTACCCCGTTCTCATGTCAGACTGAATTATTAGACTATTTAAATAGCGGTCCCCAGATAATATGGGTCCTTATGTTTACGGGGCGGCCTCACTACGGGAATTCAGACTTTGGTTAATGTATTGAGAGATATTACCTGTGTTCTCTGTGCTGTTCTTTAACCTGTGTTCTATGTGCTGTTCTTTAACCTGTGTTCTCTGTGCTGTTCTTTAACCTGTATTCTCTGTGCTGTTCTTTAACCTGTGTTCTCTGTGCAGTTCTTTAACCTGGGTTCTATGTGCTGTTCTTCAACCTGTGTTCTCTGTACTGTTCTTTAACCTGTATTCTCTGTGCTATTCTTTAACCTGTATTCTCTGTGCTGTTCTTTAACCTGTGTTCTCTGTGCTGTTCTTTTACCTGTGTTCTCTGTGCTGTTCTTTAACCTGTGTTCTCTGTGCTGTTCCTTAACATGTGTTCTCTGTACTTCGATGTAGCTGTGTGGTTCCCAGGAACTCTGGGAGCAGGTGGTGCGGAGTCACTGCAACTCTGTTTCGGCCGAGATGGAGGCGCTGGCCCTGGAGGTGGGCTGGAAGAGCGTCTTCTTCACCAGCAGGCTGCAACTGCAGAAACAGATCAGTCGCAAGAGGCAGAGGGGCCAGCAGCAGCGTAGTAAGGGCCCAGAGAGCCACACTGTGGTGCAGTGTAGTGAGGGCCCAGAGAGCCACACTGCTGGTATAGAGCCAGATTCCCAGCTGTGCCCAGGGAAAAGTGAGCACAGAGGGACTCTGGCACAGAGAACGGGAGCTCTTTGAAGTTCATTTTGGTTTGTCTCCAAACGCTTGTATTGGTCTGTGACATGCAAAATATTTATTTTTTTACAAAATGAGTTACTGTTTAATGTTTGTTATGATAAGAAACAGCTGGATGTTCTTAAGGGACAGGGGGAGGGGCTAATTTGACCTTGTTTGCATCACAGCTTTTGTGCATGTTCCCCTTTACAGTCAGCTACACATTCAGCTACACAGGCTGTACACAGTCAGCTACACAGGCTGTACACAGTCAGCTACACATTCAGCTACACAGGCTGTACACAGTCAGCTACACAGGCTGTACACAGTCAGCTACACAGTCAGCTACACAGGCTGTACACAGTCAGCTACACAGGCTGTACACAGTCAGCTACACATTTAGCTACACAGGCTGTACACAGTCAGCTACACAGGCTGTACGCAGTCAGCTACACAGTCAGCTATACAGCCTGCTACACAGTCAGCTATACAGCCTGCTACACAGTCTGTAGGTATAGACGGTTATGCATCTGTAGTTGCTAGTGCTTTGCAGTATCTAGGCCATCTGGTCTAAAGCACTACACCGCTTGGTAGCGTGGTACAGGACTGTAGGTGTGAAGAAAATATAATACAACTGTTTTACCTCTTGTTGTCGTGCTTGTTTGTCCTTTTGTTCAATATTGTAAAGTTGCTATATGCTAGAAAGCAGATGTCCATACAAACTTGCCGAAGGATTTGGAGGAAGTGGATAACTCAATGCATGGCTAGGATGACAGGTGACAGAACTATTAGAAAACGAGCGACAGTTGTGATGAATAACAACAGACAAAGGCCAACACAAGGGTTAACACATGTTTATGTTCGCCCTCCGTCTGATCTACCTAGCATGGCCGCAATGCTGGTTTTCTTTTTCCAAGGACCCCATTTGTTAAAAAAAACGTAGACGCTTATAAAACAATGATAAATATTTTGAGCTGTAAAAATAATAAAAAAAATGATATTCCAATATCAATTGCAAGTAAGATGAATGAATCGTAAGCCAGAAAATGCCAAATTAACTTTCTAAAATTGTTGGTGAAATCTTGGGTTTACAGTTATCTGTGGTTTGTGAAAATCCCCCTTATTTACACACAGTACCACAATATCCAAGAAAAATTATATAAAAAAATAAATAATTGACAGCCAAAACCCATGTTACATAGGTGAACCAAAAATGGGAAATAGATTAAAACACACAGCAAAACAAAAGCAATAGCATTCGGTATAGAGCTTATGTCAACAACCACAGTGGACACTCATCTGGTGGGATTGATTTGTACACTGTCTAAGATTAAGTGATTTATGTCATAGACCTCTAATGCGCATCTTTTCAAACCTGCCACCAGAGGGCAATCACTCCCAGCCCGGCAAGACGGGCACCTATGGGGTAGATTGCTGCGGTCTTTGTGCAAATTTACAGCCCAGTCCCTAATAGACCCCTACACGTAGAGTCCCAAATAAACCCCTACACACTATACACTTGGTCAGTTTTGTCAGAACTTGATTGGTATAAGTCCTAAGGTGAGTCTTACTATTCTCTCCTATTCAACGGCCGTGTTCGAGGTATATCCAGATTGCTCACACTCATATACCTCTACAGGGAGCGGAACTCATTTGCTAAAATAAAGGGTGAATAATAATAAAATATAATTCCACACAGAGTTTCTAGGTGCTCCAGCCCATTAAGGGAGGGTGGTTATCAGGCACCTGTCAGTCTGTCTCTGATGTAAACTTGTAATTACATCAGGTCTGGTGACAGACAGAGGGCGCTATTTCCTGACCATCATCACAATCACTGATGACAATTCTCCCAATTACTGCAGTAATGTACCTCTACAAGCGTTATTTATGTAGGATTTTGTGATCCATTGAGGATTGGGACAAGGTTATTGCAGCCATATGCGGTACAATGCAGAACACTTGAGCATGTGTGTGTGCATGCATTTATTCTGAGTAATGTGTCCACATACTTATGGGTAGGAAACTCAGTTTGACCGAAGGGCCTCGGTATCTGCTGTGTCGAGAGGGGTTGCTCCAGGCCAAGAAGCAGATGGTGGATTGGTGGTCTGATTCCTAACTCCCATACCTTTCACTAATCCCCTCCAATCAGCAAGCACGGTATAGGTCAGCTGAGATGGCAGATCAGCACTAAGTGCACAGATAAGAACAGAGGTGAGAGATAGAGATCTCCATGAAAGCCTTGAACTGGGCATGAGTCACAATGTGTTATCTGTTGTTTGTGGCAGGAACACCCCAGTCTGTGGCAGGAACACCCCAGTGTGTAGGTTCCAACCCAGCAGCATTAACTTTGACCTTTATGCCGGCTCTCTCGGCGTGGGCGAGCCGTGATTGGCTTGCGTGCAACGTGACCCGGGAGGGAACTGGGGCTGTTGCTCTCGGCTAAACCACGCTAGTCGGTGCTCACAAGTCATTCTCCTCCTCTGCCTAAACACTGAACATGCAACTGAGAAGTCATTGACTGTGGATTAGCTCACGTTAGCTTAGGTTTATCAGTTTAAGTTATCCCCTAACCAATGGTCAGCCTTCGAGTGGCTAGCTACAGAAACTGACAGCTGAGAAAGACGGAGCAACCTCGACAGTACTCACAGGAGCAAACGTTGGCCTGGTTTTGCAATTGACCACCATGAGGTCAACGAGACATTAAGAGTGTAATGGGGAATTAGCAGATGGAGGTTATGCAGAAGTAAACGGTACAGGTTTGGCACTTGAGACAGGCATATCCGAAAGAGACAAACTCTTATTCCTAGAACAGGTATCCTACAAAAAGGCGAGGACTTTGAAACTGAATTAATTTAACACCATTTTTATTTCAAATGGAAAAACTCTAAATGCTGCACTTTCAATACATTAACTGCATTAATCTATTACATTTAGTTTATCTGCCAAATATCAGAAGCCTAGTACTTGATTAAAGAATCAAACTCATCCGAGAATCTCCATTGAGTTTGATTGGTTAGTCCAGGACAATGCTTAATCTGTGTTTGTGAACCTGGCCCAAAAAGCAACAAACAGCATACTTGCTTTATACAACAGTGATTCCTTTGGGGTGGACCAAAGCCATTACCTCATAGATAACATGCTCCCTTTGAACTCATCATCAATTATTTTTAGCCAAATTGTGGACATCTTTGCAGATGCTGTTTCATGGACCTAAAGTATACATGTATGGTTTTTGGTTTTGCAAAATGCTTGTATAACCAATTCAATATCTGTCCATCATTGTTGACTGTAAATGAAATATTAGCAGGCAATTATCATTTAGAGACTAATATGAGTGTAATCTGATGTGGCTGTCCAGTAAAGATATCCAATAATTTTTCCAACCCTGTGAGTCATTGGTACCAGATGATTGGGGCTGTCCCAGGTTTTGGTCTCGGCCTAATTACAGTTGAAGCCAGGGATGCTCTGTGATTTACAGCAGTGATTTTGTCTTAGATCTTTGGGACATCCCTAAACTAAACAAATACCCATCCTAAACCATCCTAAACCTATACAATTAACCATGTTCCTTTGTTATTTGTTGAGTATTGTATGTGATTTAAAAAAAGCTATTTGCCCAAACTAGATGGCAAGATGCTGGTATGAGGGAACTCTAAGATGTACATAGCTTCTGTCCTGTGAGCTACAAAAAAACAGACGTCTTTTGTTTTTTAGCTGCATTCGGTGCTAACTTGAAATCTATAAGTATGCATTTTATGGTGGCAAACCAATTTTTCCAGATTTTTGCACACTCACAACCAAACCCTCAAGACCTAATTTACAGTGTAAGTGCTTAGCTAAAATGTAACACTGATCTGAGTTTGGTGTGTGTGTGTGTGTGTGTGTGTGTGTGTGTGTGTGTGTGTGTGTGTGTGTGTGTGTGTGTGTGTGTGTGTGTGTGTGTGCGTGTGCGTGCGTGCGTATGTGTGTGAGAGCAAGTGAACAGAAGCAATATGCTCTCAGAAGTGCTCTCCTGGAAACAGGTTGAATAAAGTCAGGAGCGCTCTTTTTCTTGACCTGGCTGTTCACTCCACTAGACTTCTTAAGTCCTGATCCCAATCAAGCACACACACTTCTTGCCAAGACTCTTCTCCAGTACTCTCTCTCAGCATGTTCTCCGGACCTGTTTGAAATTATTTGGTCCGTGAAAATAAAAAAATAAGAACAGAGCAGTTATTTAAAAAAACATACATTTCAGCCAAATGCATAAACACTTGATTTGTTAATCGAATTTGGAGTCAGACATGAGATAACCATGATATCCACCAATAAGGCTAGGATTGTTTTAGAGGTCTCATGGACGTCACAGATGAGGGCATTATGGTTCCATTCATTAGGATTTCCATCTGCCTGGGGTCCAAACAGAAGTAAAACCACAGTTTAATTGACATCTATGGATTACTGATGAATCAATTGTCAGAAATAGTGGCCATGTACTGAAAATTAGTGAAGATGAAAAAGTTATTTGTATGAGTGTGTCTATGAGTGTGTGTATGAGTGTGTCTATGAGTGTCTCTATGAGTGTGTTTATGAGTGTGTGTGTGTGTGTGTCTATGTGTGTGTATGATTGTGTCTATGAATGTGTCTACGAGTGTGTCTACGAGTGTGTGTATGAGTGTGTCTATGTGTGTGTCTATGAGTGTGTCTACGAGTGTGTCTACGAGTGTGTCTACGAGTGTGTCTATTAGTGTGTCTATGAGTGTGTCTATGTGTGTCTACGAGTGTGTCTATTAGTGTGTCTACGAGTGTGTCTATGACTTTGTCTATGAGTGTGTCTACGAGTGTGTCTATGAGTTTGTCTATGAGTATATGTTTCATGCCTTCAGTGTGAGTTTATTTGTGTGTTTAGTCAACAGAACCCGACGGACCCTCCGACGGTCACAGATCAAAACCTGGTCAAATATAGCAGGCCAGAAAGCCTCTTAAGAGAGAACCCTCTTACGATTCCCTGTCTGTGAATAGGATCTGGGAATAGACCACAGAAAGATCCTTAAGCCAAAATCCCTCGCAGGTATTTAATTCTAAATTAGTAATTACTGGCTGTACGAGTGTGTCTTGGGTACTGCTGATTCTGTAGCCGATTATTGGCGCCCTGGCTTGAGAGGGAGTTGCACCCAGACCACAGCCGTGTACGCTCCAGACCACAGCCGTGTACGCTCCAGACCACAGACGTGTACGCTCCAGACCACAGCCGTGTACACGCTCCAAAGCCCACCGCGAAGAGGTGATTTGAAGGACCTGCTGAGCAACCCAGTCGAGTCGGGGGGGAGAGACCAGGCGAAGCCGTCAAGATGTGTGACATGGGGGGATTGGATAACCTGGTGGCCAACACGGCCTACCTGAAGGCCCAGGGCGGCGATGACAAGGAGATGAAGAAGCGTCGCCGGAGTCTGTCACTGCCCACGCCCGAGAAGTGTGCCATCATCCGCTCATCTCTGGATACGAACTTTGATTCGCTCTGCGAAAGGCAGCCGATCGGCAAGAGGTTTTTCCGGGAATTCCTGGCTGCTACGCCAGAGTACATCAATGCTGCTGAATTCCTGGACGAACTGAATGACTGGGATCTGGCTGAGAACACGGACAAGGAAAAACAAAAGGCAAACATGATAAAAAAGTTCTGCAAGTCAGACTCCAAAAACTTCCTGACCTACCTACCCACAGATGTGGCTGAGAAGTGCAAGGCAGTGACAGACAATAACTTTGAAGAAGTAATGAACAGCAAGGTGAAAGAGGCCACTCTGGATTTTCTGAAAGGCAAGCCGTTCACGGATTACCAGACGAGCTCCTATTTTGACAAATTCCTGCAGTGGAAGGAATATGAGAAGCAGCCCATCACGGATAAAACCTTCTACGAGTTCAGAACTCTAGGCAAGGGTGGTTTTGGAGAGGTAAGCGTGAAGTAACCCTTGCATTTAGTCCATAACAGCATGTGTCCGTAATATGTATCTGGAATATTATTTATCTATTAATGAATGTGTATAAAGCCTTTGTGACAACAGGACAATTACCAAGATAACTAGCTATACACTATACCCGACATGGCGTCCCTATTCAAACATGCAGTGTCTATCAGTACAAAGCACATGCCAGTGAGTTACAAAGTGCTAATCTCTCGTTCTTCACTCCCTACTACTCATTACATAATTTCAGGCTTTTAGAGTTTCAAAACACTTGTCTCCAAAAACGTAATTCAAATTCTGGAGCTTTACATTATGATGTAGCACTGATGTTGTTTCAGAACCGAGTGACATGGAGGACCGTTAATGCCAAAGTATGCCAAAATAATATTCCTTCACTTCATATCTGTCCAGGTCTGCGCCATACAGGTGAAGAACACCGGCCAGATGTACGCCTGCAAGAAGCTGTGCAAGAAGCGCCTGAAGAAAAAACACGGCGAGAAGATGGCCCTGCTTGAGAAGCAGATCCTGGAGAAAGTCAACAGCCGGTTCCTTGTCAACCTGGCCTATGCCTACGAAAACAAGACCCACCTGTGCCTCGTCATGACTCTGATGAACGGTGGCGACCTCAGGTACCACATCTACTACATCAGCGAGAAGACCAAAGGCATCGCGATGCCCCGTATTATCCACTACACAGCGCAGATCTGCACGGGCCTTATTCACCTGCACCAAATGAACATCCTCTACCGCGACATGAAGCCTGAGAACGTGCTGCTGGACAACTTTGGCCAGTGCCGACTATCTGACCTGGGTCTTGCTGTGGAGATGCGTCCCGGAAAAAACATCTCTCAGAAGGTAAGCCTGCTAAACATTGGTTTGTCAGAAAATGATCCATGAGAGATGATGATGATGATGTCATTACAACGAAGGCAGTGAGACACAACGTAGATGATGTGGTTTTAGTTTCCCTTTATTATAGCGATCTAATGGCTAGCTTGCAGAATAGAGCATATCAATTAGGTCTTAGAAGTATCAGTGACTGCCTATTCATGTGTAAGATCATTTTGAGCGAGGTCAAAGGTCGGACTGAATCATATGTGATCGCTGGTAACAATTGGTTTGGCTCACCAAGCGATAGAGGATTAATGAATATGGGGCCAGGTAGGTGAGTTTATGGTTGATCACAGTGACCTGTCAGTCTATTACATTTATTTATAAAGCCTGTTACATTAGCAGTGGTCACAAAGTGCTTTGACAGACACACAGCCTGAAACTCTCCAATTCTCTGCCAAGGATAAGTTATTGTGGGTCAGAGCTGAAGTAGTTTTCCCTCGATATTTGATCCTGTATTAATGTTAGGGACTTATGTGCTTTTCATTTTGCTGTTTTGGGGTGTTTTGTGAGTTCCTGTCTGGGTGATCTTTGTTTACTTTTGTGTAATCTTATCAGTGTTGGTGACTCTCTGGAATCTTGTCAGTGAATGCATTTGTGAAATCCTGCCAGTGTTCATTTGGAAAACTTTCTGGAACCCTTTGTGGAACTCTTTCAGTTTTAGTGTGGGTGACTTTTGTGAGGTCCTGTCAGTTTAGGTGTTAGTGACTTTACCTCTCTGGAACAATATGTGCAGTGTGACCAGGGCACCATATCCTGCTGAAGGAGGCCACTGCCACCATTGTCATGAAGGGGTGAACCTGGTCTGCAACTACGTCAAACTGACATCTACATGAATATCTGGACCCGGGGTTTCCCAGCAATACATTTCCTACAGCATCAAACTCTATCCACCGACTTGTCATTTTGCCACAATGCATCCTGGTACTATTCTCCTGGTAAATGGTCAACAGGGGTCATCGTGTTCACCAGGGGTCATCGTGTTCACCAGGGGTCATCGTGGTCACCAGGGGTCATCGTGGTCACCAGGGGTCTTCATGTTCATCACGCTGCTATTACACAGCCCCATACCCAGCAGGGGTGCGAGGCAGTATGTGCTGTGACACATTCCGCCCATGACATCAGTAACACTTTATGTGACATGTGCCACAGTAAACCTTCTGTTGGTTACGACCAGACAGTATAGCCTTGGTTGCCCTCGCGCATCAATGAGCATGGGGGCGCAGAACAATTCTGTCAGTAGGTACTCTGACCGGGAGCACCCCACAAGCCTTGTCGTTTCAGAGATGCTCTGACCAAGTCGTCTGGCCTTAACAATTTGGCCTTTGTCAAAGTGGCTTAGGTCTTTACTTCAGCCAGTTTCATCCGGACATCAACATGTTGACCACAACAACCGATTGTTCACTTACCATCTAATCTAGCCAGACCTTGACCAGTGTCCTTGCTAGGAGATGATCAACATAATTCACTTCACCTGTGAGTGGTCAGAATGTTTTGGCTCATCAGGTCATGCCCTCTTTGGACCCGTTTGTAGTAAATCTGGCGAGGGATTACTGGGTCATTAAGGATCTGTCCCAGTTGTCTCGGTCTCCATGGTGTAACCCATTTGATCCTTGGTTGCTTATACGGCTAGTCTTATATAGGACAGACATTTGGTTGGGTGTGGCCATAAATGTCCTCATGAAACCCTATGATCTCCAGGGGGATGAGGATTCTGGGACCATTTCTGTGCAGTGACTGAACTGCTATGGTGATGCCTAAGGTCTTGTGTTCTTGAAGCATATTCAGACCGTAGTTCTTAGTTCAGAAGTCCCTCTGGAATCCGACAAATCCAACACCAATGACAGAAGTTTCCAGGTCAAAGAACCAGATAAACATAGAACTTCACAGCTACATAATTGCTTAATTTAATTAAACGAAGAGAAGTGTAATTGCAATTGTATTATTGACATCATTTTGTTCCTGAGCGTTTTACTGACAAATGGATTGTGATTGAAAAAAAAGAAGATGATCGTTGTACACCTGTGAACCAATCGACCTTCAGCCGTCCTTTAAAATGACTTGTCACATGTCGGCAGGTCAGCAAAGAGTCTAAGTTATTGTGTCAAAGAATAAGAAGCTGGCTTTGTTGAGGCTAAATAAGCTTATTATCTTGTGCTCTTCTCTGTTCATCCTTGGGCCCAGGGAGCCTTGGTTTACCCACCCACCCATGGCTGGCTTGGGCCCTCTAAGCCTCTTAGCAGGTATTAAAGAAATCTGTCAGGCTGGAACAACCGGGTAAAACAGTTTTAAGGAATGTGTGTGGAGTCTTCTGTTGCTGTGCTGGTCTGGTGGTATATTTAGAAGAGGAAAAATCAAAGCTGTGTATCTGTAAGGCTAAAAATAACAATTAATGACGTGCAGTAGCTTAGTTCCAACTGAGTAGGTCTGTCCCTGTTGTGGACCTATGTGTTGTCTATATACTTATTTATGTTAACACCTCAAGGCATAATGTATAGTAACAAGGCCAATGACCTTACTGTGACCCTGGCGGACCAATCAGGAGTTAGGAGGCCATTGATTTGATGATTCACACGCAGTAAGATTAGCTCCCGGCTCTGCATTCCGGATTTATGGTCCTCTTTCTCTCTCTCCGTGTAATTTCACTATGTTCTCGTGAGGAGGTGCTTTCCACATGGTTTAGCATGTGTTAGGAAAGGGTGAAAGGTAATCTGAAGGATTGGGAGTGAAATCTATTTAAATGAGTGTACAAGTGTAAAATGACTGTAAAAAAAACGTGGCCGCACCAGTTGTAACTCCCTTCTTAACTGCCATTAACGAAAACAATTTAATCTATAAGGATCTGGTGGTACATTTAGTTTCCTAAATAAATAACAATATGTCTCCAGATTAAAACAACCAGAAACATTGCACATTTATTTTAATGGTTGAAATGTATCCAGACAAATTCAAATTGATGTGAGGTGCCTCCTGATCTAATCTGTGGAATATTTAATGCTATCCTTTCGCTGGTCAAATTAATATAGTTTAGTGTGTATGCTACATTAATTTAGCCCTTTTGGCTTTTCAAACAACCCACGTCTCCCCATACAGTCACTCGAATCATCTCATCTTTAAATCTACATTTTAATTAACCTTGTTTCTGTTAAGAAACAGCACAATGTCCTATCCGCCAATTTTGCTTTGATCACATCAAAAGCCATGCGCACTGATATCTAGGTTACCACTATCGCGGTCTAAAACGCAAGCTGCTGGCAACGTACCTAACGTACTATTGCTTTGGGGTGAATGTTAAAATAATTGCAATAAAATATGGCATTGATGGATAGCATTTTTTTTATGGATTCATGGTTTGTTCATAATAATGGCAAACTCTGACATTCTGGGGTCATTTTTTTGGTCCCAATTAGAAACAATATTATTCTAAGGTCAGTTTTGGCTTAAAGGTTACACTTGTGGTAAATGTCAGAGTTATAATTAGTGTATCGCCTGTGGTTAATTGTGTGTGCGTGTGTATGAGGTAAATGATCAGTGTTTGCGTAACTCTGTTCTGTAGTGCTGGAGTTGTAGTTGATTGATTGGATACACACATGACTCCTGACAGTGAGTACGAGATTAGTAAAATCATTAAGCTCATCAGACAGGCATGGGGCTTCTGGAGAAGCTTAGACGTTCTTCATGACATGGTCTCTGCATGATCCGAAATACTTCTGTAAAACACAATCTAGTGACATTGAGTGACAACTACAAGTCTTTCATCACTGACCTGTTATTAAACTTTGATTTGTAAACTTGTAATCTCCCAACCTTTAATGACCAATGAACTGATCGCTGTCTTAGCGCGTCGCTTTTACTTCCAACCAATCTGAATAGAGTCTGGAAGTTTCAGCTTCTAGTGAAGCCGAGGACGGAAAACCAGAAAAAACATGGTTTAACACGGTCGGCTTCACTTACCTAAAGTATTATTCTGTATTGTACAAATTCAGTTCCTTTGTCAAAGAAAGTGTTGGGTTTCTCTGTTTGGAAATTCCTTGAATAGTAATACTGCATACTGTGAATAAAAGTAAAAATCTTTACAAAAATGTGTCACAGTTCTAGTGAATTTTTTGTGACAGAAATATGTATTTTTCACAACTACAAAAGTAATTCCAAATTTGCAAAAACGTTTCAACAAGTGAAAACTTATGTCGCCGTTTTACAATTCACACTTCAGCTCCTTGACTAGTTTTTATGGATTATCCATGTGAGCTAGCCAACTAACTTATGTTGAAAGTGCTTAGTATTAGTCAAATACCATACACATTGTTTTTAAGCTTCAAATTGTACTGATCGTGTAATTGTGTTAAGAGCTGCACCTCTAACACAACGTTCTCCACACCATGTGGATGGTCCAACACAATGTCTGGAATGTGCTGATATTTCAAACATACACTCAATTCTCCTCTCAATGTCTCTGTCTCCTTGGTCATCTCTCCTGCCCCCAGGCTGGAACAGGAGCATACATGGCCCCTGAGATCCTCAACGAGGTTCCTTACAGGACATCTGTGGATTGGTGGGCCCTGGGCTGCAGTATCTACGAAATGGTGGCCGCCTACACCCCGTTCAAAGGTCCCGAAATCGGAAAGCAGAAGGTGGACAAAGACGAGGTGCAGCGCCGCATCCGCACCGAGGACCCCAAGTTTGAACACAAGAACTTTGACGAACCCACCAAGGCCATCATTCAGGAGTTCCTCAAGAGGAACATTGAGGAACGCCTAGGCTGCAAGTACGTGAACTGGTCTGTCCAGGTTGACATGAATGTACACAATTATGGTTCCCTGTTAAGACACTGTCACATGGCTTTGGTTCTGGCATACAGAAAGGGATGAAAAATGTCATGGTATTTCCTGAAATGTAATTCCAATTCTTCAGCTATTTTCTGTGTATGTTGTTGTGTGTGTTGTATGACTGCTGAATTAACTGTGCCAAGTTAGCTAGTTAGTCTTCAGTTAGTCTTCACCCACCAGTATAAGTTCCTCATGTGGGAATGTCTTGATGTTTGCCTCCACAGGGGAGGAGGTGAGGACCCTCGAAAGCACAGCTGGTTCAAGTCCATCAACTTCCCCCGTCTGGAGGCTGGATTGATCGACCCCCCCTGGGTTCCCAAGCCCAACGTGGTCTACGCCAAGGACACCGGCGACATCGCCGAATTCTCAGAGGTCAAGGGCATCGTGTTCGACGCCAACGACCAGAAGTTCTTCAAGGAGATCGCCACAGGAGCGGTGGCCATCCAGTGGCAGGAGGAGATGATCTCCACGGGACTGTTTGACGAACTCAACGACCCCAACAGGAAGGAGTCCGCCGGGGGCGGAGACGGGGATGGGAAGTCGGGCACGTGCACGTTGTTGTGAGCCACCGTCACGTACGCACTCCTTCTGCACACCACCAACTCGCCAACCGATTTGGTAAAACCACGTAGAATCACTATGCCGAAAAATGTCATTCAACACAACAAATTATTTCATGAAAGGGGGGAGGGCGACGTGAGAGACCGAGGTTTGCCCTTTGTTTTTAGTGATGGACTAAAAGTTTCCTGAGCTTCAGGGCAGCTTGAAAAGGCGGCATAAGAAAGGTTGCTGTCGTCTATTCAGGTTGCAGCTACTCCCAGGTTCCTAAAGATGTAATAGTGCCCTCCTGGCCAACAGGGGTCGATAATATTCAAGTTGAATTAAATATATTGTGTTGTCAATTGTGATCCATTAAGGCATGCTCCAGAAAGATGAGTGTATAGTGCTAGCCTGAGACCTCGAACCTAATGACGTGAAACCACACGCTGAATGTACAAGTTCAAGAATAGAACAAATTCAAAAATAGAACAAGTTCAAGAATAGAACAAGTTCAAGAATAGACACATCCAACCTTGTTTATATTCCACATGGACGTGGGAAAAATCCAATAAAATAATTGCTAATTCTACTAACTTTATGTGTTTTCAAAAACAATGTTCAGAAGGTAATTTTCAAGCTTTAGTGGCTCTTCACCTTTGAACCCTGTGAAGTTGATCACCAGATCCCGAGCAGGTGGATTGTCCTGTGCGGCATCTATAGTTCTATTTTAAAACCGTGTTGTATATTAATATTAATATGTATATCTATGCACTTAAAGGGGACACATCCACAGATCAGGTGCTAGGCCAGTCTTGTTTACTGTCCTGGTTTGTCAGGGAAATGCAATAGAACATAAGTTGTCGGCCTCTGTTTGGAGGCTGAATATTGAGTTGGATAGCAGGGCAGATGAGTTCCTGTACCAGGAATATATATATTGACCCCACCAAAATGTTTTTTTTAGCTGTCTTCTTTCCTGAGGTACGTCTGAGCAACTGTAACAGGAAATTGCTTCCATTGGTCGGACAAACATCTCAAGTTAAAATCTAGTTAGTTAGCTTGTAAACTATTAGCAAAAATAAATTCCCTCCCTTTCTTTTGGTCACAGTTCTAACTAATTTCATAACTTCAAACTGACATCAAGCTCTTGGCCAGTGTTATGTTTTTACAGAGAATATGTTAAATATACTATATAAATATATTAAATACATTTTAAATATAAATATGATAAATGTACAGTACCAGTTAAAAGTATGGACACATATACCGCTTTCAGATTATTGGGCAACATTTTCTACATTGTGGGATACATCTAGTAACCAAAAAGTGTCAAATTACATTTATATTATAAATCCTTTAGTTGCTACTCTTTGCCTTCATGGTAACTCTTGGAATTCTCTCAACAAGCTTTTTGAAGTAGTCACCTGGACAAACATATTATAGTCCCACTTATAGCCCAAACATATTATAGTCCCACTAATAGCCCAAACATATTATAGTCCCACTTATAGCCCAAACATATTATAGTCCCACTTATAGCCCAAACATATTATAGTCCCACTAATAGCCCAAACATATTATAGTCCCACTAATAGCCCAAACATATTATAGTCCCACTTATAGCCCAAACATATTATAGTCCCACTAATAGCCCAAACATATTATAGTCCCACTAATAGCACAAACATATTATAGTCCCACTAATAGCCCAAACATATTATAGTCCCACTAATAGCCCAAACATATTATAGTCCCACTAATAGCCCAAACATATTATAGTCCCACTAATAGCCCAAACATATTATAGTCCCACTAATAGCACAAACATATTATAGTCCCACTAATAGCCCAAACATATTATAGTCCCACTAATAGATCAAACATATTATAGTCCCACTAATAGCCCAAAAATATTATAGTCCCACTAATAGATCAAACATATTATAGTCCCACTAATAGCCCAAACATATTATAGTCCCAGATGGGATGCTGTAAAAAACTATGCTGGTTGAGTGGACCTTGCATCTTAACTAAATCATTGACAGTGTCACTAGCAAAGTTCAACTAACAACATCGTACCTCCTCAATGCTGTCTGTCCGTCTGCCAACACGTCTCTTTGCGTATTTGAGTTGTTCTTGCACTAAGACGGACTATTACAGTACTGACATAATGATTGTCTTCTGTTCACCCAACCTTCCTTTTCACAACAAAACTGATTGCCTCCCACACATTCAGAAGGAATGAAATTCCACAAATTAACTTAACAAGGCCCAACGCTTGATTGAAATGCATTCCAGGTGACTACCTGACAAAACTGGTGAGAATGCCGAGAGTATGCAAAGCTGTCATCAAGGCAAAGAATGGCTACTTTTAAGAATGTATCATTTTAACTGTATTTTGAACTGAACCTTTTTTTGTTTTTTACAAGATTCTTTGTGTGTAACATTAGTGATGTCGTCAATATTATTTTACAATGAGGAAACGAATAGGTATGCCTAAATGTTTAACTGGTACTGTAAATGTCAATATAAATGAAAGGAAAACATTATACTGTGAGAAAGTTGTATTTATCAGAAACTTGCTTAAATCTTGAATTACTGGGTAAATAAAAATATGTCTTTTACACTGTGTTTTTTCTTAGTACCTCTGTGTGGTACGTACAATTGTATTTTGGATTTTTCTGAGAGTCTGATTTGAGATAAAGCAGTTTTAAATAAGTGAATTATGCTTCATAGGGAGACAAGAAGTGAGAATCGCTACACCTATTGAACTCTAGAAATGCCCCCTTGCCCTAAAGACTAAGGCCCAGAATATCTATTGACATCCGCTAGCTCGCATTACTCACTTCTGTCAGAGAGAGTGCCCTCCAGACAACTCCCCAGTCGGTCAGGTGAAGTCCCAAACGCCAGGATTAGTGTTTCATAGCGATGGGAGGATGCATGCTGCTGTTGGCGTCTTGTGTAAAACCTAAAAATATTGACTGCCTTAATCCCATTAGATAGAGATCATAAGCAGACTGTGTGACCCAAGGCAGATTTAAGCGCTCTACTATTAGCTGATAAGTTGATAATCGGCCTTACTTCCATTGTACTTAAATCAACCTCTAATCTCCCTGGACCTACAGGGAAGCCCCAGTAGCAGGGCGTAAATACTATATGTAACAGATCTTACACGCGGGAGGTTATAGTCCAAGTTTGTTCCTTTGAGCAATTCAAAAGATGAGCACTGGGGAAAAAACAGGGAGCCATTAAAAAATGTGATGTGAACAGGAAGAGATGAAATGGAGAGAAGAAATGCAAGGGAGGAGACAAAGCAGATTTATAAAGTGAAAACAGGGAGCGAGGGGCATCTCTTAAGTTTCCCTCTCTTTAAGCGGAGCCAATGATCAGGGATTAAAAGATGTGGGGGGAGTGACACACCGAGGATAGAGGCGGAGAGAGATTATCTGTTAAAGACTCGGTATTGACAGCAATCCGTGGTGAAGGACAGGTGTCCGGTAAGATCCACCACGGGTTGGATCCAATAGGGTTTAACATAGTGATGGATCCAATAGGGTTTAACATTGTGATGGATCCAATAGGGTTTAACATAGTGATGGATCCAATAGGGTTTAACATAGTGATGGATCCAATAGGGTTTAACATAGTGATGGATCCAATAGGGTTTAACATAGTGATGGATCCAATAGGGTTTAACATAGTGGTGGATCCAATAGGGTTTAACATAGTGGTGGATCCTATAGGGTTTAACATAGTGATGGATCCAATAGGGTTTAACATAGTGATGGATCCAATAGGGTTTAACATAGTGGTGGATCCAATAGGGTTTAACATAGTGATGGATCTTATAGGGTTTAACATAGTGATGGATCCAATAGGGTTTAACATAGTGGTGGATCCTATAGGGTTTAACATAGTGATGGATCCAATAGGGTTTAACATAGTGATGGATCCAATAGGGTTTAACATAGTGATGGATCCTATAGGGTTTAACATAGTGATGGATCCAATAGGGTTTAACATAGTGATGGATCCAATAGGGTTTAACATAGTGATGGATCTTATAGGGTTTAACATAGTGATGGATCCAATAGGGTTTAACATAGTGATGGATCCTATAGGGTTTAACATAGTGATGGATCCAATAGGGTTTAACATAGTGGTGGATCCAATAGGGTTTAACATAGTGGTGGATCCTATAGGGTTTAACATAGTGATGGATCCAATAGGGTTTAACATAGTGATGGATCTTATAGGGTTTAACATAGTGATGGATCCAATAGGGTTTAACATAGTGATGGATCCTATAGGGTTTAACATAGTGGTGGATCCAATAGGGTTTAACATAGTGATGGATCCAATAGGGTTTAACATAGTGGTGGATCCTATAGGGTTTAACATAGTGATGGATCCAATAGGGTTTAACATAGTGGTGGATCCTATAGGGTTTAACATAGTGATGGATCCTATAGGGTTTAACATAGTGATGGATCCAATAGGGTTTAACATAGTGATGGATCCTATAGGGTTTAACATAGTGATGGATCCAATAGGGTTTAACATAGTGATCGATCCAATAGGGTTTAACATAGTGATGGATCCAATAGGGTTTAACATAGTGATGGATCCTATAGGGTTTAACATAGTGGTGGATCCTATAGGGTTTAACATAGTGATGGATCCAATAGGGTTTAACATAGTGATGGATCCTATAGGGTTTAACATAGTGATGGATCCAATAGGGTTTAACATAGTGGTGGATCCTATAGGGTTTAACATAGTGATGGATCCAATAGGGTTTAACATAGTGGTGGATCCTATAGGGTTTAACATAGTGATGGATCCTATAGGGTTTAACATAGTGATGGATCCAATAGGGTTTAACATAGTGATGGATCCAATAGGGTTTAACATAGTGATGGATCTTATAGGGTTTAACATAGTGATGGATCCAATAGGGTTTAACATAGTGATGGATCCAATAGGGTTTAACATAGTGATGGATCTTATAGGGTTTAACATAGTGATGGATCCAATAGGGTTTAACATAGTGATGGATCCAATAGGGTTTAACATAGTGATGGATCCAATAGGGTTTAACATAGTGATGGATCCTATAGGGTTTAACATAGTGATGGATCCTATAGGGTTTAACATAGTGATGGATCCAATAGGGTTTAACATAGTGATGGATCCTATAGGGTTTAACATAGTGATGGATCCTATAGGGTTTAACATAGTGATGGATCCTATAGGGTTTAACATAGTGATGGATCCTATAGGGTTTAACATAGTGATGGATCCTATAGGGTTTAACATAGTGATGGATCCAATAGGGTTTAACATAGTGATGGATCCAATAGGGTTTAACATAGTGATGGATCTTATAGGGTTTAACATAGTGATGGATCCAATAGGGTTTAACATAGTGATGGATCCTATAGGGTTTAACATAGTGATGGATCCAATAGGGTTTAACATAGTGGTGGATCCAATAGGGTTTAACATAGTGGTGGATCCTATAGGGTTTAACATAGTGGTGGATCCAATAGGGTTTAACATAGTGATGGATCTTATAGGGTTTAACATAGTGATGGATCCAATAGGGTTTAACATAGTGATGGATCCTATAGGGTTTAACATAGTGGTGGATCCAATAGGGTTTAACATAGTGATGGATCCAATAGGGTTTAACATAGTGGTGGATCCTATAGGGTTTAACATAGTGATGGATCCAATAGGGTTTAACATAGTGGTGGATCCTATAGGGTTTAACATAGTGATGGATCCTATAGGGTTTAACATAGTGATGGATCCAATAGGGTTTAACATAGTGATGGATCCTATAGGGTTTAACATAGTGATGGATCCAATAGGGTTTAACATAGTGATCGATCCAATAGGGTTTAACATAGTGATGGATCCAATAGGGTTTAACATAGTGATGGATCCTATAGGGTTTAACATAGTGGTGGATCCTATAGGGTTTAACATAGTGATGGATCCAATAGGGTTTAACATAGTGATGGATCCTATAGGGTTTAACATAGTGATGGATCCAATAGGGTTTAACATAGTGGTGGATCCTATAGGGTTTAACATAGTGATGGATCCAATAGGGTTTAACATAGTGGTGGATCCTATAGGGTTTAACATAGTGATGGATCCTATAGGGTTTAACATAGTGATGGATCCAATAGGGTTTAACATAGTGATGGATCCAATAGGGTTTAACATAGTGATGGATCTTATAGGGTTTAACATAGTGATGGATCCAATAGGGTTTAACATAGTGATGGATCCAATAGGGTTTAACATAGTGATGGATCTTATAGGGTTTAACATAGTGATGGATCCAATAGGGTTTAACATAGTGATGGATCCAATAGGGTTTAACATAGTGATGGATCCAATAGGGTTTAACATAGTGATGGATCCTATAGGGTTTAACATAGTGATGGATCCTATAGGGTTTAACATAGTGATGGATCCAATAGGGTTTAACATAGTGATGGATCCTATAGGGTTTAACATAGTGATGGATCCTATAGGGTTTAACATAGTGATGGATCCTATAGGGTTTAACATAGTGATGGATCCTATAGGGTTTAACATAGTGATGGATCCTATAGGGTTTAACATAGTGATGGATCCAATAGGGTTTAACATAGTGATGGATCCAATAGGGTTTAACATAGTGATGGATCCTATAGGGTTTAACATAATGATGGATCCAATAGGGTTTAACATAGTGATGGATCCAATAGGGTTTAACATAGTGATGGATCCTATAGGGTTTAACATAGTGGTGGATCCAATAGGGTTTAACATAGTGATGGATCCAATAGGGTTTAACATAGTGATGGATCCTATAGGGTTTAACATAGTGATGGATCCAATAGGGTTTAACATAGTGATGGATCCAATAGGGTTTAACATAGTGATGGATCTTATAGGGTTTAACATAGTGATGGATCTTATAGGGTTTAACATAGTGATGGATCCAATAGGGTTTAACATAGTGATGGATCCAATAGGGTTTAACATAGTGATGGATCTTATAGGGTTTAACATAGTGATGGATCCAATAGGGTTTAACATAGTGGTGGATCCTATAGGGTTTAACATAGTGATGGATCCAATAGGGTTTAACATAGTGATGGATCCAATAGGGTTTAACATAGTGATGGATCCTATAGGGTTTAACATAGTGATGGATCCAATAGGGTTTAACATAGTGATGGATCCAATAGGGTTTAACATAGTGATGGATCCTATAGGGTTTAACATAGTGATGGATCCAATAGGGTTTAACATAGTGGTGGATCCAATAGGGTTTAACATAGTGGTGGATCCTATAGGGTTTAACATAGTGATGGATCCAATAGGGTTTAACATAGTGGTCGATCCTATAGGGTTTAACATAGTGATGGATCCTATAGGGTTTAACATAGTGATGGATCCAATAGGGTTTAACATAGTGATGGATCCTATAGGGTTTAACATAGTGATCGATCCAATAGGGTTTAACATAGTGATCGATCCAATAGGGTTTAACATAGTGATGGATCCTATAGGGTTTAACATAGTGATGGATCCAATAGGGTTTAACATAGTGATGGATCCAATAGGGTTTAACATAGTGATGGATCCAATAGGGTTTAACATAGTGATGGATCCTATAGGGTTTAACATAGTGATGGATCCAATAGGGTTTAACATAGTGGTGGATCCTATAGGGTTTAACATAGTGATGGATCCTATAGGGTTTAACATAGTGATGGATCCTATAGGGTTTAACATAGTGATGGATCCTATAGGGTTTAACATAGTGATGCTTATCTAATCTAATCGACACAAACAAAAATAATCCTAAATTTCTTTTTGACACAATTGCAAAACTCACTAAAAAGCAATGTTTAACCAATGAAGTGGGTCTTCACTTTAGTTGTGATGAATTCATGAACTACTTCGATGAAAAAATAATGAACATTAGAAAAGAAATTGCAAATTGTACCCTTAACTGCCTTAGTTCTCAAAAACTTTGTTGTACTGTGAGCCCGCAGAGCTGCCCTGATTTAGTTTCAATGGCGACTCTTGAATCTTTTGTACCTGTGTCTCTTGAAACATTTACAAAATTAATAAATAGTTCAAAATCAACCAACTGTCAACTAGACCCAATTCCAACTAAATTACTTAAGGAGTTACTTCCTGTGCTTGGCCCATCAATGTTGAACATAATAAATTGCTCCCTGTCCTCCGGATCAGTGCCAACCTCACTAAAAATTGCAGAAATTAAGCCTCTGCTAAAAAAATGTAACTTAGACCCAGACATCCTAAAAAACTACCGACCAATATCAAACCTCCCGTTTCTTTCAAAAATCCTAGAAAAATCTGTCTCACTACAACTTACGGCCTTTCTGAAGACAAATAATATATATGAAAAACTTCAGTCCGGTTTTAGACCCCATCATAGCACTGAGACTGCACTTGTTAAGGTGGTAAACGACCTTTTATTGGCTTCTGACAAAGGTTCTGCATCTCTCCTATTGCTTCTTGATCTTAGTGCTGCCTTTGACACTATTGATCACTCCTTCTCTTGGAGAGATTAGAGACCCTTGTTGGGCTAAGAGGACATGTTCTCGATTGGTTTAGATCTTATTTATCAGATAGACTTCAGTTTGTTTGTGTAGATGGCTTATCCTCTAACAAATCAAAGGTATGCTTTGGTGTTCCACAAGGCTCAGTCTTAGGACCACTTCTGTTCTCACTCTATATGTTACCTTTGGGTAATGTAATTCGAAAACATAATGTCAATTTTCACTGCTATGCCGATGACACGCAGCTGTATATTGCTATGAAACATGGAGAAGCCCTAAATTAGCCACTATGGAAGCTTGTGTTTCAGATATACGAAAGTGGATGACAGTGAATTTTCTGCTCCTAAATTCAGATAAAACTGAAATGCTAGTTTTAGGACCTAAGAAACAGAGAGATTTATTGACAGACCTTACGCTGAACCTAAACGGATGTATAGTCATTTCACAAAAAACGTCAAAAACCTTGGAGTGACCCTTGACCCGGATCTCTCATTTGACGATCACATAAAATATATTTCAAGGACAGCATTTTTCCATCTTCGAATATTGCAAAAATCAGAAATTATTTATCAAAAATTGATGCAGAAAAACTAATCCATGCTTTTGTTACCTCAAGATTAGATTATTGCAATGTTCTATTCTCTGGTTACCCTGATAAATCAGTAAACAAACTTCAATTAGTACTTAATAAGGCTGCTAGAATCTTAACTAGAACTAAGAAATTTGACCACATTACCCCAGTTTTAGCCTCTTTACATTGGCTGCCTGTTAAGGCTAGGGCAGACTTTAAAGTACTACTGTTAACATATAAAGCTTTACATCAACTTGCTCCCACCTACCTCGCTGAATTAGTCCAGCCATACATACCCACGCGTAACCTTAGATCAAAGGATGCCGGTCTCCTAATTGTACCTAAAATTTCGAAACAAACAGCTGGAGGTAGAGCCTTCTCCTATAGAGCTCCTCTATTATGGAATGAGTTGCCAATCTGGGTTAGAAATGTAGATTCTGTTCAAACCTTTAAATCACAATTAAAAACATATCTTTTCAGTAAGGTCTATGGTTGAGTGTAATATGGCCCAGGGTACGAAGGTTGAACGGAAGGCTCGGATCTCATTCCGCCCTGCTGTCTTTGCCTTGCGGGTTCACATCTCCCCTGGGGTGTCCTCTCGATTGCTGCCTGGGGGTGGAGTCACTGGCTCGCTATGGTTCCCTGTTGTTGCCTCTCGAGTAGCTTTTTGAGCAAAAACGATACCTCCAGGCTGCTGCCTGGGGGGTGGAGTCACTGGCTCGCTATAGCTCTCCTTTGTTCGCTCAATCCGAGTAGCTAGTGAACAAACTCTGATTATCCCAGTTAACTGTGGGGAGGAGTCACTGGTTCGCTTAGCTCTCCTTTGTTCGCTCAATCCGAGTAGCTGGTGAATTAAACTCTGATTATCCCAGTTAACTGTGGGGAGGAGTCACTGGTTCGCTATAGTGCTCCGTTGCAGCCTCAATTCGAGTAGCTTTGTGAGCAAAAACTAAACCTCCCATATGCTCCTCGGAGTGTGGATGTCACTGGCTCGCTATAGCTCTTGTTTGTTCCACCAGCTCGAGTAACTTTGTGAGCAAAAACTAAACCTGCCCGAGTGGTCATGGTCGATTGGCGTCCCTGGGTTGATGCTCGGCATAGTGGGTGGGTGTTTTCCGGCCTATTGGGCCCTGTTTCGGGTTTACCCTGTCCAGGGCCCCAGCTTCACTGGACCCCCTGTCTCATTCTAAGATCTATGCTGCTATATTATGGTGCCGGGGACGTAGGGAACCAGGGTGTCTAACCTTTCCTGTGTCCTGTCTCTACTAACATCTGTCTGGACTTGTCCTGGGTTTACCCGTTCATGGCCATTGTCTCACTAACCCCCCTGTCTCCTTTTAAAGTATTATGTTCGGTATACTATTGTACAGGGAACTAGTGTCCAACCTTTCCCTGTGTTTGTGTCCACTTCTGTCAGGGGGACCGCTCTAGCTTGGAGCATATGCCGGATCCTCCCTGGGGCCCCTGACTGTGCGGCTGACAGAACAGCTGGTGAACCGGAGTTTCTTCCTCCAAGTCCTATCAAATCCATCATCCCTCCTGGACATCCCGGACTATTTTGCGTTTTCAGTTTTCACACCTCGCTTGTTGTACTGTCATAAACTGACCCAGCCCAGCCAGAAGAGGACTGGTGATCCCTCAGAGCCTGGCTCCTCTCTAGGTTTCTTCCTAAATCTGACTTTCAGGGAGTTTTTCCTAGCCGCCGTGTGTCAACTTGTTCAACTTGTTGATGTTTGCTCTGTCGGATTCAGGCTGGTGATTGTAAAAGCACTTTGTGACAACTTTTGTTGTAAAAAGGGCTTTATAAATAAATTTGATTTGATTTGATTTGATGGATCCTATAGGGTTTAACATAGTGATGGATCCAATAGGGTTTAACATAGTGATGGATCCAATAGGGTTTAACATAGTGATGGATCCTATAGGGTTTAACATAATGATGGATCCAATAGGGTTTAACATAGTGATGGATCCAATAGGGTTTAACATAGTGATGGATCCTATAGGGTTTAACATAGTGGTGGATCCAATAGGGTTTAACATAGTGATGGATCCTATAGGGTTTAACATAGTGATGGATCCTATAGGGTTTAACATAGTGATGGATCCTATAGGGTTTAACATAGTGATGGATCCAATAGGGTTTAACATAGCGACAGACATGATTCTCTGGATTCATTAGAAATTCTAGCATTCCCGTTCATGAAATGTACCGTAATGGTTTGTCCCCATAACAAATATTATATTTATATTGTTGTTCAATGTTGTTCTGGATAAATGCCTGCATCACGTTTATTAATGGATTTTATGACTACAAAAAACGATGTGTTCGTGACCACGAAACCTGTTTGAGCCATGTCATGTCAAGCATGTAAACCACCAAGTTAAAAAACACAAGCTCCTCTTTTGCTTTGTTTGGAGAATTCTTCACAAAATAACTTAAAAAAGCTATTCACATTTTTTAAAAAGAAGTAGGCAAAAAATCCCAGCAAGCAATCCCCTTCAATTCCTTAATAGGAAAGTTTAATTAAAGTAAATGGTAATCTAATTAATTAGATAATTACAAAGCAAGCTTCTTTAGCTGCAGTTAATTAATATGCATGTTATCTACTACCTTTGAAATTAGGTTCTTGGACACCATTAGTGCGAACCCATGAGGCCACAACGATGCTAACTCCCACCACTGGGTGGCGCCCTTAGGATGTTAAAGGGGACGTTATAAAAAAATGCACTGCTCGTTAGTCGATGTGACGTACTGATGCTGTCGTCTTGTGGTGAAAGTAGGACATCCCTCACTAATGCTCAAATGTAACAGTCAATCGATATACAAAATGGGTTCAGTTGGAATGGAAGGCAGTCAATTTAGACATCAGACTAACGATTCATTTAAAAAAATGTCTATTTAAAAAAATCTATCGTCTACAAACAAAAAACAAAGTATTTACTTAATAATTTATATACTATTTTCCAATCCAATGTAAATTTTCCCTCACTCTAAACAACACTATAAACAGTGGAAAATAATAAGCCTAAATTGACCGTCTTCAATATGACCAGCACAGACAAAAGGCTACATGTGTTTTTTTTTCCAAAATAACCTTTTAATCCACAATTGCTGCACAGATCTTAAGGCATCCTGTAGATGTTGACAAGTTGTTCCTTAGACAGTAGGTTCCATTTCAGACTGTATAAACATAGTTGTGAATATGATAATATCCTGTAAATCTTTGTTTAAATTATTTATCCTTTACAGTGCTCAGACATAGTGTTCTGTGACAGAAAAAATACGGTTTGTTAATTGATTAAATATATACATTGAGAACGACAGACGGACAGACACAGACAGACAGGCAGACAGACAGACAGACAGGTAGATAGATAGGAGAGTATATATAGAAAGAGTAACAAACAAGCATACATACCTACAGACAGGTTTACATAAAAGGATATACAGTGGATATACAATACATAGATACAACAGATTGCATTTAGACAGCGCTTCCTTGCGCATCACAAAGCGCTTTACATTGCCTCAGTGTGTTGTGTTGCTTATTGAGGCAGTGTGTGTGTTTGTGTGTGTGTGTGTGTGTGTGTGTGCGTGTTTGTGCGTGTGTGCGTGTTTGTGCGTGTGTGCGTGTTTGTGCGTGTGTGCGTGTTTGTGTGTATGTGCTTGTGTCTGGACTAACTGACGTCATACGCACCAATGTACCCACCAATGGGAACGCACGGCAGCCATTTTGAACCCAAACGCTCGGTACTCATTGGACGGGGTCGGGGTGAACTGACACACAAACATGCAGACGGACGGCACAAGACTGGGCCGTGGTCTAGCCAGACCACACACACACCTATCTACAGTTTCACGATATAATAGCTTCCAGAAGCAGGTCCCGAAACGAAAATGGCATCTTGGTTTTTCGGATTGAATCACCGACAGCATCTGCTTTTGGCAGCGCAAAACTGGGTTTGACACTATCTAGTGGTTGACCCCGATGATTTAGTGGTCCCCTTGCGATTTTGAGGAGTAAATACTTGTCCTGTTTTCATTTTTGGAAGGATGAGGGGGTCAACTGTAAACCTGTTTGTATTAACTGTGTATGACTGAAGGTGAAACACAGGTTGGGATTGACGCCCCGGCTGTTTATCAATTCATGGCACTAAGCACTGATCTATGTTAATCATACCACATCTACACTCCAATCTAAACACTGAGGGAATAGAAAATAAGATCTGATCCCAGACTAGAGTCGCCTACTGGGTCACACAACAACAGCAGATTAATGGGAGTGAGCCGTGAAAAGACTCCTGCTAGAATGACATCACAAAGGACAGGGCAGCGATGATGTCATACTAGTGTAAACATAGAAGTAAACATGGGAACTAGATCTTCTGTTAAATTACGGCAGGATTACAGTTTCTCCCAGGAGATAGTCGAACGTTTATGACATCATTGGCCTATACTTCTGTGGTCTAATCCCAAATGACACGCTCGCTCCGATAAACTGGGCTCTCCCACGGGTTCTGGAGGTTATTTTTAGCTACAATATGACAGCTTTTCAGAATGGGTATTCAAATCTGTGACTCGGGGTTCACAGAACTTCCAGCTTATATCCACCCCTATCTGACTCTACCAGAGACTGACAAGTAACAGAATTTAGGGGTGTAGACTATCTGGTCATCGGTGAACTGCCGCAGTGAAACGAAATAGACCGGATTTGAATGCCTGTCGTCTAGGGAACGGAGCGAGGGTGCAGGGATCGGTTTGGAATTAGGCCCGTCTTATTCTAACAGGAATCTTCCATTGGTGGGGAGGCAGGAGCCACACCTCTCCACAGGTTTCTCCTTGTCGTCGCACCTCCCTATTCTTTGACTGTAACTCGGAAGGTGACCCGGCCCAGGAACTTGTCCCGTTCGTCGTTGTTGCGCAGATTGGACCCCTCGATCCGGCATTCGATGGTCAGCTCCGTGTTAAAATCCTCCTTGCCCAGCTGCAGCTGGACCGCGACCAAAGGCTGAACGTAGCGCTTCTAAAGACAGAGAATGGCAGAGGAAGTTGACCGAGGGGGAGGAGGGGGGGGGCATTAGCCGTAGTTATCTGTTCAACCCACCACACATTCTCCCAAAGGTCTTTGGCACGTCTTGAAGCATACTGCACAATAATACTTTGGTATTGAGCACCGGACAGTGTGACCGGACTGTGAACCCAAACCTACATGGAGCTTGTTGCCGTAGTACGGGAAATACATCTTGTCAAAGCGCCCACCGCTGGGGAAGTACTGCATATGTATTCCAGAGTGCTTCTGAAGACGAAGAAGAGAAGACAAGAGTCAACACAGGGCAATGGCAGAAATAAAGCACGTGTACTCTGATATAATCTTCCAATACCAAACGGTTTTATCTCTTCGACCGCTGTCAATTTGGTTGTTGTTCACCGCCAGACGGCCATTTTTAAGTCTTGCCATCGTGTGTCAAAACCGTGACCGGGCCACTTACTGTGTCATCTAACATCAAGTTAGTAAAAAACCTGCATCGTAGATTTGGCCTTGTGGTGTAGACCCCACACGCACACCAAAAGCCTCTCCAGCCAATGTCTCCGCCCGGCACGCAGTAAGCTAAACCGATACCAACCCAGTTCTGTCCCCCGGGCAATAAGACAACTAAACAGCGGAGGAACACGCAGGGAGATGACGCAGCGAAGCCTGACCTCTAGGCCTTCATCATGGCCAACTGCCAACTGAATCGGAGGCAGTGCTGCGTACCCAACGCATTAGCTTATTGTGCGGGTCTATCTCAGTTTGCATGTTCTGTGTGTTCATGTGTAAAGACCTGGACCAGGATAATTCAAATCTGGATCCTCAAATCTGGATCCTCAAATCTGGATCCTCAAATCTGGATCCTCAAATCTGGATCCTCAAATCTGAATCCTCAAATCTGGATCCTCAAATCTGGATCCTCAAATCTGAATCCTCAAATCTGGATCCTCAAATCTGGATCCTCAAATCTGAATCCTCAAATCTGGATCCTCAAATCTGGATCCTCAAATCTGGATCCTCAAATCTGGATCCTCAAATCTGGATCATCAAATCTGGATCCTCAAATATGAATCCTCAAATCTAGATCCTGAAACCTGTTCGCTCCATGTTTTCATTGCGACCCCCTAATCCGGGGCGTATTTACACCTGGTACATCAGGTGGGTGCAGGTAATGATGAGGTAGAACAGAGGACCAGCAGGCTCTGGACCTCGTAGGATCAGAGTTTAACAACCTTGACCTCCGGTGCACATGAACTGCTGCAAGGTGGGTTTGAATCCAGCCCAGGGCTCGATTCCTCTCTATCGTAGAGTGTAGAAATGTCAGAGGGATCAAATTACTGTTGGCTTCACTGTGGAATCCTTGAGAGGATTCCTCCCAAAAGCATATATCTTTGTACTAACTGTGGATTTTGATATACGCCATTTGAAGGCTCATTGTCCATACAGAAAGGGATATCAGGTGTCTGCTTCCACAATGGATGTGGAAAAACAGGTCTTTGTGGTTAGATACATGATTTATATGTGCATTACTTAGCTGAGGTACCTTCGACATCATTTTATTCGTGGTGTTCAGAAATGGGGTAGTTGTGATGGCAACAACTGTAGTCCATGGAACATACTATTTCACTTATGACAGGACCAAAAGATGGAAAAGAGAGTGGAAATCAATGGGGGGGTGGAGCCAGGGGTGGGACAGAGGGTGGGGCCTGGAAGGAGCTGGGGGTGGAGCTGTGGGTGGGTCTGGGACTGGGGCCGTGGTCGGGGCAGGGGTGGTAAGGGACTTATTAGTAATTGAGTTAAGGATGCAAGTTATTTCCACCAGATAATAACTTACAAACTCCAAGACATTTCTACCCTTACCCCACAGCTTCAACTGGAAGCATGCAAAAAACAAAATCCAGCCAAATCAGAAAACACATGAATATAACATAAACAATAAATGGCAAAAACCAACACAAATGCAACCACAGTGTTTGAGCGTCTTCCCTCCAGTGCACGCCGACAGGACATACTGGAATCATAATGTTTACCTTTGCGGTGCAGTTGACATAAGGATCTCCTTCCGGCTTCAGTCCAATGATCTGTGAATGGCATACCGGTTGACCAATCAGACAATCAGAGGGGAGGGGCATCTTGTTAGACGTAACACATCACGCTCTGCACCTCCAAACTGTCTGGTTCCAACTCTTAATGCAGATTGACTGAAAGTATCCAATGGGTATGAATAGAAAGTTTCAACATATTTCTACTAACAATATGGGATCTGGGAGGTTTACTAATAATAGGCAGTGTCCAGTATTGACTAATATCAACGCCTGATATTGACAATGGCGTGAGGACCTGGATCTATATGTACCGTATATACATTAAAATATACAGTATATAATATTCTACCTGAAGAAGATATTTCAATTGGGACTTATGATTAGCCTTCTACTGAAGTCTGTACTTAATTCGAATCCAACTGTTTCTGTTGTCAGTTGACCTCCACAGAGACTTGCCTGGCCTCATCCCAATTCTCTACTACTTTCCCCAAATGTGCACACGCAATCTCCTTCCCACAAACAACACATTGGCGGGAACTCCATAAAAATCCAGGCTTAAACCAGTCTACAGGAATAGAACAGAATAGGTACAACCCCATACCCAAAGGGGGAACAAGAACATACCCTGTTCCCAAAGGGAGAATTAGAACTCACCCTGTTCATTTTGAGCAGAATACAGGGTTTCCCCTCAGCATAGCCGTAGGTGGTGTCAGATAGGCCGGAGCAGCGGCTCAACACGCTCCTCTTAAACTGGCATGTAAGCTTCTCCACGCCCACCTCACCCTCCTGATCGAAATAATCTCCAGCCGTGCACACCTTGTTCAACTCCTGCTCCGTTTCGTTGTACTCTGAGAGAACAAGAATTATGAGGATAGATCGAATGACCTCATGAGAAGAACGCCAAAATTAACGGCAAATTAATTTGATTCCTTTTCGTGGTTCGTAGGCAGATAATTTTTTATTCATTTGATTCGTTTTCTTGGTTCATACGCAGATTATTTGGATTCCTTTGCACTTACATGAGCCTTCACACAAGTATGTCAAATAAAGCATGATTGAAATAGGCATTTAAGATTTAGATCAGGGGTGGCCAACCAGTCAGAGACTAAGAGCCACATTTTTTACTGTGTTACCGCAAAGAGCCACATCATACACATGGGCAAAAATACAATTCTGAAAATAAAAGCTTAAAAACTATTTTAAAAGCGCACTAACCGCAGCCGGGCGCACTAACCACTACTCCAAACAGGGATATCACAATTGGAGGGGCGAGTAGCAGCTATTTGTTAAAATTCCTTTATTAAATTCAAGCGAAGCGAACACCGACATTAAAAAACACAAACTTCTATATGAACGTAAGAGCCGCATGAAACCTGACAAAGAGCCGCATGCGGCTCGGGAGCCGCGGGTCTGCCAGGCCTGATTCAGATAGAAAGAGATCTGAGGACAGAAGGCAAGTCACAGAGAGGGTAATAAAACAATGGACACTCACGTTGTAGGAAGGTCTCTAAGGTCTTGATATAGTCGGCGTACTGAAGAGGCTGGGATCTGTTAAACATCATGTCCAGTTCCATGGGCCGGATGACCAACCCTACAGGACAGAGTCAAGCATCCAGATACAGTTACAGACCTGTGAGGGTTATCGCATCAGTAACACATAACAAAACAGAGTGTGATATAGATTCCCTAGTTTGTTGATTGGTTGTTCGATTGGTTAACTGATCGACTGATTTCCTAGTTGTTTGATTGGTTGATTGACTTATTGACCTCACGGTGGTGACACTCACCTGGGTCTGGCACTCGATCACGATATCTGATTGGTTGATTGACTTATTGACCTCACGGTGGTGACACTCACCTGGGTCTGGCACTCAATCACAATATCTGATTGGTTGATTGACTTATTGACCTCACGGTGGTGACACTCACCTGGGTCTGGCACTCGATCACGATATCTTGGCACATAGTCGTCCAGTGTCATCAGCATGACCCAAATGGTCAGAACAAACATCCCAGCCAGGAAGGCATAAAATACTAAGTAGAACAGAAGGATGAGACCTAGAGATGGGAGACAGAGAGAGAGAGAGAGAGAGAGAGAGGAGAGAGAGAGAGAGAGAGAGAGAGAGAGAGAGAGAGAGAGAGAGAGAGAAAGAGAGAGAGAGTGAGAGGAGAGAAAGAGAGAGAAAGAGAGAAAGAGAGAGAGAGTGAGAGGAGAGAAAGAGAGAGAGAAAGAGAGAGAGAGAGAGAGAGAAAAGGAGAGTGAACAAAAGAGAGGAGAGTGAACAAGAGAGACGAGTGAGGAAAGAGGAGAGAAAAAGAGAGGAAAAGAAAAAAGAGAGAAAATTTGAAAAAAGAGAGAGAAAAAAACATTACATTAAACATTTCAGACTGTATTAGCACTTAGGCCTGAAGGCTATGTCTACACAAATCCTACCAGACCAGGGTTGGGCTGTGAACTATTAGCTTCTTAATGGGTTTTCAGATCGATCATCCTTGTAAATATCTGTCATTTCATTAGAAACACAACATGAAAGTTAAGGACCAATTTCTAGCTTGAACCGTTTTGCCATGTATCCAAACCCTGCTGGGACCCGGGTACCACCGTATCCAAACCCTGCTGGGACCCGGGTACCACCATATCCAAACCCTGCTGGGACCCGGGTACCACCGTATCCAAACCCTGCTGGGACCCGGGTACCACCGTATCCAAACCCTGCTGGAACCCGGGTTCCACCGTATCCAAACCCTGCTGGGACCCGGGTACCACCGTATCCAAACCCTGCTGGGACCCGGGTACCACCATATCCAAACCCTGCTGGGACCCGGATACCACTGTATCCAAACCCTGCTGGGACCCGGGTACCACTGTATCCAAACCCTGCTGGGACCCGGGTACCACTGTATCCAAACCATATCCATCACACATATATTGATCCTGCCAATGCGTAAGCAACTCCTGGCATTAAAGGAGTTGTTCTGAGGTGATGTCATCTGCCTCTCTCTTGCTTGAGGAGCAATGGGGAATAAAAGGTCACAGACATTCCATTATGAAAACATTGAAGGAGGGAGACCATTAGCCCGCCGTCATATCCCAACTGAGGGCCTGCTCGTTCACCAAAAGGCCTATACAGCCCGTACCTCTTAAACACCAGCAGGGAATGGAGGATTCCGTTACATTTAACTGCTCCTCATACAGCAAGAGCATCTCTCTCCTCTCCTCCGACACAATCCCATCATGCACCTGCGTGGCTGCAGCGCGCGATCGAGGGAAACCCATATGACCTTGACAGGCGCGCTAACGCGAGCCGCCATGCGGCCGTAGTGGGAGGAGGTGCTCTGACAGTATGAAGAGAGAAGCAACTCCGCGGCACAGCACCGCTCCAAGGTCTCAATGGGGAGATACAGCAGCTCAACACGCCATCTTCAATGACATCGCTGAGCACAACTACGAATAAAGCATGCGCATTCCATGAATGTGAAATATATCATTTATTTTTCGATTTTCTTTCTGTGTCGGCACTGTATTTCATCGGTAACTCCAAGGAATGATTTGGCTTCATGGTCTTCATACTGTCATGCTGGCTGGCGGATGCGGAATTGATCCAGTCCGGCGAATTCAGGCGTACACACACGTGCATACACGCGCACAGCCGCACCGGCACATGCCAGATTTACAAACACGCACACACACACACACACACACACTGCAGACTTTTGGCATATTCTCCTCATGTAGTAGTAGCCAGCAAATACATCAGCAATTTTTATTACAACATTTTGTTTGATGCTATAGTAGCAAACTAAAAAGTAAATTAAACGAATGTCAATTAAATGAATCATGAATAAATATAATTCACTTTTTGTTTATCATTGAAATGTTGTTGTTTTTCGAAGGCCTACCCCGGGTATGTAATGCCATCAAGGACACTCTTTTTTAATCGATTGCAGTTAGAGATGTAGCCTGGTGTCGTACATTAGCTCTGGGGTTCATCAGTTCTGAAATGTGCAACACACAACCGTGCAAATGTACGCGCGGGCACGACACACACACACACACACAGATGCGCACAAACGCTGACATTATGCTGGAAGACCAACCAGACAGAAATAGAATCAATCAGGCCACCATTGCCTCAGAATGATGGTGTCAGGCAGTGAATGGGTGGATTTAATGACATATTAATTTCCGATATAATGTTACGTGCCAGCATTGCAATATAATAATAATAGCCTTCTGTAATACATAAAAACATTTTTGACTTTCCTCCAGCCACGGCTGATGATGACTTACCCCAGCTCTTCGCTGTGCGTCCACAAAACTCCCCGGTCCTTGGGTTGAAGATAGAATCTTTCCAGCTTCCAGCGTTTTCATCTTCCTTCACAGCGGGTTTGTCTTCACTGCTTGCCATTTTGCAAATGTATTGGGGATGTATTTCTCCTTAAAAATGCGTGGAACACCGGGCGATGGGGTGAAGCGAATTCGAGGATGTCGGTGGTATGTGGTCGGTGCGCTGGTAGAAATGAAGTGGGTGTTTGAGTGAGGCGAGATGCTCTGATGACTGAAAAAAACAGTAGAATCTGTGACGTGTTCCGCAGATAGCGGCAGATCCGTACGCTCAGGCGAGAGGTGCGTCTATAAAACAGACATGGTGGAAGGACAAGTCTGGACCATATATAGCCTATATTATAGACGTTACTGACTTTGAATTCCTGATAGAGAAATATCTAGATATTTGAATGGTAATATGACTAGCATCAAGGGCTTATCCGTTCCGTTAAATATGGCAGCGGTTGATGGTGCACAGTCGGATTTATTAGGGTACCCTAGATCAGATCAGTAGCCTAAACCAGAGTCCTTTAATATTAGCAAGCATATGGGTTCTCTCTCTGTGTGTGTGTGTGTGTGTGTGTGTGTGTGTGTGTGTGTGTGTGTGTGTGTGTGTGTGTGTGTGTGTGTGTGTGTGTGTGTGTGTGTGTGTGTGTGTGTGTGTGTGTGTGTGTGTGTGTGTGTGTCTGTGTCTGTGTCTGTGTCTGTGTCTGTGTCTGTGTCTGTGTCTGTAGCGAGGGAAGGTGGACCTATGGATCTATGACACACTTATTATTTCATTTTAACAGCAAATCTAACACGAAACATGCATCTTCGGAGAATAAACCTTCAGATTAAAGGCTATTTATATACAGAGAGTTAAATGAAATGACGCGGGGAGGAATGTGTATTCCTCATTTCATTTTAGAAGCAAGTGAACCAAATAACTATAGGACCATATGGTTACCAAAGTGTCAGTGGCCCATGAAAGGCCAGGACACTCGGGACAGCTGTGTGCCTGGGGTGACAAACTAGCACCCCGCACTGTGGCAAAGACCTTCGCGCAGAGCCGCTCGGTAGCCATATTTCAGTTCGCATTTATTAATCACACGGACTTTATCTGGAGTGAATGTGTGCGCTATAAATGCATGTCCACATTGCCCTTTCCCCCGTGGGAATCAAACCCGAGGAGCCCATGGGCCGCGCTTCTGCAATGTGAGCTGCACTGCGTATAGTCACACGTCATGGTGGGATGTGTGCCGGTTGAACCGGAGCATCCGTGTGAAGGTGAAGGTAATGAACTCCGTCTAGTAACGCGCAGGATGGCCAGTGGTACCGTGGCCTACATAGATACATATTGGGTCTATTAACAATCGCGGTTGCCATGGAAATACAGCATCACGAAAATGCAACGCGAACAGACGGAGTGGAAGAGGGAGGAGAGAGAGAGATAGAAGAGAGAGAGTGAAAACGATGGAGAGGTAGACGGGAGAGCAGAACTGAGCGGATCAGAGTGAGGGAGGAAAAGCGACGAAGGAGAGAAAGATGGAGAGGAACCGAGTGAGTGGGGGCGGTGGGGGTGAGGCAGAAGGCTCTGAAAACTAGGATTTGTGGACCCGAGGGAGAGTGGAGTGTAGCTATAGAAAATAATTACAACCAAGGCCTCACTCAACACCCCCAACACCCACGCTTTGATTCACAATGAAGGAGCTCAGTGTGTGTGTGTGTGTGTGTGTGTGTGTGTGTGTGTGTGTGTGTGTGTGTGTGTGTGTGTGTGTGTGTGTGCGTGCGTGCGTGCGTGCGTGCGTGCGTGCGTGCGTGTGTGTGTGTGTGTGTGTGCGTGTGTGCGTGAGAAAGAGAGATGGAGTGTTATATAACGTCCATTGATTTAGTGTTGTGTGGAGAGATATTGTCGGGGGGAGGGGTTGTAATACAGTTCCTGCTGTCAGACTGGATTTGTTGCAGTGTTTGCAAGATCAGAAAACTCAGGCTACACTGTTAAAACACAAATGCAACATATGACACACAAACAACATCACACACACCCCACTTCACACACTTCACAACCACACACCAGCACTTAGTAATTCCGTTTCTAATTTCCGTCAGTTGGTCGCACTCTCTCTCGCTCTCATTTTTCTGCTTCCTCACTGACTGACTAAACGCACTCCTGCCCGCTTCCCTTCTGTCACTTTGTTTTGCTCTCTCTGTTTTTTTGTCTCTCCCTCTGACACGCACACACACACACACCCGCAGAAAGAGATGTCCTGTTTGTCTGTGGGCTTGGCAGTGGGTGGGTGTCACAGGGAAATGTGTTGTAGCGATAGAGACAGGGCTGGACCGTGAATCATCATCAGTCCACCGCTAACCACACTGGCTGAGCCGGTTAGCAGTGCATGCTGGTACACTGACCGTGCCTGATTAGTGTGTAGCCTACTTCGTTTCCTGTTAGGAACTGGTGTGATTGTGAGCAGGTGCGGGAATGATTGAGAGCTTCGCCACTAGGGTGTTTCTGCGTGGGTCCGGATTATGCAAGAAAACAGTGTGTACATTGATGCAACAAATTAGAACAGCACTGTACAGTGTGTCAGCATCCCTAAACACACACACAGACACAGACACACGCACACGCACACGCACATCTCATTGTCTGCCCGGTCCGTCTCAGTGTGCCCAATTAATTCCCCACTCTCATACCGGCGCAAATGAGCGAGAGTACAGTCCATTCATTCCCAATTCGCCCGACCGTCCGTTACCATAGCAACAGCAACCGCATCAGTGCCGGCGACCACAGCCAATCACCGTACCCCACCATACGGGCGCATTACCCACAAGTCGCTGGGTGCAAGCGAGTGGTAAACTGCTTTTCCCATAAACCTCAGAGGCAGCCCTCTAAAAGCCTCACGGGCGCAAAGTCCATTTTAATCTTTGGTTATTATTTACACTATCAAGGCAGTTAGTAAATGACAGAGGTAATACACACAAATAGGAGACATGAAATAGTGCAGACTGGGCAGGGAATTGAACATCCAGTCTCAAAACCCATTGGAGAAAGACAGTGGTCCCTACCCTCTGAGCTTCTCCACCAATGGGTCATCAAGATCTTCTATTTTCCCCAATTATACTTCAAATCTTCTACCTGCATTCTCCCACCTCTTCTCACAAAAAGGAACATGTTAATGCAGGTGGAAAATTAAGTGGCAGTTTTTATTGTCGCCAGTGCAGTCAAACCCATGCTGCAGCAGTGCATGCGCACCAGAAGCAGTGGTTTAGTCCGCTGGACCGCAACTGGTGTTTAAAATTTGACAAAATAGAGGGGAAATGACGATGCATGTTTACATTGGGAAAACGATCCTCTGCTCGTGACCTCTGACCCCGTGCTCCACTGGGTTTTGAGACACGAAGATTGTCGTTATGAGTTATGAAATGTTAATCTTTCCCACATTGTTTCATAGTACGTCTTTAAAAGTGACCAAGAGTAACTGGGAGACCAGGATGTTTATATACACGATAATAAAAATAGGATTCATCTATAACAAACCTTGAGCCACGTCACAGCGCCAAAGTAATTCCGCTAAACATGCGGAGTGCACGTGTTACCGTCTGGAGTTCCACATGGACATGAACACAACACGCGTACCCTTCTTTATAGTTTACGTTTTTAATGTTGTAACAGGTATTACATTTAGTCGCAGTTTCCCCATTTTCCCCCCACAAACAATTAACAAATCAAGGTAGTTCATCCTGTGTTACACCTACAGAATACTTGGCAGCCGTTTTAATGGGATTGTTCTAACAAATGACAGAAGACATTTTTGTATTCAGTCCAACTTATAAAATGCCCAGTCTTCAGAATTTGTTTAAAAACACATTTAACTCAAATGGACTATTGAGCTCAGAAAGGCACTTCAAGATGATTTGAACATTTTGGTATCAATAATAATACCAACATGATTGGTTTATTCATGTTCACTAACAAATCCAGAGCATAAATAACTGTTCACCCATACTACACCTCAACATAGACTTCCATGAACACCTTTTACACAGAGTAGATAAAAAAGAAACTAGTATTTAACTGTGATTTGGGTGAACTGTGAATTTAAAGTATATAGGTTTTAAGAGGGTCATTCTCTTGTGGCACAATTAATATGTGAAAACAAAAACGTCTACCTATAATGTTTTACTAAGTAACACTATTAAAAGACAGAACAAAGGATATACACCAATGTAGTGAAAATCAATTTAAAGCAGCCAACACACCGGGGCACAATTTGGCACCACTTCCCTGTTCCACCAAATAAAATAAAGTGTCTCAAACATGGAGGTCGCCTAACCAACATGTCCACTAAGTTCATCAGAAGTCAACACTGGGTTCATGTAATTCTATACAACAGTCTCATCACAGTCTCATAAAAACACAGTCATTACAAATGGCACAATTACAAAAGTAAGAGTTTCCCTGTCAAGTAAACTTGATCAAATCTCAGTACGTATCATTATCAGGTCTACCCCTGTAGTCTTCTCGGCACATTTCCTTTATCATTATACGATACCCCAGAGGCCTCTCCCGATTTACAGGCTACATTGTATCAGCATCATGTCTACTACGGCACCAAGCTGAAAGAAGGTACCAGAAATGACAGGTCTGATCCAATAACATACGTTGGTCTCAGTTATTCTGTTGCAAAAAGCTGGACTATGTTTTTCTAAAGTTTGGCTTGACGAACACTGTGCCCGGACCAGCAGCAAGACCAATGGGAACAGAGAATGCCTCCTGGAAGTGTAAGCATCCCAGCACTATTGTTGAATCATGACGCCTGGTCGAAAAGCAGGGACTCCCTCTACTGGACAAAGGGCGTATTACACCCCTCCTAACAAGGACATGTCAGAGGCCCTCAGGCAGGCTACGGCCTGTAGTATGCTGTATAAGGATGTACGTGAATACAACAGGTATAATGTTTCAGGATATGTTATAAATATCCACAACCATTTGTACTGCCTAGGGGTGTAGAACGTCTGGCCAGTCACTGAAAGGTTGTTAAATCCAATCCCATTCAGCCGAGGCGAGAGATCCGTCATATTGTATTATGAATGCAGCAGAACAAATGACAACGTTTCTGGGCCGCTCCATGCACCCAAGCATTATATCGGTACCTGTTTCACTTAATGGATTTTAGTACCAGTACCTGGTTTATGATGATCACATTAACATACAACAATAAACAGTGTTACATGGGATGTATTCATTCAGAATATTTCAGTTAGAAAATCTGTTTGCTCAAATTATTTTTATATTGGAGAAATGTGTTTCATAAAACAGAGAGGAACCCACACGCATTTCTCCTGTAGAAACTTTTTGACAAACCGTTTCCCTATTTAAAAAAAATATGGGAAAGTATGGCTGAATGAACACAACCAGAAGAAAATCCATTTTCTGGTGGGAAACGTCTGAAAACGTTTAACATTTCATGCCCAAATTAAAACGTATACCGAAGCTACAGATGCTGTATATTAATTTGAACTAAATTCAACCAGTAGAATAATCCTGCAGTAACAGCAAATGTGAACTGAAGAAAAACTTTTATATTGGGTTGATATATTTTCTTTTAAGACAATCAAGTCTGAAATAACACAACCTCACAAAACATTTTTCAACCTGGAGTACAGTACAATGTCACTATGGGTGTACCATTCTGGGATATCAGATAACGAAATGGCATAATTACGTCATTAATTATGGCGCCAATAGTATCTCAAGTGCAGATCAGGAGCTCAATTCAAACAACATTAGGTTCCAAAGCATTAGTCCACCACTCTGTCACTATAACAATCATTACACCATCCTTCATATTTTCACTACATCATCCTTCCATTATGACATCATCCTTCCATTATGACATCATCCTTCCATTATGACATCATCCTTCCATTATGACATCATCCTTCACAGATACCACCCATCCTTCCTTCACTCTACCCACCCACCCACCCGTACGTCTGTCCTTCCTTTCATCCATCCATCGCGGATTACATGAAACCTAGCGGTCCTCATTAACCCCCTTTTGTGAGAGATGTCACAGAACAGAATAAAACTTTAACAAAGAAAATCCCCAACCCTGAGTAGGTAAAAAAACTTGACATTAAAATAGAGGCGTACAAGTTACGAGGCAGAGGCTCTAGTCCGCAGCAACAGATGTGTGGTTTGGCCCTCCTTCCCATGAACCTCAGGGCTTGCCGTACCAGTTCATGGATCGTTGAAGCGCTCGTTCCCAGTAGTGAAGGATGTGTGCGTACTGGTCCGCTGTCTCCCCGTCGGCCGAGCCACACCCGTTCCGGGGAAGGAACACCCGGTCAGTGCTCTGCAGCTTTTTCAGTTCCTCCCGACTCTTCCAGTAACCTGTGGCGAAGACGGTGGATTTTCAGAGTAAGATCGTGTTCATTAATAACCGAGTAACCAGGAAAAACACCTGATGACATCATCACTGAGTAACCAGGAAAAACACCTGATGACATCATCACTGAGTAACCAGGAAAAACACCTGATGACATCATCACTGGTGTTCTCTAGGGATGTAAACGATATCGCGCTATCGCGGTGGTAAACGTGTCTCGATATCGTCATGGTTGGGTTACAATATTAAAAGGACAGGTGTCCGTCAAAAAGCAAGAGGAATAAACACAGTCCCGCGGAACAAATCATTGTTAACTACATAGACCATGATCCTTTGCGCTGCGTCGTCACAACAACCGTTGTTAAGCCAATAGGATTGCACGCTGCACGCTGTCCACACAAGCTCACAGCAAGCCAGCATGGCCGACAGCAATACTTGTAAGGATGAAAACCACAACCCCGGACTTGAGATTGTGCCCCTGCAGCTTTTAAATCTGATGTCTGGAAACATGTTGGTTTCGCCGTGTCAAAAAACGTAAAAGGAGAGAAGGTGGTGGACAGACAATGGACTATGTGCAAGCACTGCCACAGTAAACTGCAATACAACACGGGAAACACAAGCAACATGCGAAGTCATCTGACGACCCATCAACCCGAAAAGTTTTTACTTTTCTTAACTTGAACATTGCAGAGAAGAATAAGTCATGCAACCAAATATTACTATACAGAATATTGATGTTCCTGACTACAACTTGCACTTTAAAAGCACTATGTGATCAGCGTTTTATGTTGTCATGATCCATAAATACAACAATAAATTGCCTGTTGACTGGCAAAAGCAGAATAAATGTCAGTATTTTTTCGCTATTATCATCACAAACACTAGCGTGAGCTATTTAACAATACCGTGAGCTTTTCCACAATATCGCAATAAATATCGTACCGTGAGGTCAATATCGAAATTGTATCGTACCGTGAGATGTTGATATCGTTACATTCCTAGTGTTCTCAGGTGTCATCACAGACGGACCAATGTGATTGGTCAGTGTGGATTCTCATGCTTTTGGCACTTTATACCATCACTTTGTATTATAAATGCTGTAGCTTCTATTCACATTTATAGTTCACATGTGTGTGTGTGTGTGTCTGCGCGCGTGTGCATGCATACCTACTCCCAGTCCAGCGACAAACGCTGCACCCAGGCAGGACATTTCGTGTTGGGTTGGCCGAGAAACCTTCCGTCCAAAAAGGTCAGCTGTCAGCTGCATGACGAAGTCATTGGTGCACACACCACCGTCTGCCCTACACCCACCCACACACCACCCCCACACCCCACACACCCACACACACACACACACACACACACACACCACACACACACACACACACACACACACACACACACACACACGTTTAAAATAAGCTTGTGCATCAAAGGATGCTGAGATCAAACGATTTCATCGTGTTCCCACCTGATCTTAGTGATTGGAATGTGTGTTTCTCTAAGCATCGTCTCATATAGCTGCTTGTTCCTGAAACCAGACACAACGTCAAAAAAACTATGATTAAATATATTTTTCACAATTTTAAGTGTATTGAACACTAATGCTCATTTTCAATGACAATCTGGCTATATCATAAGGATTGACTTGGTTAATCAATCTTACTTTTTATAAACAATACTATACTTTAATCGACAATTTCTGTTCTTATAATATGCCAAATGCAAAATTGGACAGCTCCTCTGTTCACTTTGAGGAATATTTACTAGCTGGGTCCACAAACTACGACCCAACACCGCGACGACTACAACCCAACAAACTACAGCCCAACACCGCGACAACTACGACCCAACAAACTACGACCCAACACCGCGACGACTACGACCCAACAAACTACAACCCAACACCGCGACGACTACGACCCAACAAACTACGACCCAACACGACTACGACCCAACAAACTACGACCCAACACCGCGACGACTACGACCCAACAAACTACGACCCAACACCGCGACGACTACGACCCAACAAACAACGACCCAACACCGCGACGACTACGACCCAACAAACTACGACCCAACACCGCGACGAATGCGCCCCCACACAAATACCCAGATGTAAAGTCTTTAATTTCATAAAATCATTTTATGTCTTTTTAGGGTAAATCACTGGTCTTGTTGACTGTTGTCTGGCGCACACGCAAACGCACACACACACACACACACACACACACACACACACACTAACCTGAAGGCAACAGACTCCAGAATGGCTCGTACCAAATGGCTCTTGGTGGTCGAGTGTTTAAGGCCCATGAAGGAGGCGCAAGCTCTGGGATCATTTAGAGGAGCCTGGCAAACACAATATGGAGCAAAGACACATGAAACACAGAATAACGACACCTAATGTGGGACACACACACACACACACACCACCACCACACAGACACACACATCTCTACATGTTATCGCAGGTAACACATAAATCAAAAATAGACAAACTTACAAAAGCTGGTGACAACGGCATGCAGAGAAGAAAAAACAAGGTTACGACATTCTGACACCAGGAATTATGACACACAGAAACACATGAATGCACAACGCCTGAAAAACCAGTCTGACGACATACCAAGTGAAAAAAAATCAAAACCACAAATCTTGTCTGATAACATAACAAAAGAAAAAGTAATAACAAACACTAACTAAATCTTATTATTCACCAACTGTCCTATAACACACCAACTGAAATGAATCAAAACCACTAAGCCCGTCCCATAACACACCTAACCCATATTGACGACACACACATGCTTCAATACACACACAGACACACCCACCTGCAGCCCGCTAAAGGAGGGAACAAAACACACTCCGTCAGAGTTGGCCACACTGCTGGCCATGGCATCGGTTTCCTGTACGTCCGAGAACAACTCTGGAAAGACACAACGTGGGTCACGCCTGATGACTTTACCAAACTGTTGTCCGAACACTGATGACACACATCACATACTCCTATCTATTTTCCCACAGGACATCACTATAGGAATTAGTCAATCTCATTACGTTACGTCATTTCCATCCGACCGACTCACCCAGCTTCTGTGCCCATTTAATGGCTGTGCCAGTGTCGGCTGCATTTCCCTCCGCCAGATACACAACTTCAGGGCCGATCTTCCACCCCACCACCGGGTAGAGCCCTACACAAACACACACGCACACACACACGCACACACGCACACACACAGGCACACACAGACACACGCACACGCACACACGCACACACACAGGCACAGACAGACATGGTTTTAAGCACACCTGCCTCCTGGGTTAGCTTTTACAAGCGTGCATGTGTGTGTGTACATGTGTGTGCATGTGTGTGTGCGCGTGTACCGGTAATAGACGTGTGAGGCTTGTCGCCCGTGTTGATGTTCATGAAGGTGCCCGTTCCCATGGTGATCTTCAAGTCCCCCACGTCAAAGCAGCACTCTCCAAACATGGCCGCCTGCTGGTCTGCCATCTGCAGGGAAAGCGGAACAGGGTCACGACCCCAAACCACAACTGTGACCTGGGATCCGCGTCTACCACATCTGGGATCAGTGTATAACATGCCTGGGATCTGCGTCTACCACGTCTACGTTGGGAACCTCCTCCTACTGCGAACTCATTTAACTCGACATGAGAGAAATCAATACGGACTGAGACCACGATCCCAAACAAACTGCACGGAACAGACACCATCCAAAGGGCAACTGTCATGTCGGGGTCAACAGACCACCGGGCAAAGTTTGTTTGTTCGAGAACCACTGACCACCTGTACTCAAGGTTTGTTTGTTCGAGAACCACTGACCACCTGTACTCAAGGTTTGTTTGTTTGAGAACCACTGACCACCTGTACTCAAGGTTTGTTTGTTTGAGAACCACTGACCACCTGTACTCACGACGGACATGATTGGGATGGAAGCCCCGAAGATTGACACGTCTGTGGAGCCAAAATGGTACCTGGGGGAGAACAAGGAGACGGGATGAATAAATAACACATATTTAAAATGGCTACATGGTTGTATCCCAGGTAAACAGAAGAACGGCGAAGAACTAGACAGCATTACACAAATACAACATTGTACCAGGAAAAATATGACTGAAGTCAGCAGAGAACTTATTTTAAATTGGAACCTTCTCCCTGTACAGACGCCGGTCTGATCAGGACATAATCGACAGAGGATTGACAGGATTCATTTCAATGAACATTAGTGAGTCATATCATTTGACTCACCCAGTGTTCAAAACTTTGGGGAGAGTCGAGACCGGCAGCGAGAGGATAGAGCAGAGCAGTTCACTCCAACACATCTGTAGGACACACACACACACACACACCTAGACTTTACACCCTGAATTTACAGAATTAAAAGAGAATTCAGACTGGATGAATCGAAATGACATGCAAGGAACCAACCTGGTATGAATCGAAGATGCCCGTGGCGCTGGCGTTGGAGTAATCAGTGGCATGGACCAGTCCTGATCAGAGATTATACATGAAAAACAGCTGAAAAGGGCTTGAGACCACAAGGAAAACATGATGTTTTTTCTGTACCATTTCCCAGATCTGTCCCTTGATACAATCCTGTTTCTGAGGTTTACAGACTGTATGGCTTGGTTTAGTTCATAGTGCTCTGGCATGCACTGTGTGTTATATAGACAGGTGTTTGCCTTACCAAATCATGTACAATCAACTGAATCTACCACAGGTGAAAACATCTCAAGGACGATCAGTGGAAACAATATGCACCTAAGCTCAATTATCTCAAGAATATCATCAAATGGAAAATGTAACCCCTCTGAGCCCTTTCACCAGCGTAGTGAGTTACACACCAAATAGGCAGATATGCGTGAATGACTACTGGTGATGTGTACAGGCTCCAACAAAACACACACACAGGGAATTAAATTACCTACCTTTAGTGAGTTTAAACAGTAACCAGGTGTCTATTGTCCCAAAACAACAGTTCCCCTGTGCTACTGCCGCGCTTAACTGAGAGAGAGAAAAGAAGTAACTGTGAGAGAGGGATGAAAGATTTTACTGTGAGTGAGAGAGGAAGGGATTAACTGTGAGATGGAAGGATTAACTGAGGAAGAAAATATTTAACTGTGAGAGAGAGGAAAGATTTAACTGTGAGGTTGAGATATATTAACAATCAAACAGAAATATCTCCCGTTCGACCCCTCATGTCAGTCACTGAAGCCCAAACAATTCCTTAAGAATCACATACAAAGCTATTCTTTAAAGGACCATTGACCATGTTTGTAATCGTGACCTGCCTGAAAAGTTCAGTGTTGCGTCATATTTACTGTGGGTCAACACAAATTCAACATAAAAAACATTGTAGGAACTCAAGAAAACTAAGAATATCTAGTGTGACAACACAGACTAGCCTTGTTTTTTTACCTTTGTATTTGTGGCCACAGTCAGGAACAACTGGGGTAAAAACTCTTCTAGACAAGAGAAGTTATGAGGAGTCAATGTCTAGTATCAAACACATCCTCTCCCGACTACCAGTCAAACACATCCTCTCCCGACTACCAGTCAAACACATCCTCTCCCTGACTACCAGTCAAACACCTCCATGCGTTGTCTAACATACACCAACAGCTATTTCAAGCGGTGCCAGGTTTTCAAAAACACTGACAGAGACACAAAACACACCTTTTTCCAGTTCTGAAGGGCCCAGGCGAGGCGGACTGAGACATGTTGTGTGGAGAAGATGAGGAGGCTGGCCGCAAGGAAGCGCTTCTTTCTGGACAGAAGGTGAAGCCCCTTTGTCACTCCGTGTAACGCCTAATTTAAGAGAAGGATATCATAGCTGTTATTGTTTCTGATTGTTTAACTACTGGCGTCAAACAAAAACATCTATGCAAAATGCAAAGCAGGAAAATATAAATGCAAAACAAGGTTTTGACAAGACATTCTCATCTATAACAACAAAAGCATTTAAGTGCATTAAGCCACAAGAATGAAGCACTGTGATTTGTGTTACTGCAGGACTCAAGAAGAATGCTCATTACTTCAAATTACACACACACCTCTGACTGAAGAAGCTCACACACACCAACAACACGACAATATTACCAGAGATAAGTTGATAATATCATACACAGCAGTGTACATTACCCCACAGATGAGTTGTGTTGCGTAAAATATGAAGGAAAGTACTTTATTATAGTTGAACATACTGACGGTCATATGGATACAATCGATTAGCCTGCTGATAAAGACCAGGCTGTTGAAAAGATAACAGCAACCACAGCAAGTAATACAAACAATGTCTGCAATCAATACTAACGGTTAACCTTGACATTGGAAAGCTGTAAAACACACTGGCCAATGTTCACCACAGAGATCAGCTGTGCTGAAGACTTATATAATGTATATATAAGTATATAATGATGGTATAACAAGGCACCAGCTAGCTCTAATCTTGTAAGTGATATCAAAATAGAGGGCACACTCCAAAGGCAGGTTTCTTTAACCCATATTAATACTGAGAACATCTTATCAAAGAAAAACAGGAGTCAGCTGAACTATGACCCCATTTTGACCATCGAAGAACCATGGCGGTGGACTGACTTACTCTCATGGTGAGGGAGTTGTTCCAGGACCTCACCAGGTCTGCTGCTCTTAGATCCTGCCAGCTGATGAAGTTGTGAAACGGCACTCCTGTTTTCCTGTGTGTTTGTGTTTTGAGGGGGAGGGGGGGGGTGTTGAAAAATAAACGGGGAGATTAATGTGGAAGCATCAACAAACGTGTGTGAGAGCGCTGACAGGAAGTGACCCCAGGTAGTCTGGGTATTGCCTGGGTGGAAACACAAACCAGAAACAACAAGGGCCTTTGGCTATAATCTCTGAGTTGTACATTAAAAAAGCTTTGAAGCTGAAACGAATTCTCTCTCACTTTTGTCACCCAATAAATACATTTTATTTTCATCCAACACCACCTTTCACTACTTGAGCTGCCCACTTTGACCCTAAAACCTGTGGAACTTCTAGCCTTTAGTCAGGAACAAAAGGAGACCTATTTATAAGACGATGAAGGGAATGTTTCTAGACGGGAGCCGACCCGGATACCTCATCTTACCTGTCCCAGTTGGTGAAGGTGGCTCTCTGGGTGGAGATCCCCAGGGCCTCCATCTGGACCATCTGCAACCCTGAATCTGAACACAACGGGTGAGAGAACATATAAACACCATTAACAAAAATGAACAAAACCAACCATGGAAATTCATTAAGACACTGACCTACATGGAGGGCAACATAAATGTGAACAAATCGTATCGTTTCTGACTAGTACTTTGTGGAAAATGTTTGGGGTTAAACGATGTACAACTCCGAAAATATATGCAACAATGTCTGTTTATGGAGACAATGAGATAGAGACTGTGAGCCACAAATCCAGCCATGGCCCACAGAAGTGAACAAAAGCCTGCAGACACAGAGCAGGGCGAGAATTGGCTCATGTCCAACAGCCACAGAAACACACAAACACACACAAACGTTTTAGGGGCCCTAATTCAAATTAACAGTAAGCAAAAGGACATCTCGGATGCCTAGAATTCCAGACCTGAACCGGGCTAAATTCATGTCTAGAAATTCCACATACGGATCCCGTTGATGTTGCCGATGTCCAATCACCGGAATGTCACAAAATGAAATTCCAATTCTCATTCACCACAATTCTCTTCCGGGGAGAAAACACTTTTATTTGGACTGTTCGGTTCACCTTTTGAACTGTTGCCAAACCATGTTGAGTTCTGTGGAATAACTTCCATTATATTCAAACAAGCGACACCGCCCACCAGCTTTACCACCTTCCTACTATTTAACACCAAACCCAAGTTTTTCTTTTGGTACCGGTACCAAGCCGGTGCAGGTTTAGGAATGGTTGTCCCATCGGCAGTTCCGCCAATCCAACTACCCTACCAATCCATCGCTGGTTTTATGCGACCCGATTCAGCTAATCCACCAGCTATTTTCGTGTAATGACGCCCTCCACAATAAGTTCAGTGAAAACCTACAGGTAGCCCTCCTGAAACAGGGTTGGAGAACCCGAATGAACAGTCACAGCTCACAAAATAAGTACTGGCTTCTTAACCATGGCTAATCACAACCTTCCTTCTTCTGATATCACACCTGCATTACTTTGAGTCATCGGCAACTCCTTACAGCCAAGTCCTGTTCCTCCTGCCCAGATCTTATTCATAGTTTGGAAAGGATACTAGTTGATCCGGTTTTTGATTTAACCTTTATTTAACAAAATCTCAATTTCCAACGCCGACCTGGACAAGATAAGGCGAAAAAGAATGCGCAGGACAACAAAAAGTAACACAATAAATACACAGAACACAAGAGTGTAAATAGCAAATGGGACACAATAAGGCAATACAGGATTAAGTAGAGTCAATATAGAGACAATACAGGAGGAGGTGTATGTAGGTCAGTTGAGCAGCATTGATATGACCATAACAACTGCATAAAAATACAAAGGAGTATCTATATACAGAATGTGAACAAATTAAATTGTATTTAGCAGGTAGGTCTATTGTGTGCACAGATTATATGACCATGGAGTAGGGAGAAAGAGCATGCCTGAGCAAATAGAATAATTCAAGAATGTGAACAGGTACGACAGCAGCGCAGGCGAGAAAGATCCACTGTGCAAAAAGGGCACGGCATAAGTGGGAAGAATTTATCGACAGTTAACACATACAGTGATCGGACAGGTGTTCTGACAACTGGTGAGATGAGGGTTTCAAGTTGGCGGCTTAATGTTGTGCAGGCTTTTGCTGTGACTAAGGCAATGTACCTGCTTGAGTGCAGACTGCGGGTGGGCAGAGCGATGGTGACTAGAGAGCTTAGGTACAGTGGAACTTTGCCTAGCAGAGACTTATGAGTTGGTACCAGTGAGTTAATTGCAGAGTGTTTAACGCCGGCCAGCCGACTAATGTGTAAAGGTTGCTGTTGTGGGTGTTACATATAACCACATCCAGCTTTTTCAGGAGAGAGTTTAAGGCATTTCTATAAATGGCATCATCAAAGTCCAACATTGTCAAAATTGTTATCAGTTGCTGTGCTGAATTTATATCATGGTGAACATATCAACATGGAAACAGGTGTGAAATGGCACAAACCTAGCACAGCCCCCCTCACCACCGAAACAAACCCCCTCCACAACTCTTCAGGGTCCAACTCGACCATGCCAGGTTCGGGAAACAAGAGATTCACCTGTCAACATATAAGTCCAGTCAAGCTGACAGAATGGAGATGTGTTGGGTTATTTAGTTTAACTAACTTCATATAGGGCATCATAGACTACTGAACACTAGTATAGCCTTGGTGAGTCTGTAATTACAACCTGTTTCTTATCATATACACACACAACACTTGTCATATCCAATAAATACCTTGGTGACGGATGACCCCCGAATCTGTGCTTCCTTGTCGTAAACGTGACATCTGATCGATGATGTCCCCACATCCACAGAGAGAATGTAACTTTCCTTTTTGAATCCGTTCCTATGGGTTCCCATTGTAACACAAACTGGTGTTCAGCAGCGATCAGACGGGTTTCCACTTCATGCTCCAATAGAATGCAACACCTCGCTTGAACCAGTCAGTTTCTGGTGTTTGCCGACGTGCCTTTCGGTCATCGGACCTTTGCCTCTGTCACAAACCCCTCACCCTCTTGGCAGTAGCACAAGGTGGGCTGGAGGAGCCACCTGCGGCAGTTGAACCCGTTTAAATGCGTAGAAATTTACAAAACCGGAAGCATTTGAAGTCCTGCTTATGGACAAGGAGGTCTCTTTTCATGGTACAACAAGTCATGTTGAAATTACAGTCACAAATCCAGTGAGATCACCCATGACAGTTACTAGTATTGAGAAACAAATTGCATGCGCGACAATTTCACAATAACTTAATTCGCGTGATTTTAAATGTCACCGAAGACCTTAATTAACACTACGTTACCAAATCATCTTAATTAAAAAAGTCAGTTAATCTCACAAAACATTAAATAAAATGTGAAATAAGCCAGTAGTTATGTTATTCTGTGTACTTTCCTCCGAAGAAAGTGCAAGTGAAACTACACCGATACGTAGTCAATCACGCCGTTTACAATGAACAGTCCGGGTTTACAGAACCGGTGGCTCTCCGGGTTTAGTACACAAACGACAGGTGTTCCCGGTGCGTGTCGGTCATGACGTCACACATCAGTCGATAAAGGGGAGTGGCGTTTTCTTAAAGGGACAGTAACGTAGACTGCCATTCAACAAGCCACTATCCACCAGCATTGGGCGCAATAAATAATAAACAAAACAAATAAAATAATAAACACGACTGCTAAATCAAAGTATAGATATTGATAGAGGACCGGTTATTAAACGTTAATGCCACTTAATTAATTTTGTCCACTAGGTGTTCACTTCAACATCATCGTCTGGACCCTCCTGGTGACTCGATTGGTCCATTAATGTAGTTCAGCTCTTTAATCTGTGGAGGGCATCATTGTCTACTGGTTTACCTGCTTAATCCTCACTGTGCTGTCTAACTGGAACCCTTTCAGAAGTATGCTACTGGAAGCCGTGGAAGGATAATGCCGTATAAAAGTAGTGACATTAGTGTACACATCTATCATGAATGATTAAATACTGCATTGAATACATGTGATACAAAAACCACTGTGATACAAGGAAAACTGAGAAGGGTGTGCGTCGAATTTGGCCGAGTTGAGGTTAGACAAGAGTCAATTGTTGGAGAAGCAAGGATGCAAGACAGGCGAAGTCACCGCTGCGAATGAATGGGTAATTACTAGGACAAAACGAGGAGAGGAAGCGGGGTATGTGTTCACATGATAACTGATCAGGGGTGTCAGAATGGAGAAGTGGTGCAAAGCTTTATCTTCTGCCCGTGTCTCAGAAACAGAGGCGCAGCTGCCTAGGAGTGAGGAAGCACCCAAGGGCATGGAGATGCGTCACGGTCGGTACATTTTTTTGGGGGGGAACAGTTGATGTTGGGGGGAACATCTCTTGCTATTTGCACAAATTCTGTACAAGCCGGTAAGCTTCTATTAAAATTAAGGAAAAATGACACATACATAATAAGCTATACGTTTAGTGGTTCTCTCCTTTAAATGTGTTACTGTTTTATTTTTGTAATGTTTTACTCTAATTGAATGTATACAATTATTCTTATTATTCAAGCTATTTCTTTTTTGTGTTTGTTTGATTGAAAAAAAGTCAACCACAAATATTTTTTAATTCAATTCCCCCCCCCCCATATTTTACATTGCACATGCCCCAATTAACACAAATATCACATTATCAGAAACACAAGGAGGTATTCCTTCATCTTAACCTCTATATTCAAGTATAAGTAGACTGTTTAATAGCCTATTGTACTTGAGCTTAGGCTCTGGTTTGGTTATCTTGTTTATATTTTTCCTTAAAGAAAAACAAACATGGCACATTGAGTTTTACAAGGTAGTATTGAGTGGTTTACGTAATATGGCTCACGTATTTGGCTACAGCTACTCTGGGGCTATGGAAGGCTCAGATCAAAGGTGGAGAGGATCCTTCAAATACGAATGATCTTTTTGGAAAAAATCATATAAACCGTTTAAATGCGCCAAAAAATATGAAACATCATCAGATTGCCATTGTGTAATCTGAAACAACGACCAGCCGTCGGCTGTAGTGAATAAGTTGTTCCTCTTCTGGTTGAAAGGGTAACAACCAGGTTGCAGTGATGTGAAACCATCCTCAACCCCAGAAAAATGCCCATTTAGATGGAGTGTGAACGTCATATCTTACTTACCCGGTGCAGTGAAGCATCACAGGACAACGGTGCGATTCACAATATAACAACCCATTGATGTATAGTGAATTTGTTGAATAAGTATAAAAAACAAGTGTGTCTTTTAGGGGACAAATGACTTTAACACTAATACGTCCTTGATTTTTTACAAACAAAAACAGTTTTTTACAAATTCAACAAAAGTTTGCCAAAATGCCAATGTTGATTAAATAAGTATACAAAAAGCATATGAACATTCTTTAATAAAGTTCTGTTTAGTAAATAACATGTTATATTAAGTAATATAATATATAATTATGTATAACCAATCAGAGGAATGCTCCGGCAATGTTAGATTTTTGAGCAAATAGCAGCAACACTGAAATATAACCGGGAATAATTTCATCTTCCCCCCAAAAAATTAGCAAAGTTTGGTGTCATTTTATTTATTTCAGAAAAAAATATATTCACCAAATATCATCAGTCATATCATATTGCTGACAAAATGAAAAGTTGATTGTAGAGCCAGCCGATACATACTCATCCGAACAGCGCCATCTATACATATATACTGTGTTCCTGTTACACCCCATTCCTATATACAATTACAAACAATAAACACGGGTAAAAGCCAGAAACCAGACGCTTGAAATGTGTCACTAAGGCAAGGTAAACAAAAATTTCCAAAGTAAATAAATAAATATCACCTTACCACTGTGCTTTACAAAAACCTTGAGCATCATCTTTCAATGCTAACAGTATGGCTATTATAATGCAACTCTGCATATTGGACACAAAGGACTTTTTAAACACTCTTGCCTCAAGCGGTCTGTGAACACTATTCATGCTGGCTGACCGAAGAAATGGTCATTGTAGAAGCAGAAGCGAATGATCTACGGTCTACAGAAGCATTTAACCCTTGCAGGCCAACGGAGCAGAAAATTAATTGATGGGTCCTTGGGTCCACTGCACTGAAGTAATGCTAAAGACAAGTGGTTCTCAGATGTGTATGGTGAGTATAAGGTTGAGATGAGTCAAACCGGATTACAAGAGGTTGAAAGGTCTTATGTTATGTTTCAATGTTACACCAAGAAGCTAAACAACTTGAGGTATTTCATAAATAACAGATGAACTGAAGGGGCAAGTTGATTCCAAAACCAGAGGACCCAAGTTACATTTGCCAACGTTGGGTCTGAAGAGATAAAAAAAATCTTAATTTAATTCTGTCCATTCTGTTTCGCTGTGTGGATTCTGACAGGTGTAATGTGGACATTCCAATGCTAAGCATTCTTTTTAATCTCTACAGACACATAATACACATATCTTATAATTGAAATACATAGAGTAAAAGTCTGACTTATCACAGGAACCGAAATGAGGCCCAAACAGACTGTTATCAAAGTACATTCCAAAAAGGCTAACGATAAGTGCTGTTAAACCTGGGGGGGGGGAACATACTAAAGAGAGTATGTTACTGAGGATAGATTAGACAAGGCAAGAAATTCATGATTTAGAGGAGCTGGACACAAAATACATGCTAACGACAAGGTACAATGGCAAATAGAGACAAAAGGTGATACGTTCAAAGTAAAACAGGATGTGTGACCAGCCACAAGGCGCTAAAAAGTGCCAGTATGTGGAGAAATCCGACAATCGTCTTTGTCATCAACAACAGGAAAGTCAGAATGATCCAGACATTAACAGGAAGACAAAATACTGGGTCTAATGTGTGCATTTCGTTTATCTTATTAAAAAAGATAAAGCTGTGATTTGGGTTTGCATATTCACAACACCATGCAAAAGATGTTGGTCTGGTCACCTCTGTTGCCCCCCCAACCCTAAATTACCTAGAGGGCCCCTCCACCCTGGAACGCCTCATCTGGTCTCCAGGGCCTTGCCCTCCAGAACCATTTGGATCTCCTTGGCGTCTAAAGTCTCGTACTGCAGCAGGGCGGTCGCCAGGCTCTTGTGCTCTTTGGCGTGAGACTTGAGGAGAACCTTGGCTCGCTCGTATGAATCCTGCGAAAGAGTCAGTCAGGAAAAGTTCCGGGTCATGGGGCGTAGATGGACGATGGAGGTAGAAACTCACCTTTAAAAGTTTTCGGATTTCCTGCTCGATTACAGCCTGTGTCTCGGGGCTCTGCTTGGTTTGGTCGGTGTAGGTCATTACTCCCAGCTAGAAGAAGACAAGCGGGGGAAGAGAGACACACACACACGCACGCACGCACGCACGCACACACGCACACGCACACGCACACACACACACACACGTGTAGTGGAAATATATATTTTTAAATAGGGGTGGGCTTATTTAAATGTGCTCCTAGTTTCATTTCACAGATATTGATTGTAAGACATTCAATGTTTATTAAATATTAAATTGACATCTACTTTCAGGTGTCACAAGGCATCCAGTGAAAACAGCAGGACTTGTTCAGAATAATAAATGACATCTGAACTATGAAACTGTACCTTCTCGCACATTCCAAACTGGGTCACCATCAACTTAGCAATTTTGGTTGCGGCATCAAAGTCACTTGAAGCACCTGGGGAAAAAACAACGTTGATTTTCTGTATAAAAGCCCTCAGCGGCTCACAGAATGAGTGCAAGGTGCTAACAAAAGTCTCAGCTTGCTTCACATAACAGGGAAAAACTCAACAAACCAAGTCATTCGGAAATTACAACCATAGCCGAATAACAAATGAAAGTATATTCAACAGAAAATGTGAATGACTGGATGTACACTCCCATCATGCACCACTGCCGCCTATGAGGCATCACGGCACAACAGCGCCTACCGGTGGTGATGAACTCCCGGCCAAATGTGATCTCCTCGGCCACACGGCCTCCCATGCTGACGTCCATCTGGGCCAGCAGCTGGGCGCGCGTCTCGCTCCAGCGGTCGTCATCCGGGAGCATGGAGACCTGAAGAGGAGGCGCAGGGTTGGAGGAGGCATGAGGAGTTGGGCTATGGGCTTAACCACTACACATATGGAACATCCCCAACGGCCCGTTCTACTCACATGACCCAGGGTGGGGCCTCTCGGCATGATGGTGGCCTTGTTGATGGGCATGGCGTCTTTGGTGTAGTACGCCACGATGGCGTGGCCCGACTCGTGGTACGCCGTGATCTCCTTGTTCTTCTGGTCGATCTCCACACTTCTTCTCTCCGGACCTGGCGAGGGACATTTAGTCATGTCAGTTTGTTGTGTCCGTCTACTCTAAAAGGCTAGAGCAACGGCAGTTCAACTTTGTCATTGCGTGGCAACAGCTGTCTGATTTGAATTGCTCAAACTTAATCGGCGTGGGGTATAGGATGATTCGCAAGTCGAGGGCGCATTTCGATTCTCGTCACATTCGTTACAGCCGGTCTCACCCATGAGGATCTTGTCCTTGGCGAACTCCAGCTCTTTGAGGGTCACCATGTCTTTGCCATCCACCGCTGCCTTCAGCGCCGCCTGGTTTACCAGGTTTTCCAGATCGGCCCCGGAGAACCCCACAGTGCCCCGGGCGATGATGTTCGCTTGGACGTCTGCATGAAGAAGCCCAGTCTTTTTTAGGTAGCCATTATTGTTGTAAAATTATATGAGACATACATTCAGAATGTATCTTATGGTTTCAAGCTTGCTAATAGGAAATAGACTGAAGTGATAGTTGACCCAAATCTCTCACACACACACACACGCACACGCACACGCACACGCACACGCACACGCACAAGCACACGCACAAGCACACGCTGCTCACGTACTGGGGTCCACTTTGATGTTCTTAAGGTACCAGTTGAGGATCTCTGTGCGCCCCTTCACGTCCGGCTTGGGGACGGTGACCTGCATGTCAAAACGTCCTGGGCGAATCAGAGCACTTCAGCCAGAAGGAGAGGCAGGGTTAGTGAGAGGGCAGGGTTAACAAGGGGAGTGTCACTTAAGCAAAAACGCAAAATCATTCGGATTCGGCAACGAATCATGAAATTAACAAACCGTCACATACTGATCTAACGCTTCCGGAAAGTTTGTTGCTCCAATGATGATGACCCCTTCGTTTGTTTTGAACCTGTGGGCAAATGTGACACGGTTGGTTCAGTGTCACGCCAAGTTTAATCCCTCCGAGAGAAACTGAGCTGCAAGTAGACCAGCTGTTAAGATATTTGGACAAGTAATGCGAAATGTTCCTCGTTCAAATGAGCAACAAACATAAACTTGTAATATATCTAAAAGCATTTTCTCTTCATTATTACACAACCCAGACAAACCCACTGGAAACATACCCGTCCATCTCAGCCAGAAGCTGGTTGATGGTTTGCCTGGAGTACGGGTGCATGGGAGACTCAATCCGTTTCCCACCAACACTGTCCAACTCGTCAATGAAGATCACACATGGGGCATTGGCTTTAGCTTCCCCTGAAGAAATGGAAAGGCCAGAGAGGCGGTGATGAAGTTCAGACAGGTGTGGTTAAAGTACTGAGAGGCGGGGTTGAAGTACAGGGAGGCAGAGTTGATGTAAAGAAAAGGCAGGGTTTAAATACAGGGAGTTGGGGTTTATGTACAGGGAGGCGGAGTTGAAGTACAAAGGGGCAGAGTTGATGTACAGGGAGGTGGGCTTAAGGTACAGGGAGGCGGAGTTGAAATACAGGGAGGCGGAGTTGAAATACAGAGAGGCGGGGTTGAAGTTTGTAATGGCTAACACAAAGTACCAGCGTTCCTGGTCTTACCAGCGTTCCAGGTATCGGAAAAAAAAGAATCCAATCAGAAGGGAAAATAATAGGATTTCTAAATGTTTGCAGCCAGGAGAACCAGGAAACTCATAAAAGGACAAAGGTACTCACTGAAGAGGTTCCTAATGCGGCTGGCTCCAACGCCCACAAACATCTCGTCAAACTCCGAACCCGAGGCGTAGTAGAAGGGAACGTCGGCTTCGCCCGCCACGGCTCTGGCCAACAGAGTCTTACCGGTGCCCGGTGGACCAACCAGCAAGACCCCTATGAACGGATAAAAGAGAGAACACAGTGTTTCCACAGTTCCTGCTGAGGGGCACCAACCAGGAAGCCATTGCCTAGTTTCACAGGTACCTTTTGGCAGTCTCCCCCCGAGCGCGGTGAACTTCTCGGGGTTTTGGAGGAACTCCACCACCTCCTGCAGCTCGTTTTTGGCCTCCTCCGCCCCTTTGACGTGCTCAAACGTCACGTTCTTCACCTGAACCGGGTCAACTGCAGAGTCCATGCCTGATGTGGTTCGGAATCGCACTGTCAAGAACGGTTAGATTAAGGTTCGAAACCACGCCGCACCAATGCAGAGGTACGTTAAGCAACGGTTTTCATTCACGTTAAGTTTGCCAACTTGTCCCCGTCCCTTCCATGCTTGTGAGTAAATAAATTGATGCAAATCACTAGAAGACTTATTTTAAACACGAACCACACCACATGCCAGTCTGAGGGCGCTCACAGATTCAGACCAAACGAAAAGGTGCCTTTACCCGATACGAAGGGGGTCTTGGAGAGGCCATAGAGTCCAGCCAGAAGCAGAACCAGCAGAATCATCCTGGTCCTCCTCAGGGAGTCTGCAGAAAGAAGCTGAATGTCAAACGGAATGTAAGAACCCGCGAAGACCTCATTACTGAACACTTATTGATCTACTGTAGAGCTGGAGACATCTGTGGTCTGAAACCGATAACTGATCTACTGTAGAGCTGGAGACATCTGTGGTCTGAAACCGATAATTGATCTACTGTAGAGCTGGAGACATCTGTGGTCTGAAACCGATAACTGATCTACTGTAGAGCTGGAGACATCTGTGGTCTGAAACCGATAACTGATCTACTGTAGAGCTGGAGACATCTGTGGTCTGAAACCGATAACTGATCTACTGTAGAGCTGGAGACATCTGTGGTCTGAAACCGATAACTGATCTACTGTAGAGCTGGAGACATCTGTGGTCTGAAACCGATAACTGATCTACTGTAGAGCTGGAGACATCTGTGGTCTGAAGCTGATAACTGATCTACTGTAGAGCTGGTGACATCTATGTACAAACTGTACATCGTTGGGGAATGTCTGAACTTGGGTCAGACAATGTAGAATGAAATGAAGTCGGTAATATTATGTAATTTAAAAAGAAAAAAATATTTAACCTTTTTTTAACCAGGTAGGCCGATAGAGAACACATTCTCATTTGAAACGACAACCTGAAAATTAAGAACAACCTGCTATGGTTTTCATTTCAAAATGTTTACCAATGTTCTGTCTTCCAGAACACAGCGTGTTCCTCTAGTCAGGTGTAGTGTGTGTGTGTGTGTGTCAATGGACAGACTTACCCTGTGTGCGCTGTGTAAGCGCTTGGGATTTCAAAAAGCCCTCAGCGAACCCAGTCTTGAAGGATTCTTGTTGACTTTCTGGAATATTCTTGTTCTTCAGGAGCGTGTTTAAGTTTTCCACATCCAGACCCTTGTCACGCGTCAGAAGGCCCTGCAGGAGACAGAGAGACGGACATGTTTACAATGTCACCTGGGTCACATCCATTAGGGACAAATCTGACATAAATGCTGCAAAACTGTAAAGCACAATCAGCCTTTATCCAAAAAGAAACACTGAGAACAAGGGAAGAAGTCTCACCTTCATAAAGGACGGTGTGAAGCCATCTTGTTCCATGGGACGCTCAAAGCTCGCCTGAAGACGCTTATGTTTCCTTAGAGTTTTAAAACCTCTGCTTTGATAGCACACTAGACAAGAGACAAAACATACAGACCGGGTACAAATTAAAATAACCCAAAAAAAATTCTCAGTCGTTGGGCCATTAGCCAACAGAACAGCTTCAATGTGACTGTAGGTACTCTCAATGTGACTGTAGGTACTCTCAATGTGACTGTAGGTACTCTCAATGTGACTGTAGGTACTATTAACAGTAAGAAATCCAAACAAATATTTTGAAACACAAAAATGTTTCTTACATTTGAAATAACATTTGATTTTTTTCATGACTATGCTTAAAAATGGGAAACTGCTGCAAAAAACACAATGTTCTCTAACATCCAAGTGAATTAACTCTTTCTCTAAAGCCCAATATGTAAAGACAAAAGGTAGAAAAGGCTGTGGGCAGTTTTTGCAAGCTTTCAATTGTTAACATTTACAGCAGTTAGGATTTCTGCAAGACATTTCTCATGGTAACTTGACTCAAATTGAATACAATGCTTTTCTGTTACCTGGCCAGTACTGGAGCTCTGTACAAATGTTCTGAAGAGGGGAGCAAAACTGTTGGCCGAAAACAGGGGAATTTGTGCCAAACCTTCCACAAGAAAACCCTAGAAAGACAACGGAAGATGAGTTGGATGTGCATATTTAAACCATTGTTTAAGTGAGTAAAAAAGAATATGAAAAATATACACAGAAAGGGTTTCTCCAACTGAAATACCCAATCATGCTAGTAGGCGATACAGTGGTGTGGTTGCCTAGCAACAATCACGGATCAAAACACATAATTGGGGTTAATGTGTTTGGCTGAACTGTGAATGTGTGTGACATCCAATCAAATAAGGTCATGCATAATAATTTGTTTTTAGCGACTTATGATCTTAGCTTGAATCCAAATTTCTAGAACAATAACAGCATAGCACGTTTTAACACCTCCCGATAATTTATGAAACCCTGGTCTATTCTGCATTGCAAATCAGGCATTCAGAAAAGTCCTACAAATGTGTGCCAATAAGTTTGAAAACTTGGTTTCCTAATAGAACCAAAGATATGCCCCCCCCCCACTATTATTACAATAAAATGATATGTTCTATACTGCAATTAGTCAATCGATTGCTGTGTTGTGGTTTCAGGCTGGGTGTGTCTAAAAGCAATTTGTGACCATCGCTGATGTAAAAGGGCTTCATATAATATATGTGATTGATTGAACCACAAATATTATCTTTGACAATAGCCTAAGCAAGGTACGGACAGAGACTAATCCAATGTGTTCATAGTTATTACAACTACAGGGCAACTTTCCCCAAAACACAGTGCTCATTTTTTACATTGTAGATTGTCATTGATGTTTTCCAACTGGCAGTCGGGTCACAGCGTCAAATCAACATGACAGGCAATCAGGCATGTCCTTAGCCTCACCATGCCTGTTGTAGAAGAAGGAGTGTGTGGAGCTGTGTGAGATCCTCCAGGCCTGCGGGCTGAGGACGGATGTGGACGTCGCCCCCTGCTGGCTGAGACGTGGAAACATGCTGGCCACCAATTCATCCAGCTGCTGTACACCCAGATCAGACAGTCCCAGGTCCCTCAAGCTCCACGTAGGCTACAAATACGTGCAGACCAGAACTAATATAGTTAAAACTGTGTTTTTTCTGATATTATTTCAGCATCAGAGTTTTGTGCAATATTCACTGCAATATATCAACAATAAAAAATACTATAGTTTGTAGCCCAGATGAATGACCTAAATCATGATGAAATACAAAAACAATAGTACATACGCGTTTCTATCTTATTAAAACACAAGCATTTAGAATAACATGCAGCACACTCCCCTCAACAAAATTCAGGGAATTTCTTGTTCTTACATGTGACATGTGGTTATTATCTGCTTCCAGAAATCTTACAATGCTCTGGACACTGAGAAAAAGGCTACTGTGAAGGGTTGTCCTTGAAAAGCATGCCGGGTAGAACTATAGCAGATGAGCTCCACTGTAGAGAACACCACATGTATTTCAGGACTGTTGAAAGGTATTATGGGAAACACCGCATTCCACTTCCTTTGGCACTTTGTTACAAAATACAACTTTCTGTTCAGATCCACCTAGATGTAGAAAGTAGTTTCCTCGTCCTTGCCTCGGTACTTGGCATCCAGCATTCTGTAAGTTGTGTGGGTGTGGTGTTTACCTCTGTGCTCTCCAAGTCCTGTTCTGAAGCCTGCTCTCGGCGTTTATATTTAGCGGTGGCACCATTGCTGCTTCCCACTGAGCTCTTCAGGGAGTGGAAGGCGTTCATCAGGTGACTCAGGGGTACCGTGACCTATCAGGAGACACGAAAGAGTTTGACAAGAGCTCCTGACAAGTCCCTGAGACAAACTACATTTTGGGCAAGACCAATATAACCTCAATCCTACATTGTATAATAATAATTTATTATGTATACCCTGACTCCAAGATGGTCAGTGTAATAATGAACACACTGAAATAATGAATAATGGAAAAAAAATAGCTCAGGAAACATTACATACCTGACACTTTGTTTAACATACACTTTTTATTTATGTAAATAATATGTTCAATTATTTTAAGTGTAATATACTGTAACAATTGCCTGAATACTTAACTAAATTATTACTATGCACATTATTATGTGCATAGTAATATGCCAACAACAATTAAGCCACACATAAAAAGTAGATTTGTGCAGAAGCGGAACCAAAAACGTGTCCCAGTGTCTTCAAGTTCAAATAACCTCGGTGGACCGGAAGCGGATATAAATATTTCGCCATTATTCTCATACGGGGTGGCTATCTAGCTTCCAACAACGAAAGAACCATCTTTCGACTTTTGTCTGGAGAAACTAAGTGGTTTTTCCAAGGTAATGCGTGACTTCTGCGTATTTTTATGTAACTAGCAGCAAAATAACAACCAAGCTAACGTAGCTAGTTAATAACGTGCTTTATAATAATATAACGGGTTAGCTAGCCGCTTGCTACGCGTTAGTGAATTGACCGTCCAAACAGGAAGCCCGCTAGCTTTGTTAGCAGCGTTAGCAGCTACCTACAACACCTTATGTAACCTATAGTAATTACGCTGGGACAGTTGTGGCTAAAATTGTCTCAATTGCTGGTTAATTCAATAAAAGTTATGGTTCTCAAAACGATAAGCAACTTTTCCGGTATTCTGCCGCGAACGAGAAACGTAAACATAAGCAATACCGCGCGCACCGACAGACGCACAAAGGAAGGGGGTGTGCGGCATAAAACCATGCAAAAACAATACGCCGGGGACCAGAGGAAGCGGGGAAGTGGATGGCAAATAAAGGCGCCAACATAACTGAAACATATTTTGTAAAACCTATTGTTCTACTCACTATACTACATGGGCAATAATGGTTAGCAAAACAATTGTATCTGCCCTGCCATGATATATACTGTAATTAGTTCGACTGGGTATACGTTCAGAGTCAAGTCCGTAGTATAATTACACCCGGACCAATAAAGTAACTGTTAACAATGTCCGTTTCAGAAGGAAGAGAACAATTGTTTTTTTTTTCATTGATACCAGACTTTCATGAAAATAAAAAGATGATAAACAAAGCATAGGACCTTAGGCCTGTTACTTCAAGCACAACCTAATCATATATCAGATCTACTTGTGGGTTGTTAGAGTCAGTGTATCTGCTGCATTTGTTTCACTGCTCTCCCCAATAGTAAATATTTGCCAGGACAAGGAAAATACAGTCAGTAACAGTTGGATTTAATGTATACGGTACATAGATAATGTTAATGCAAAGTACAGGTGACATTTTTTTTTAATCAAACCTCAACTAAGGGTGTTATAAAGAATGTGCAAGAATCTCTAAAGCACTTCTCGCATAAGTGCACTTTTGGACTGCAATGCTTTGACATTTTATATTAGTTATGTTAGTTGTTAATCTGTCCAAATTCCAATATGTAGTCAGTGTGACAGAAAACAATTGGTCCTGGGTTATTTTATAGTTTCTAGACTATTTACAAATTAGTAAGTGCACAACATTCTGTGTTGTTATTTTTCCAACTGTTATAAAGTTTGTGTTTTTTTGTTTATTTTACAGTGGTGCGCTTCTGAAAATCCCAGGCCCATCTTACAAGGGCACCAAAGATACGTCTGGTGGAGAGAAGGGAGCACCTACAGGTCGCTAAAGAGGCAACCATGTTTGAAGAGTTGCAGGTTGATGCTTCTGGCAGGGAAGAGGCGTCAGATGAAACCTTGACTAATGATAACCCTTTAACCCCCAGAAGGGGAAGGGGCAGGCCACGCAAAAAAGGATCAGTCTCCAAATCAGATCAAGTGTTATTTAACAGCAGCCCAACAACAGCAAAGAGGGGAAGGGGCAGGCCCCCCAAAAAAAGACCAGTCTCCAAGGCAGATGAAATATTGTCTAATAGCCAACCAAGTCCCAAGAGGGGAAGAGGTAGGCCGTCTAATGAAAGATCAGTGTCAACATTTGATGAACCATTGTATAATACCCCCCTAACACCTAGGGGAAGGGGTAGACCCAAAGGATCGGTGTCCAAGATCGGTTCTAGACCCGTAACACTGAACAGGGGAAGGGGTAGACCCAAAGGATCGGTGTCCAAGATCGGTTCTAGACCCGTAACACTGAACAGGGGAAGGGGTAGACCCAAAGGATCGGTGTCCAAGATCGGTTCTAGACCCGTAACACTGAACAGGGGAAGGGGTAGACCCAAAGGATCGGTGTCCAAGATCGGTTCTAGACCCGTAACACTGAACAGGGGAAGGGGTAGACCCAAAGGATCAGTCTCCAATCTAGGTTCTAGACCCGTAACACTGAACAGGGGAAGAGGTAGACCCAAAGGATCAGTCTCCAATCTAGGTTCTAGACCCGTAACACTGAACAGGGGAAGGGGTAGACCCAAAGGATCGGTCTCCAATCTAGGTTCTAGTCCCGTAACACTGAAAGGGGAAGAGGTAGACCCAAAGGATCAGTCTCCAATCTAGGTTCTAGACCCGTAACACAGAACAGGGGAAGGGGTAGACCCAAAGGATCAGTCTCCAATCTAGGTTCTAGACCCGTAACACTGAACAGGGGAAGGGGTAGACCCAAAGGATCAGTCTCCAATCTAGGTTCTAGACCCGTAACACTGAACAGGGGGATCAGTCTCAATCTAGGTTCTAGACCCGTAACACTGAACAGGGGAAGGGGTAGACCCAAAGGATCAGTCTCCAATCTAGGTTCTAGTCCCGTAACACAGAACAGGGGAAGGGGTATACCCAAAGGATCAGTCTCCAATCTAGGTTCTACACCTGTAACACAGAACAGGGGAAGGGGTAGACCCAAAGGATCAGTCTCTAATCTAGGTTCTACACCCGTAACACAGAACAGGGGAAGGGGTAGACCCAAAGGATCAGTCTCTAATCTAGGTTCTAGACCCGTAACACAGACCAGGGGAAGGGGTAGACCCAAAGTATCAGTCTCCAATCTAGGTTCTAGACCCGTAACACTGAACAGGGGAAGGGGTAGACCCAAAGGATCAGTCTCCAATCTAGGTTCTAGACCCGTAACACTGAACAGGGGAAGAGGTAGACCCAAAGGATCGGTCTCCAATCTAGGTTCTAGACCCGTAACACTGAACAGGGGAAGGGGTAGACCCAAAGGATCGGTCTCCAATCTAGGTTCTAGTCCCGTAACACTGAAAAGGGGAAGGGGTAGACCCAAGGGATCGGTGTCCAATCTAGGTTCTACACCCGTAACACAGAACAGGGGAAGGGGTAGACCCAAAGGATCGGTGTCCAATCTAGGTTCTACACCCGTAACACAGAACAGGGGAAGGGGTAGACCCAAAGGATCGGTGTCCAATCTAGGTTCTACATCCATAACACTGAACAGGGGAAGGGGTAGACCCAAAGGATCGGTCTCCAAGTTCGGTGTTACGGGTCTAGAACCTAACAGGGGAAGGGGTAGACCCAAAGGATCAGTCTCCAATCTAGGTTCTACACCCGTAACACAGAACAGGGGAAGGGGTAGACCCAAAGGATCAGTCTCCAATCTAGGTTCTACACCCGTAACACAGAACAGGGGAAGGGGTAGACCCAAAGGATCAGTCTCCAATCTAGGTTCTAGACCCGTAACACTGAACAGGGGAAGGGGTAGACCCAAAGGATCAGTCTCCAATCTAGGTTCTACACCCGTAACACAGAACAGGGGAAGGGGTAGACCCAAAAGATCAATCTCCAAGAAACGAGAAAAGGAACCAAGAGTTTCTAAGCCACGTGGGAGGCCACGCATCTACCCTCGTGTTGATCCTCCAGTCCGTGAGCCCAGGTCGAGAGGTCGTCCACGCAAGACAGACCGGAATAAAGCCCCCATCTATGATGGCCCTCCGCGGAAAAGGGGCCGGCCCTTCAGTGCAGCCAACAGGGCGAAGAGGGGGGCAGAGGCGGAGCAGGCAAACAGCGATACTCCAGTCAAACACTCCTCCCACGACGAAGAAAAAAGCGATGAAGTGGAGGAAGGATTCCCCCCAGTGGAATTAAGTGATCCGGGAGATGAAACAGGAATGGTAGATGAAGAAATGGAGGTGAGGAAAGTAGAAGAATATACAGAAGAAACAAAGCCAGTCACCCCCACAAGCTTTCTTGGCGCAATAGGAATGATGGTGTTTGGCGACAGCCCGACAAGTGACAGTACCCATTAGCTAGTTTCTATTAATTTTGTCTAGTATAATCAATTCGATCCAATGCCGTTTTCTAAAATTAGGCACACCTATCCATTCTTGCGCATGAAATCCTGAAGCTCAAAACAACATGGTGCCTTCCGCTTCGCCAGAGTGTCAATACACTTGTGGAGGCTGCATCACTGTACACTGGACTGGAGGGTCCTTTTTGAGGGTCTAATCGGCTCCAATCACCGTTCCCTCAGCATTTGGGATACTTGGAGGGCTTCGGGTCAGGGTGAACTGAAGAGGGGATCCATTTGGAATTGGCAATCGTATTGTTTCCAACAAGAGGCTGTTTCAGCCACAGAACACCAGGGCTAGGTGGAAACAAAATCCAAAAGTGCTTTGGCCCTCCAGGACTGGAGTTCACTAGCCCTGGTCTACTGTGAGGGGTTTTCCTAACAGTAGCAAAATTAGTTTGTTTAATGTTCACTCCTAGTGGATATTTTCATGATTTAGCCTGCTGTTTTTAGTAGTTGGCTGTCAGCCCCGATCACTACTTTCTCATTGAACTGGAGAAGGAACTTCTCAAAAGCAAACTGCCTGTGAGATATTTTTCTCAGTTCAGAGCGTTGTTGTTTTTTTTGCATAATGGAACTCCGTGGTGCGATCGTCTGGAGGACTTGAAATATTTCTACAATTGAAGTTATGCCTTCACACAAGATGAAATTAAGTTTCCAGATTAGATTTGGAGGAAGCACATGCTATGGAGCGTTGTTATCAAGCTAGAGTTTTCACAGCGGGCAAAAGGTTCCATGGGACATACATGCTGGTTGGACACAACGCCAAATGCTCCTGAGGTGGATCAGGTTACTAAACTCTTATGGATTTGGATCATGCAGGGGTATGCAGAGGGATGCATCCCTGGTCTTAACATTCTAGTCCACATTTTTTATATTATTTTGTTGCTTGTATATGTGACACGGATGTGGTTGTTGAGGTCAGTGTTGCCATGGAAATGTTTTTAATACTTTTTACTGTGTAACTGTTGTTTTTGCTTGTAGCAGTATTTCTCTTTAGTTTGGTACTCAATTTGTGCCCTTTTGTTGGGGGAGCCCGAGGTGTCCCCTTTCGATTGCAGTACAAACAACAAAAGTAATATTTAGGCGAACAAAAAACAAACATCAGCCATGTTGTGAATTAGACTTTTCCGGTCACTGGTTTTAGAAGTTAGCTTTGAGGTAGATATGATGTGATTGGCCAAAGAACCAATTGGTAAAAAAAAATATGTCTGTATAAATGCATTTGAGTTATTAAGTAGACTCACTTAAAAAGAGGTTTGTGTTATAATTGTGGTGTTCTCTCGTACTGTTATGTTGTTTGGGCCTGTATTTCAAATGTGGGCCTGTACTCAAAATGGCCCATGTCCACTTCGTGTGTTCATTAATTCCTATGTTGACTGTAAATACTGATGGTAGACTAACATGAAGGATGCGTTTTTCAGCGCAAATAGGCTAAACAACAGAATGTAAAAATATAATGTTTTGTATTACATTTTTTGGTTTCTAAATCTTAATTAAACGTGAACATGTACAGTATTCTTTTTAAAGTCAATTAGTGGATATATTTTAAGCCAGCACTCCTGTAGGTAAAGACTTGCTCAATTGCACATCAAGTATTACCTGGAATTTAAAATAAGCAGTTTACCGTCGTCATTGCTCAGGACAACTTTCCATCTCTAACCTCAACTATGTCCTCATTCATGAACCGTGAGTAATTCTATGAGATTAGAAACAACACTCGCTACCTACCAACCACAACATGGCAACTATTTGGCAGACCGAGCTCAAGTTCAGTTAGCTAGCTATAGTCTGGCTTCAACTACTGTAGCAATCCTGTTTATTTTTTTATCTGTAGCATCGGTAGGTTTGATCACTTGTCAATTACAGTAAAGTTAATCACATCAAAACAAATTCAAACTTCGAAATGGTAAGTAGTGGCTATAGAGATAATACACAGAACTCCGTTGAAGATTCCTCTAACTTCTGTTAGGCTATGCAACCATGGAGCTAGAGATAAGACCGAATGGTTACTGTATGTGCCTCGTATTCTGGTCGAAGCCAGCAAATTAAGTTCTTCAGACCCGGAGTAGACCCAAAAGATTGGTGTCCAATCTAGGTGGTCTACCCACAGATTACACCGTATAGGGGAAGCGGTACACTGAAATGATTAGTCTCCACGATAGGTTCTAGCCCCATAACCCCACGTTGATTTAACAGTACTTCAGATGATGTTACCGATCGAACACGTTCGTTACATTACGGCCGTAACCAAGGAGACACTGACCTACGTGCATTGGTGTTTTACCAGCAGCATCAGAGCCAAAACATTAGGTAGTTAGCAGCAACTCAACGATTAGCCAAGTTAGCCGTAACGTAGCACACACAGTATATTTTAAAAAGCAACTTGCAACGATTTCTTACAAACCTCATAATGACCTCGTCTCAACAACACCAGCTACCTGTTAAGACATATACTGTGGTAGCAAATGTGTGAAGACAGGACCGACAGTAAGCCATAGTTAGCTTAGCATACATATTACTACTACTACTACTACCGGCTAGCTAGCTGGTAAACATCAACATTACCAATGTGGCTAGCTTACGTTACTTTACCTGTGGTTGGACTGTTGTTGACAATGAAAACATGTTCAATATCGCTCTCGGACTGGCCAATAAATGTGTGTGTGTGTGTGTACGTCCCTTTCTAGTATTAAATATGACTTTGGTTCTCTGCCCTCGTTCCTCCAACGAAACTCCTGACCAGCAGTATGCAGTAGGGGCGGTTCAGGCAGGCCATTAGAGGGGGACTAATGAAAAAGACACCCGGATGTTTTTATCCTTAAAACAACCACAACCGGGTTAAAGTTTGTGTCAATCCCACACCTCTAGCTAAACAAGGTGTACGAATAGGTTTTAGCACCGAATAATAAATTATGGGCCACACAGCCTTCTACTAAATAGAGGAAATTGTATACTATTGACGAATCTAGCTAGTTGCCCAAAAATGTGGATATTCTCCACTACCGTGACGCAATTGGGGAACATATACAGATGGCAAAAATAACTAATTGCAGAATTAACCTAAATTCACCGTCGATAAAAATTCTGGTCTCAGTGGACATCTGTGGGAATGATAGTGTAACATGATATTTAACAGCATCTATACATTGGACTGATAGATAGTGCTGTAGTAAAACAAACTAACAGTTATTCCTGAGCACCTTTTTTAGTGTATCTCTTCACATAGGGTATTTATATTATAATACAGGGTATTTAGGGCTTGTCATGGATGGGAGCTCAACATTTATTTCCCCAATCTTCATTAAAAACAAGTGAAGATCTTTTTCTAAATATTGAGACAACTGTCAATAAAACATTCACTGGCAAAATAATTTTATAATTCTCGAGTTCCTGCACATCTTATAAGACATTTGCTAGATAGGTATGGCAGTTCTGGCATCTGACAATAGAGTACAGACACTTATTAAATTCCAAGTCACTACTTGGACACATTCTTGTGGTATAATAAAATACTAAAATTACAATATAGTAAATTATTTTTCTACTAGTGACAGGACCCTATGTTAACAGCCAGAATAACAATCATTACATTAGCAGATAGATAAATAATAAATAAATAAAAAAAATTAAACCTAAAATGCTCCCCGGGCGCCGTGACGTGGAAGTCAAATCAGGTAACTGATTACACATTCTTGTGGTATAATAAAATACTAAAATTACAATATAGTAAATTATTTTTCTATTAGTGACAGGACCCTATGTTAACAGCCAGAATAACAATCATTAAATCAGGGTTGGGTAAAATGCAGAGAACACATTTCAGTTGTACAACTGACAATATTGGTCTATTCTATAGACATAGGATAGTATTTTAGGAAAATAAAACATTCCTAAAATGTTAAATTTACAAAAGATTGTCTAATCATTGTAAGATGTGAGAGTTAATAATTGTATTGCAAATTACAACAATATTTTGGTAAAAGATAAGCTTTTCTTTTTAAAACAAGGACATGTCTAAGTGAGGGGTCGTGTATATTGGAAATTAAATATGAAAATATATAATCCACCAGTGTGACTGGATGATTGTGGCGGGCGGATGATTTCATCAAAATTGGTATCATTGAAGACCAAAGGCCACCAACCAAAATGTCCTGTTTGCATGATAATGTGGTTAATACAGTTCAAAATTACATAGTTATGGTCAGGAATGCAATATAAAAACATTTTCTCAGTTATTTCCTAATGACCCGGTAGCTGTGCGATGTCATTGTCATGTTGAAAGAAATTATAAAAACCTACCCCCCTGGAGTAAAAAGCATGGAACTGGAAAATCACAAATGAAAGTGCTTCTTATTAGTTCAGTTGGATATTGACATGATATCTGGCACTTGTTGGGTACCAAGTACCAACACAAGACAAATACAGTTCTCATATAGTCAATTAGTCATATATTCAACATGTCAATTAATCTATCTTACAACATGCCCAACCCCAGACAATGTTTAAAGAAAAACAAAACCTTTGTATTACAGGATTCAGTTCGGTAGAATAACAGCTATTGTCCAGACCAGTGCCACACAGTGGCGGGAAAGCTTCAATGAAGATCGCTGTACAAAAAGACGAGCCGACTCTGTCGCCCCGGGCTTGTTGTGATAACTCACCCGGTCCTCAGCTTGTTTTTCTGAGAAGAAAAATTTGGGCCAGAACCGTGCCAACATGGTTAACAGACAATTTGTAGACATCCCCAAACCTCAAAGGGCATACATTCTGAACACGGTAAAGACATGGATGGGCTGGACAGAACACGGATATACCTGTTATCTCCTCTCATGGTGAATCAAGGTCACTGTGCCGTTATGGTAATAATAAGTGGATATATATGTCCACAATACAGAGTCATACAGGAGATTTACTCAGAGCCAGCAGGCTCAACTGTTCTGGATGGTCATTAGGTCATTATACCGTACACAGTCTTTATACCATTATACTAATAACATGTACTGTCATATTTACCTTGTTGTCTTCAACACCTGACTATATGAGCACGTGTGCAGCACAACCGTATATGGAGGAGTTTCTCTTTAATTCACTGGGCTGTCTGGACACACTGTATGAAACACCCAGAACACTCACCTGCTCTTTCTTTGTAGGTAAACCTGAACGAGCCAGTGGGCAATCAACGGCCAGACTGTGGAAAACGCCAAAGTGGCAGGGGACAGATGAAAAGGCCACCAAGGGGGTCTCTGGAATACCAAGAAGACATCTAGTCATTTTCCCCATTTGAAAGAGTGGTCAAAAGAGGGCAATTTGACTATTTTGTTATTCATAGAGAATAGAAACATTTGTATCAGGCTGAAGCACATACCGTTCTTGCTCTGGGTGGGAAGTAATTTTGTCTAACCCGAGAAGGCGATCTAATCTGTAAAATAAAACACACACACAAGCGAGATGAAACTACAGTTTAGGTTCTGTGTCGCAATAACATTTTATATATTTTTAATAAAGTCTCTACGATTGGGATTTTGGGCCTGTTCTCACCTGTGACGTGGCCAGGGCCTCCAGAGTGTTCAGCCTCTGAAGCACATTAGCCATGTCTTCCTGTAACCTCGTCAGCAACACGGCTATGTAGTTGTTCACGTCACCCCCGGCAACAGCCTCAGCCTTGCTTCGCATGATCCAGCGCTCTGCTGCATTTTCATTGGTGCAAAGCTGTGTACCAGAGCCTAGACCAGATGACCTGGAACCTATAGCAGAGGTATTATCCAATAAGTGAGCAATACTCGATGAACTGACTGCTGGCTCTGTATTTACAGCATGTCGAAGGGCTGATCTAGAAACAGTTATGCCATTTAGATTGCAATGAATAAACCCGAAGAGATGCTCTAACGATAATCACCTCTAAAGCACCAGTAGAAAGTTTTTAACTAAATTAGGAGACCAAATTGTATTTAAAACATGTTTCTCTTCAAACCAAAACATCATTTATACCACAGTTTCAACATTCTGCTAATTTTTTTTCCGATTTCAGATTTTTCAGAATTTTGAGCAGGTCAACAGATTTTGGAACCCTTATTTCTTGAGACCCACCAGTCCCACTCATCAACCAGCCACTGTCACATCGTTCTGTAGGGGAATCTTCCCGGAGATCCACGTTCACCTTGTTCTCCCTCTGAAGACTTCTCCTCTTAGCTTCCCTCGCCGTTCTCCCAGAGGAGTAAAGCCTGGTTACTCCCATCTCCTGTGGAGACCATGGAATAGCATAATAAGGAGGTGGCAATGAGCACCACTTTTGCATTGCCAACTGCTCAGAGTAGGATAAAAGGCCTTACCTCATCCATGGCTAAGTGTTCAATTGAGTCACAGAACTCCTCGTTGTCTGAGTCAGTAGCTCGTAGATTGTCTGTGTTTGGGAGAGGGTAACATAGCATTGCCAAATTATTGACAGATCAACTCATGACAGTGGCACTGCTCAGGTCCTTGTGGGACATTTCTATAGACCTATTCTTCTTGGTGAACCAGGCCTGCTCTCTCCAGCTGATCAGCAACGTGAAGAGACATCAGAAACATGAAGAACCTGAGCGGTATTTCCTTGGATGGTCAAAAATCACTTATCTAGTTGGTGGGCACTCAGCCCACCAACTTTCCACTAACCAAAGTCCTTGGTGAAACCAGGAAACATAGCTGCTGCTTTGGCAAACTAGGCGACTAGCATTCAGTCACACAGTATATCGGATCTAACCTCCTTTTCCCTTGTAAGGTGTTGTGCACATGCTCAGGCCTATCTGTACAACATCAGGTTGCCGGTGGTTCTTACCCCTTAGGTGTCCGTTCAGATGCCGGTAGCTGTTCTTCGGAACGGGCATATTAGAACAGGCCAACTCTTCCTCCTCCACCTCACTGTTGAGGGAGCTGTGTGTCCCGTAAGACACGGACGAGACGCTGGGTTCCACGCTGACGTTTGAGGAGCTGATCTCTGACCCACACGAGGAGTCCTCCACCCTGAGTCGACACAGGTCATGGCTGGGGTCCTTACTCTCTGATAGACAGTGGGACAGTGGCCTTTTCTCAATATCCTCCTCTGTGCGTTCTCGTTCCTAACCAACTTCTCAAAACTCATTTTCTCATCCAATGACACTAAAAAATCAATTAGCAAATGACATCACTAGAATAACATTCAATGGGCCGAAAGATGCAAGACATTTTGAGTAACGATATTTGAGCTATAGTTTTAAACACATGAAACAATAGTCCTTTCATAGTTACACAAAGCAGTTATGGTATGACATGATAACATACTAATATATATATATATATATATATATATAGGGCCAAGGACCTTTTATCTATGAAACCACAGTCAGAATAACTCAAAAGCCAGACAAACAGTCCTTAACTATCCTTTATACTGCTTTATGGCAACTTAAAGATGCAACAGTGCCATAAATATAACCATGTATGGTAATAAGTTATCTACTAAGTATTCATAATAACTGTATAACAGCTCCACATGATGTCTACAATCAGTGGTACCTCTCTCCACATTATCCTCCTCTTCATCCTCAGAATCGTCCCCTTCCTCACAGTCCACCTTGTCCTCCTCTTCCTCCTCAAAGTCAGAGCATTTGCTTTCCTCTTTAATACCCTCTTTGCTTTCTTCCTCGCCCATCATAACAACGCTATTAGATTTTTTTTCTGGGACCTTGGTTTGTATATCCATCCAGATATCCTGACTTCCAAAGCCTGAGCAGGACAATAATATTTCATGAGACAATGAATATAACCAACACACTGACCACAACTAACACAACCAACACACTGACCACAACCAACACAACCAACACACTGACCACAACCAACACAACCAACACACTGACCACAACCAACACAACCAACACACTGACCACAACCAACACAACCAACACACTGACCACAACTAACACAACCAACACACTGACCACAACCAACACAACCAACACACTGACCACAACCAACACAACCAACACACTGACCACAACCAACACAACCAACACACACTGACACTGACCACAACTAACACAACACAACCAACACACTGAAACCAACCAACCAACACACCAAACCAACACTGACCACAACTAACACAACCAACACACTAAACCAACCAACACAACCAACACACTGACCACAACTAACACAACTAAACCAACCAACACACTGACCACAACTAACACAACTAAAACAACCAACAAACAGGCAACTATTCATTTAGAGCACAGACATCTTGACTATGGAGACAATACCAGAAAATACGAAGATACTCTCTACCGTTTAAAAGTGGAGGGTCACAAATACATTTGAGTGTCAAGTTTGAGAACCAGTCGCCTCACAGGTTTTCAACTGGCAGCTTCAATAAAGAGCACCCACAAAACACTAGTCTCAATGTCAACAGGAAAGAAGAAAATCTGGGATGTTGCTCTTCCAAGCCGAGTTGCAAAGAAAAAGCCATATCTCCGACTGACCAATTAAAATAAAGGTTTAAGATGGACAAAAGAACACAGACACTGGATAAAAGGATATTGGAAAAATTTGTTATCAATAGACAACAAACTAACTAAGTTTGAGCTGTTTGGATCACAAAGAAGAATATCCGTGAGACACAGACCAAACCATATGAAACATTCTTGAGGAGTGTTTGGTGACGTCAATGTAAGACGGTGCTTGATTGGGGACAATTTCCTCCTACAACAGGACAATGACACACAGCACAGCTGACAATGACCCCCAGCAAAGCTCACAATGTCCCAGAGCAAAGCTCACAATGACCCACAGCAAAGCTCTGAACTAGACAGGAAGCTTTTAGGGAAGAAGCAGTCAGCTGGTGTTCTGTCTTTAATGAAGTAGCCAGCACAGTCACCAGATCTCAACCATATTGGGATGTAAGAAGTGTACATCATGCCTGTCCAACTCGTCTGAAGTGCTTCAGCAAATCTCTTCAGATTACTCCAACAAAATCACAACTAGAATACAAAGGTCTACAAGGCTGTAATTGCTGCAAATGGAGGATTCCTTGATGAACGCAAAGTCTGAAGAACACAATTACAGTCTGGGAGTGTCAAAAGCTCAGACTGTGGACTCTTGGAATAAGATTAATGGACTGTATAAAATAAATGGACTGTATAAAATGAATGGACTGTATGAAATGAATGGACTGTATAAAATGAATGGACTGTATAAAATGAATGGACTGTATAAAATGAATGGACTGTATGAAATGAATGGACTGTATAAAATGAATGGACTGTATGAAATGAATGGACTGTATAAAATGAATGGACTGTATAAAATGAATGGACTGTATAAAATGAATGGACTGTATGAAATGAATGGACTGTATGAAATGAATGGACTGTATAAAATGAATGGACTGTATGAAATGAATGGACTGTATGAAATGAATGGACTGTATAAAATGAATGGACTGTATGAAATGAATGGACTGTATAAAATGAATGGACTGTATGAAATGAATGAACTGAACGAACATGAATGAACAAAATGACACAAACACTTGCCTTCCATTTTTGATATACCCCCTTTGCATTTGCATTTCCTCTGTGCAAAAAGACAAAAAGGTCAATCAGAGCTACAGAGCCAGAGTTCAAATATTCTCAACTGGTATAAGCTAGACACTAGCTAGATGAAATAACCCAAATAGAAAAGCTCTAGAGACGAGACACTTTTTTATCTCTACTATTTGAAACTTGCTAAGAATCCTTGACATCTAAGATTGACAAGGAGGATTGAAAAATCTGAAATCAATGGATATCAGCATGAATATTTGGCACATTTTGACGGCTAAGAAATACACTTTAAGAGCGGCCAATCGGGCCAGGGTTAAAACAAAATGCCCCTGGTCGTGGGTAAATTTACTTTGGGGTGGCTGACGCACCTACTGCTTTAGCAAAGGGCCTGGTGTAGGCCTTCATGTTCTCCTCTTCTTTCTCCAGCACTCCTACCTCAAGCTCCTCAAAGAAGACCCCTCCCAGGGCCTCCAGCAGATCTGAAACCTCCTGTGTGACCGGAAGAGTCTCCAGTATCTTGCAGACAGGCAGGCAGTTTAATTGTGAATACCTCACTGTTTCAGCATGGTATAAATGTGGTTTGTGCAATTTCATGGAACTGTACAGTGTTTTGCATAATACAGTTGTTTCCTCTTGTGTGACAATATGTGGCAATAGTAAAATCCCTACCAGCTGGATGTCATTGACATATGCTTGCATGGCTTCCGTCTTTGACAGATTTCCCAGGGAATTCCACGCGTCCCTGGCAACCAACAGAATTTCAGTCTGATGAATCCAGATGACAAGTGAAATGTACCGCACATCTTAATGATTTTAAACACAGATTAACAATATGCTAATTATGATTCTAACTATGATTCTGTATTATTTGTTCATGAAAACAACAGTGGTCTGTTTCTGCCTTCAGGCAAAATCAAACGATTTTTAGATTGG
>CM055732.1:3705802-3731390 GCA_029465975.1 Dallia pectoralis | reverse complement strand
GTAAACTACACATCACTAGTTAATAAGCATTACCGTGTTCAGGTAAACTACACATCACTAGTTATTAAGCATTACCGTGTTCAGGTAAACTACACATCACTCGCACCGCGGCATCAAACTGGGTCTCCAGCTCCTCTTTCTCCGGGAGCTCCATGCCTTATTAGGAGTCCCAACCAGGATGACAGGCAGTTAATGCTCACGTCATGAAGTGAGAACACATCCAGTCACCCCTGTAACAACACAGTTGTATAGCAGCAATCATTAAAACAGTATACGGTAAATGTTGTCTTCTAATTAAATTAATAAGCCTACCCCAGGCATGCCCTCAGACGTCGTAAACAGCACATGCCAATCTAACAGGCTACTAATCCACTATGGTGCGGCTATGGTTACTATTAAAACAATTCCAAAAACATTTTCAATATTAAATAGGCCTATTCACATTTGATAATAAGAACCAATGCAATAAAGAACCATGGCAATAGAATGTAACATGTAAGAAACTCACCATATATATAATATATATAAGATACGCATGTATGGATGGATTATCTCTTTGATGTGTTTGCCGAAACCCACCTCCCAAACCACACTACAGAACATATGATTCCCAAAGTTACTAGGGAGTTGTAGTGTCTTCTGACTAGGAACTACAGAATTAACTAGTAGTTTTTCTCTAGTGTTCCTACAAAGCCCATAATGCTCTTAACGGGAGACGCAGCGCTGACAGGATCAACTATATATGGGGGATATGGGAACAATTCTGGCCTGCATGCATCTAAGACAACATGCTGCAGTGAATTCAACAAAAACTTCGCACCATCACCGACTAAATGTTCACAGATTGTGTCACTAAACCAAATTGTAGCACCTCTGAATTAACCTTACGTAGCACGGGTTAAAAACCACCCGGTTTCACGAGTCCTCATCGCGCTGACACGCGATTCGCCCACGACTAATCGAGGAAACATTTGAACCAATCACAGTTCCGAACGATGACTGGAGTGCGGTAGAAAGTGTGTGCGGGTTATCATCAAATCGAGGCCAGAAATCTCACCGCACCAGGCGGGGGAGCTCCTTTCTCACCGCGCCACAAGCAGCAGCAGCATCGCATCGCCTCATTGAAAGGAAAGGGAGGAGAGATGCGGAGGGATGTAAGATGGCAGAGCTACAAATGTTGCTAGAGGAAGAAATTCCGGCCGGTAAACGAGCACTCGTGGAGAGCTACCAAAACCTATCGAGGGTCGCAGAATACTGTGAAAACAATTATGTACAGGTAAGGAAGGAAATGCATTCAAAATGTGCCGGATTCGTCGGATTTGTGATATTCTATAACTGGGTTAAACCGGGGGAGAGGAAATGTTGCTCTCGGAGACCCCAGACCGCTAGACACAGATATTGAACTCATGAAACAGGCTTGCTAAATAAATCCCTTATAAAGGCTATCTCATTGTTCGAGGCTCCTACAGTCACATGCGCTATTCTCATTGATCCGCAACCCTGGGTTAGTTGTTCTGCTACCCACTCTTACGAGCAATCGTTTGATCCAGCTATTTGATTTGCATTTACCAAGCTGGTGGGGACTATTGAGAGGGTGTGTCGTTGTTGCGATAATTGGCTTGTCACTGAGGAACACTAGAGCTGTAATATCTCCCAGGCAGTGTTATTTTATATTGCAGCCAGGCTCCTACATTTTTCTAAATCGTTCATTTTCTAAATCTGTGAAATAGGAAATTTAACTGGAAGTAGTTGAATAGTTTTCTTGATGCTCTTTGATTCTGGGCCTGCTGGTGGGCAATAGTACTGGTCGCTCGTGCAGTTTTTTCCCCATCATAGCTGGTTTTGGACAGTATGTATGTAAAACCAGCAAATCAGTTCCCAGTCTGTCTGTCTCACGCATGTAGTCAATGCATCACTGTAGTTTGAGCTATACATAAGCTTATATAATAGGGGTGTTTAAGTTTATTATAGGCCCCCTGGTAGATTCACGTGCAAAGGAGATGCGTGAGTAAAAACTACAATGTGTTGGCTGGGGCTCAAGAATTGGGATTTATCCGGAGGTGACTTCATACGGTAATAGCTGCCGGACATTCCCAGTTTATAGGCGCATCCTATGCACTAGACCCTACCTCATATCATGGCTATTTGCGCCTGAACAGTTGGGTTTGAAGAAACTGTGCGTGCTGTTGTCACCCGAAAGACACGCACGGACCCCTTTGTGTTCGCGCGTTGAAACGGGAGCTATGCGGATGTGACACTTTGGTGTTTGGTGATTATAGGCGCACAATTGGGCCAAGCTCTTTGTAGTTGCACCCCTGCATGGTCCTACCGATATGTGTCCACCAGGAAGGGGGAAATGAGAAAACAATGCGAGCCTTATCCTATTATTTATAAAAACAAAATAATTCGAATAAATATGGTAAGACACTATATCCGTGATTTTAAGTACAGCACCTTGCCAATACATTCAAACTCAAGGGTGCGTTTTGCTTTGGCTTCCACTTTGGCAATTGGCATTTGGTTACAAATGCTGACTCAAACGTGACTTGCACATTTGATTTGTTGTCCAGGACTGTGTCTGATAAATCACTTTAATCTATTGTCGACAGGTTAAAATGAGGTTTGGGGAGCAGTAGTGGGCATTTCTTTCTGTTTGCATCTAAAGTGGTAAAACTGCTGGCCATTGGAAGTGTGGGAGTTCAGCTCCCCCAGGTGTGTTTTGACATATTTGCACTCCCACTCATTGTAACCCCTCAATGTAGACAAGGTTGTAACTGTAATATGTATATTTTGAGTCCTTAGCTAAATACAATAGAATTACATTCCAATAATCTGGATTAGTGTCAGTGTAATGAGTCGAGTTTCACACACACCTGGCAGAACCTTCGCGTGCCAGATGGACAATCCTCCAGGCATTTGATACTCAGTAGTCGAGAACTTTTTGTCCTGAACAGCAATTTACAGATGTCTTGTCAGGGGCACCCAGGAGGAGGGACACAAAACACTTTAACCACAGCTGGAGCACTTGGATATTTCATCAGTGACGTCTTTGGGGAACACTCCCTGGTCACAAGGCTTCCTGTAACACATTTATTAAGTTATAATTCTTAATGACAGGCAATGCAGTCAAGCATCTGGTTTTATGTCGTTCCGCTTCAAGTCAGTCGTGTTGCTCATCTAACTAGCATGTAATGGAGATCAATGGAGAAAGTCACTTTAGTTATTTGCTGTTAAGGAAGGAGGACAGCCATTTTGTTACAGCCGGGTCCTCACCCTGAAGTCCCCGATCACATGATATCGTATTGACTCATAGACACGTCTCTTATGAGTCATGGGTTTCCGTAATTGATGTGTTAAGCCGGAGCACTGAATCATATCTGGATGATATATTGTTAAGTAGCCACAGAATTTGTCTCTGACAATATCATTTGGTGATGCGCGAACTGGCTTTAGTAAATGACCAGGTCACCAGACCAGAACGACACATCACCAAGATAACAGACCGGTGAGTCTTGGTAAACCAACCATCACCAGGATAACAGACTGGTGAGTCTTGGTAAACCAACCATCACCACGATAACAGACTGGTGAGTCTTGGTAAACCAACCATCACCACGATAACAGACTGGTGAGTCTTGGTAAACCAACCATCACCACGATAACAGACTGGTGAGTCTTGGTAAACCAACCATCACCACGATAACAGACTGGTGAGTCTTGGTAAACCAACCATCACCACGATAACAGACTGGTGAGTCTTGGTAAAACAACCATCACCACGATAACAGACTGGTGAGTCTTGGTAAACCAACCATCACCACGATAACAGACTGGTGAGTCTTGGTAAACCAACCATCCCACGATAACAGACTGGTGAGTCTTGGTAAACCAACAATCACCGCGATAACAGACTGGTGAGTCTTGGTAAAACAACCATCACCACGATAACAGACTGGTGAGTCTTGGTAAACCAACCATCCCCGCGATAACAGACTGGTGAGTCTTGGTAAACCAACCATCACCACGATAACAGACTGGTGAGTCTTGGTAAACCAACCATCACCATGATAACATTGGTAATACTGGTAAATAAGACAGGTTATAGATGGCGGCTGGCCCAAACATTTGTTTGTCACAGTCACAGCTGATACAAAAGACTTTGAATGTGAGCCTCATTGGCACATCAGTATGAACACGATTACACTGTATCAAAACCATGCACCGTCTCTTCTTGATAACTGATATTTTGGTATTCCACAAAGAAATCCGGACAATATATTATGACAATAGAAGTGGTTAGAAATTATCGAATTTCATGCGGGGATTCTCTTTTACTCGGGAATGGAACTTACCTGTTCTACCCACACAGGCCTTTAATATGAAACTCAATCATTCCACCAAACCTTCGGTTTTGTGCTGTTGTGTACTATTTTGCACAATTTCAAACCTGATACTGGGCATTCTGCCCACACATTTAGGCATTGCTCCTTTGCCCTATTCAGATAAATAGAACACATTTTATATTTACCCATTAAATATGCCAACTAGGCATGGTCTCTTGTGCCCTATTCAGATAAATATAACACATTTTATATTTACCCATTAAATATGCCAACTAGGCATGGTCTCTTGTGCCCTATTCAGATAAATATAACACATTTTATATTTACCCATTAAATATGCCAACTAGGCATGGTCTCTTGTGCCCTATTCAGATAAATATAACACATTTTATATTTACCCATTAAATATGCCAACTAGGCATGGTCTCTTGTGCCCTATTCAGATAAATATAACACATTTTATATTTACCCATTAAATATGCCAACTAGGCATGGTCTCTTGTGCCCTATTCAGATAAATATAACACATTTTATATTTACCCATTAAATATGCCAACTAGGCATGGTCTCTTGTGCCCTATTCAGATAAATATAACACATTTTATATTTACCCATTAAATATGCCAACTAGGCATGGTCTCTTGTGCCCTATTCAGATAAATATAACACATTTTATATTACCCATTACATATGCCAACTAGGTATGGTCTCTTGTCGGTCTGTTCGTGTTGTGTGTTTTTTGCTTCGTTGGCACTATTTGTTTACGTCCTAAAATGTGTGTCCTAAATGCTGCAGCTATGGGCCAGACTCAGAACAAATTCCTTGTGTGTGGAAACAGACTTGGCGAATAAACCTGATTTTGATTCTGATAGATGAAAGAAAGACAACCAGGGAACTGTAAGAGATTGCCAGGCGATATGTCCGTCTCCAGATACATGGATGTTACTGTTTCCGTTGTCAAGATGTTTAGCGGCCATTCCACTGTAGCCAGGCACCCTGGACGGGGCCACAAGAAAGCTCAATGAAAGATGGCAGTGAAGGGTTGTTAAAATGGTGGAAACCTCGATCAACTGACACACAGGTTTAAGCCGTCAGGCGCAAGTTAAAACATTTCAACTCACACCATCCGTTGCTTTGATTCCCCCTCAGTGATAAAGCCTTATATGGCAGTGGGCCCAGGTGAACCCCAGTGCTGAAAGAGGAATCAGAAAGAGATTGGGCAAAGAAGCAAGTGTGTGACGTATTTTTTTCGAGAACGTCATGACATCAAAGTTTTTTATGTCTTTTGAACCATTCCGATGTGCTTGATTTTTTTTGGAAGTGTCTCGGTGTATCCAACACTGGCCATATGCTCTATACTGGGGAATGTGGTGAGTCATTGCTGTGATTGGCTATATGGTTTCATATGTAAATGCTCCATGCTGTGGGATCTCAATGGCAGCTTGAGCAGGTCCTCCGCTACTCTGGCGTTCTAGGTCGTCTTCAACGATGCCTGCTCTCTTCGAGGTGTTAAATTGACAGCTGACGTCGTTATCCGGGAAACAACACGTAGTTAGCCAAATAATCTGCGGGGGAAATTAGCCCCAGAGCTGTGCGAGTGTTGTAAACACTAATGGGAGATTAAACTGTCAAAATCCCGTTCGTTGGGATGGTCCTTCGCGTGGAAGGAATTGGGACCAGAGGGGGTGTGCTGTGTTTTACTACAACTTGAAAAAACGTAAATTTAAACAGATGTTTGCATTAGAATGACAATTAACTACAATGTTGTGGTTGTGTTGTTGCGGCTCTACCTTTTGCATTAAACGTGAGTTGATGTAGCTGTACTCCCTTATCTGTTGTGAGTTTCTGTAATTAGGTCACATGGTTTGAGATAACAAACTCCAGGCCTCTGGGAGGAAGAACACTGTCAATATGCAACAACCGTGTCGTTGTCAATGAGATTTATATTTGAATGTAAAAACTGTTTTTGTGTTCATTCAACCAAGCGACATGATTCAGCAATACGTTCAGATAATTCAGCAGACATCCTTATCAAGAACAATTTAGCCTAGCTACAGTAGTGAGCCCACCTACAGTAGTTAATATACAGTAGTGAGCGTACCTACAGTAGTTAATATACAGTAGTGAGCGTACCTACAGTAGTTATTATACAGTAGTGAGCGTACCTACAGTAGTGAGCCTACCTACAGTAGTGAGCCCACCTACAGTAGTTAATATACAGTAGTGAGCGTACCTACAGTAGTTATTATACAGTAGTGAGCGTACCTACAGTAGTGAGCCCACCTACAGTAGTTAATATACAGTAGTGAGCCTACCTACAGTAGTTATTATACAGTAGTGAGCGTACCTACAGTAGTTATTATACAGTAGTGAGCGTACCTACAGTAGTGAGCCTACCTACAGTAGTTATTATACAGTAGTGAGCGTACCTACAGTAGTGAGCCTACCTACAGTAGTGAGCCTACCTACAGTAGTTATTATACAGTAGTGAGCGTACCTACAGTAGTGAGCGTACCTACAGTAGTTAATATACAGTAGTGAGTGTACCTACAGTAGTGAGCGTACCTCCAGTAGTTAATATACAGTAGTGAGCGTACCTACAGTAGTTAATATACAGGAGTGAGCCCACCTACAGTAGTGAACCTACCTACAGTAGTGAGCCTACCTACAGTAGTTAATATACAGTAGTGAGCGTACCTACAGTAGTGAGCGTACCTCCAGTAGTTTATATACAGTAGTGATCCTACCTACAGTAGTTAACATACAGTAGTGAGCACACCTACAGTAGTGATCCTACCTACAGTAGTTAACATACAGTAGTGAGCCTACCTACAGTAGTTAATATACAGTAGTGAGCGTACCTACAGTAGTGAGCCAAGTCTGTCCATTGCCCTGCGTGTGATCAGAAATGGCCAGAAACCTATGGAGAGGAGGCCTGTCAGGGTGTGTACATACATAGCATACTTACATTCCCAGCGACACAACAGCAAGACTACATCAGTGTTCCCCCACACGGTGGCTTAGGGTGGACCAGCTGTCTGAGCATCTGGTGCACATGTACTGCTGCATCATGAAATCGGACACACCAGCGCCCACCCCCAACCCCCGGTGACCAGTAAAGCTATGTACTGCCCAGGCAGATAGACTGCGATACAATAGTGTCATGCTACAGTCTCCTGGGTGTATTTGGGATATTTTGCACGTCGCTTTTTATAACTCTGTCCGAGCGCTGACAAGGCCTTTTCTGCTCCGTACGCTTTTATCCTCCTGTTCCGTTTCTAATACTTCTGTCTCTGTATCTCTTTACACCCCCCACGTCTCTCTTGTTCTATATTCGGTTCTATTCAGTGCAGGAATTGGCAGCCAATACCGCGTGCCTAACATCTACATCAAGGCTTTTCTGATCCTCTGCACGAGTGCCCGTGCCAGTTTCATTTATTTGATGCATTCTAGTCACGCTGCACTCAGGAAGAGGGTTTTGGCAACACAGGTTGTGCCTAGTTCTCTGCTTCGGTTCTGCACAGAAATACGGCATTGGGTCTTGGTAAACGACCCATACGGCGTCAATGAGGCTGAATTCACAGTACCGTTCTTTACCAAGGGTTTTCCTTCTGCCTCAACATGTCCAAACACTGTATGTGACCTGTGTTTTCAGGAAGGATACTGAGTAATAATTGGGATAAAGTATTTCAGAGTTGGAGTGGTTGGAATAAAGCATTTTGAGAGTTTCTCTCTGGGTCGGGTGGAAAGGGACAGTCACCATTGGATTGAATCTTGTGTACAGGTTAATAATGAATTAATGTTTGTATTCACCATGGTCTTCCAGGCTCAGGACAAGAGGAAGGCCCTGGAGGAGACTAAAGCCTACACCACCCAGTCTCTGGCCAGTGTGGCCTACCAAATCAACGCCCTGGCCAACAATGTGCTGCAGCTGCTGGACATCCAGGCCTCTCAGCTGCGCAGAATGGAGTCGTCCATTAACCACATCTCCCAGGTTAGATATACATACACACACACACACACACACACACACACAGACACACATACACACACACACACACACACACACACACACACATACATACATACGAAATAGAGTCTTCCATCAACTACATCTCCCAGGTCAGGACACTCGTCTGTCTGGCCTAGCAGTGCTTCTTCGGCTCTTATTTTGGCACACATGTTTGATTAGCACCGAGGTGAATTAAAGACCGTCTGGTTGTGATTATAATTCTCTCCATCAGGCTGGTTCCTGGACAATTGATTTAAGGAGCAATACAATCCTGCCGTAGGAAGAGGTGGCGTTTGATCCTTAGTGGGCCCTCGTGTTTCCTCCCCATTAGTTACGGTGCATTGTGGGTAATGCTCCTCTGGGATTTTGCTTTGTACAGAAATATGAATGGTCTAATTCGCTGGCTCTCTGGTCCTGGGTAGCTATTGTGTTTTATTCTAGCTTTGTTTTACATTGAACAGGGCTATACAGGATCCGGTCCAATATGATGTGGTGGGAGGTAAGTGTTCTGGTGTGTTATGGTCTGCTGTAGTTAGCAGCTAGCAGTGGGGCTAGCTCACCATTGGGACTTTCCAGGGAGTGGGCTTTCCAATCCAAGCTTCAGGGTGTTTGGCTGGGCTTATGTCAGAGGATGTGTTAGGGATTCATTCATATGAACAGCTTATAGCTAATTCTTCCCAAAGACTTTGACCAAAAGGACCAGTTTCGACCAACTAAACAGGCTTGGGTAGCGTTTCTGCCACTTGATACTCAACAAGGTTCCTCTGCTTTTGGTTGGACTTTATTTAAAAGTCTCAAACCCACTTAATGTATTCAATCAGTTGGGAATTCCTGTTTTGACGTCTGTCCATGTTTCAGTGTTAATTCTCTGTTTACGTTGACTCAGAGGGTCAGAGTCCAGTGAGGAAATGTTAATTTTCTGCGACTTACTGATTTGCCCGCTAGCTGTGTGGTCGCCTCTGGCTAGAATGATTTGGCTTAGTTCCTAATTGAAACAGTCATTTGAATAATTAAAACAAATCCTCTCAACATCTCCAATCGGAAAGACGTGACTGGTATTCCCAGCCATTGCACTTGGAGATTTTGTGTCATGATCCAGTCATTTTTCTATCTATGTAATTAATCGTTGTCACCAAAGAGAATGATATACATATCGTAAGGGGGGGAAATGTAATCCTTTTTTTTAGACTTTGAATGGGTCACTGACCATCTAAAGATTTCTGGGACAAAGCTGTGATGTGCTGGCTGTCAGTTCACACCACGTTCTTAAGGCATTGCCGTAATCTGCTGGCCAACCAGATGTTTATCAGAGTTAAGAGATAATACCAGAGCTGTTGCTTGAGAGAGAGAGTGGCAAAGGTTAGATGGCATTAGCTGTGTCTAGACACTGTGAAAGCAGCATGTATGGAAACGTCTCGTTCAATGTGTTTTTGACAGCCTGCCGAAGTGTGACTTGGGATTTCTGTTTCTTTCAGTTATTGGATTATTTTTTTCATAGGAATGTGGTGACAAGTCAAATTTGCAGAAGAAAAACTGTCTCAGACTGCGTTGTTGTTTTTGGCCATGATTTAGGGGTTTTCACAGAGCCCCAGTTTACAACCCCATTTGACTGACCGGATGATTAATGCCCACATTATTGGATGTTGAACCAGAGTGGCTGAGTTTCGGCCCACAGACCTGTCAGCTCAACCAAGCCCAGGACCAGAGAAACTAGGGTCAAGGTTATATCTCAGCAAATCCCTGAGCTATGAAGCTCCGTAGGGCTCGCATGGGCCTGGCTAGACCACAGTGGTGGGTTCGAACCCCGTTACCAGACATGCGTAATATGTGAGTTCGGACTAAAGCATATCCCATGTTTCGTTTACAGATTTGATGTATTCAAATCCCATGATGGTCAGTGACTCACGCGGTGCACCGACCACAACCTAATATATCACCGTGGAACAAAAACACTTGTAACCGCGGAGATAAACCTCTTGGTTCCTCTTTCACTCCTCTTTCATTTCTCTTTCATTCCTCTTTCACCCTCTCTCTATTTCTCTATTCCTGTGTGTCTTCCTCAGTTTATTTCTCATTTAGCTTCTCTCTTCATTTTCACTGTCTCTCACAATGTTCTTGACAACTGTCAGCCTCCTTCACATTTGTCTGTACAATACGTTGGGTGTGATCTCAATTCACTAATCCTTGTTAATCCTCCTCTCCCCAAAGCCTGTTGGAATGGAAGTTAAAAGTGAGGTACTACGGACTTTCTATAGATAATGAGATGGAAACGAGAGGTTCTTCTTTTATGTCGTCCACAATCTCTGATTCAGACAGGAAATAAGCAGGGTTTCCTTTCCGAAAATCTTATAGGGATGTTGCTAATTTTACCACACACAGATGTGTGACTTCTTCAAAACGATTGTGATCTCCTTCTTCTCTGTCTCTTGCCCGAGACAGTGGAATCATTAAAGACTAGTTGACCGAGTTGTCAGTAATGGAAGTGTGACCTTGTTTACTCGGGTCATACACCCCCACACCCCCACACACCCCATCCCCCACCGCCCCCACAAACCCACACACACAAACACACACACCCACCCACTCTCTCCTGATACTGACTGAAGTGTGACCTGATTTCCCAGAGACAAACACATCCACCACCAGCCGTGTCCCTCCATCCATTTTTAATGGGCCTCCACCAGTCAGATTCCACAGGACACTTGGCCACTCCAGTGGTCTTGTAGAGTGGGGATTCAGAAGGCCGTTTGACAGTGAGCCTCTGAATGTGAAACACTGTTGTTTTCATACTCTGGTTTGAATACTGTATTCACAGTGTTTATTGCTGCTGTAAAGATTAGGTATGAAACGGTCTACAAGCAAAAACTGTAATGTTTTCACACGGTTGCACTAACCAGAGAACCTCCTCCATTTTCCTCCGGCTCTTTCACACCTTTTCCTTTCTTTTCCTTTTTCTCCCCTTTATTGTTCTCTTTTTCCTCCATTCCTCTCTTTTTCTCCTGTTACTTCCCCTTTACCTCCTCCATTTCCCCGTCCGCTCTCCAGACTGTTGACATCCACAAGGAGAAGGTGGCGCGCCGGGAGATCGGCATCCTGACCACCAACAAGAACACGTCGCGTACGCACAAGATCATCGCCCCCGGCAACATGGAGCGGCCGGTCAGGTACATCAGGAAGCCAATCGACTACACGCTGCTGGACGACGTGGGCCACGGTGTCAAAGTAAGAGTCTGTATTTCAGAATTAAAGCCTGAGCTCCGGAATCATTTGATCAACAGCCTTGACATACTTAACAGTGATTGGTGTGTAGTGCAATATTGTGATATCTGCAGTGTTTCTGAGTGTCTTCCTCCTTAGTAACAGGTCTTTCAGGGGAATTCACACCCTACATTTCAGTAGATCGGCTGAAGTCAATGATTTAACAGTCAATAGTTGTTCAGATGTCTAGAGATCCTCTGATTAGTCAGGTTCCCTGAGATGCAAACACACAATTAGCACCAGATTCACCCCCGGAACAGTCATGTTAATGGAATGTCTAGTCATTTTATTACTGTTTGATTACGCCCACATACTTAAATAGCATCGATCAATAAACTGCCATTTTAGTAAATGGAGTAAAGATTCTAGTGGGCCGTTGTACTGGGCTTATCCATTAACACTTATTATTATTCACGGCACAGAGAAACTTGGCTTCTCCACTTCTGTCTGTGTCCAAGAGCTCCAGGAGGTTACCGTCCAGGAAGTGTCGATGTGTGTGTGTGTCTGTGTGTGTGTGTGTGTGTGTGTCTGCATGTCTGTGTGTGTGTCTGTGTGTGTGTGTCTGCGTGTCTGTGTGTGTGTGTGTGTGTGTGTGTGTGTGTGTGTGTGTGTGTGTGTGTGTGTGTGTGTGTGTGTGTGTGTGTGTGTGTGTGTGTGTGTGTGTGTGTGTGTGTGTGTGTGTGTGTCTGCATGTCTGTGTGTGTCTGTGTGTGTGTGTGTGTCTGCATGTCTGTGTGTGTGTGTCTGTGTGTGTGTGTGTGTCTGCATGTCTGTGTGTTTGTGTGTGTCTGTGTGTGTGTGTGCAATCTGGGCCAGGCGCTGACGCCATCATATCCCCCCATGTTTTGTGAGATAGTAATCCTTCCGCTCTTCTCCCTCGCTTGGATCCCCCTCTACCTCCCTTCCTAACACCCCCACCCCCGCCCTCTACCCCTCTGTTGTATGCCTCGGTACATATATATATGAATATTTTGTTGCCATGGTAATATGCATGAGCAAATCCGTCACTCTGATTATGGTGGACAATGGGTTTGTTGGTTGATATCATTGTAACCCGCTGCTCTGATCTCTAAAGCATTCTAACCAAGAGGCCTCCGTCTAAACGTTCATACACGCAAAAGGCTCAGTGAATTGGATGTTATCTAGGAGTCCTCTGTATTCGGGTGTCCTGTGGTTAGTAAATGCAAAATATGACGTCCCCAATAACTCTGGTAATTTGGAGTTCAGGTGTTCCAAATGCTCAAGACTTCAGGTTAAGTTCAGCCATGCAGCCGGCATATTTTGAATTAAAAAAAAACATTTTTTCTTTTATAAATCTGTTACTAGTGCAGTGTACTGAATCTGTAGTGCAGTGTACTGAATCACACCTCGCTTGTTGTATTGTCATAAACTGACCCAGCCCAGCCAGAAGAGGACTGGTGATCCCTCAGAGCCTGGTTCCTCTCTAGGTTTCTTCCTAAATCTGACTTTCAGGGAGTGTTTCCTAGCCGCCGTGTATCAACTTGTTCAACTTGTTTTTTTTGTTCAACTTGTTGATGTTTGCTCTGTCGGATTCAGGCTGGTGATTGTAAAAGCACTTTGTGACAACTTTTGTTGTAAAAAGGGCTTTATAAATAAATTTGATTGATTGATTGATTGTACCTGCAGCAGTTTACTGAATCTGTTACTAGTACAGTGTACTGAATCTGTACCTGCAGCAGTTTACTGAATCTGTTACTAGTACAGTGTACTGAATCTGTACCTGCAGCAGTTTACTGAATCTGTTACTAGTACAGTGTACTGAATCTGTACCTGCAGCAGTTTATTGAAATCTGTTACTAGTACAGTGTACTGAATCTGTACCTGCAGCAGTTTACTGAATCTGTTACTAGTACAGTGTACTGAATCTGTACCGGCAGCAGTTTACTGAATCTGTTACTAGTACAGTGTACTGAATCTGTACCTGCAGCAGTTTACTGAATCTGTTATTAGTACAGTATACTGAATCTGTACCTGCAGCAGTTTACTGAATCTGTTACTAGTACAGTGTACTGAATCTGTTACTACTACAGTGTACTGAATCTGTTACTACTACAGTGTACTGAATCTGTACCTACTACAGTGTACTGAATCTGTTACTAGTACAGTGTACTGAATCTGTTACTACTACAGTGTACTGAATCTGTTACTAGTACAGTGTACTAAATCTGTACCTACTACAGTGTACTGAATCTGTTACTAGTGCAGTGTACTGAATCTGTTACTACTACAGTGTACTGAATCTGTACCTACTACAGTGTACTGAATCTGTTACTACTTCAGTGTACTGAATCTGTTACTACTACAGTGTACTGAATCTGTACCTACTACAGTGTACTGAATCTGTTACTACTTCAGTGTACTGAATCTGTTACTACTACAGTGTACTGAATCTGTACCTACTACAGTGTACTGAATCTGTTACTAGTGCAGTGTACTGAATCTGTTACTAGTGCAGTGTACCGAATCTGTCACCACTACAGTGTACTGAATCTGTACCTGCAACAGAAAACCCATGAAATAATTTATTGGCTAGCTGGCTGACTGGCTGGCTGGCTGACAAACTGGTTGGTTGGCTGGTTGACCTACTGACTGATTTTACTGGCTTGTTGACTGACGGACTGACAGACTGACTGTTTGGCTGTATGACAACATCTAAGCTTCCAATAACATCTTGCTACACTTAACCAATAAGCACTTGCGTTACATCCTTCTGTTATTGCTACATTTAACCAATAAGCACTTGCGTTACATCCTTCTGTTATTGCTACATTTAACCAATAAGCACTTGCGTTACATCCTTCTGTTATTGCTACATTTAACCAATAAGCACTTGCGTTACATTCTTCTGTTACTGCTACACTTAACCAATTAAGCGCCCGCGTTACTAGCTTATGTTGTAACGCAATGTCTCTCTTCTCTTCATACTGCCTGCACTCAGTGGCTTAAAGCCAAGGTAAGCGCTGTGTTTTTGTCCTATCCCATGATGCTTTCGGCCTCTGAGCCTTTATTACTCTCTACTTTGGCAATATCTTTCTGTAACAGTATCTGTATTGTTTGTTTTACACTTATAAAAGCTTTCTGACAATTCAGACTGAATATGATATATTTGTCTAGCTGTTTTCTACAGTGTGTGTGTTTCCGTTTAAAATATTAACGATCTGTCAATGAAATAATAAACACGACTATCAACGTTGACCATCAATTGTATGTCATTAAAAAAAAAACATAAACAGGAAGCAACAGTAGACGGCAACATTAACACTATACAGATTGAACATTAACAGTAACACAAACAATTTTGTTTCTCATAGCAACATGGCAACAACCAGCCGGTGAGAGGGGGAGGGGCTACATTATCAAGGACCAATCCACCGACACAGAAACCTCCAAGCCCGCCAATGGCTGGTCGTGGAACTCTTGGGTATGGTGTCAAAATAATGTGCTTGTGTTTGATGAAAAATAGGGTTATTTTTTTCAGTCCATTTCTATTCTCTTTTGAGATCTCCATTATGGCGATCACAGTATTGTCTTGTTGCAACAAATTCAAAGCCTGCTCAACATTCTGCGTGTGTGTGTCCGTGTGTGTGTCTGTGTGGGTGTCTGTGTGTGTGTCCTCTCTAGGCGAAACACCCCCTATAAAACTCTGGAGCCAGTGAAACCGCCCACAGTGCCCAATGACTACATGACCAGCCCGGCCCGACTGGGTAGCCAACACAGCCCAGCACGCACAGCCTCCCTCAACCAGAGACCTAGAACACACAGGTAGCTCACAGAAACACACAGGTAGCTCACAGCAACACACAGGTAGCTCACAGCAACACACAGGTAGCTCACAGAAACACACAGGCACACTTCTGCTTTGCTGACTTGCCACAGCTCTGTTAACAGCACAGCAGATCGCCAGGTCAACTGATCTCGCCAGTCAGCTGATCTCGCCAGTCAGCTGATATCGCCCGGTCAGCTGATATCGGTAGAAACAAACATGACATACGTCAGCACAGGTGTCACGATAAGGAATATACAATGAAAATCCAACTAAAACACACCGTCTGTCACATTTCTCAGGCGATTATTCTTATTAACCTGTTAAACTTGGTGGCAAGTTTTACTGTGATAGGGCTTCATGCTGACAATATAATTAGAGATTGCCTGACACTTCCTTCCCCTTTCGATCTTTCTCTCTCTCTCTCTCAGCGGAAGCAGTGGGGGTAGTGGTGGGCGAGAGAACAGCGGTGGCAGCAGCATTAGTGTTCCTCTGGCTGTACCCACCCCCTCCCCTCCCAGCCTAGGACCAGGTGCGTTTCTGTTACTTCAGTTAAGCTTTCAGTTAGCCACTCTGTTATTGTAGCTACTCTGCTAACTCCGTTTATAGCTGCCCATTCTGTTGAATGAGCTTCTTCGCTAGTTTACCGTTTAACTTTCTTTTGTGTTGCTGTATATTTCATTCTTTGTTAGCTTTTGTTAAGTGCACCCTGTCTTTTTAAAGTTATAGGTAGTGTAGCATTTTAGCTGTTTTATTTTGTTAAGTTAGCTTAGCATTTAGCCATGTGTGCTATTTGTAAACGTATCATTTTATTTTATTCACTGTCTACAGTCGCAATCTGTCTTGGTCCCAGTGTGGAAAAGCTTGGAGATTAGATGTTGGCAGCCTTACCTTCTCATAACTAAAGTTGGTTGCTGCACAGATAAAGACACACACACAGACTTCAGTGACTTAATTTGTTTTTCTTATTTGACAGCAAGGTGTTGAAAGTCAGATTAGAGAAACCCTGATTTATTCCAGCCCACGCTCTAACAGCTCTAATGACCTTCCTAAGAGCAGAACATTTCTCGCCTGGTCTAACCTTGTCCTTCCTCTCCACCTCCTTCCCCTTCCTTCCTCTCCACCTCCTTACCCCTCCCTTCCTCCCCCTCTCCCCTCCACCTCACCCCTCCTACCCATCTCCCCTCCCCCTCACCCCTCCTTTCCCTCTCTCCGCTCCACAACCCACAGTGGCGTCGGCAGTGAGCCACCAGGGCCCGGGTCTGGGTCCAGTCCCCATGTCCCAGTTTGGCACCGTATCGCGGCAGGTCTCCCGGCACAACTCGGCCACCTCCTCCGCCTCCATGGTCTCGGCCACAGGCACCTATCGCCGCGCCCCCTCGGGCTCCTCCCACTTCTCCGTGTCCCAGCAGCCCCATCTCAACGGAGGCCCCGCCTACCCACAGAACTCTGGTAAGACGGCAGAACGGTTCTCCCACCGGATCATGGTTGTCTGAACCTGGGCCAACCAGAGGCTGCCTTGATGGGCCACAGGCCTCTGTATGTGTCCTGGAAATAATATTAGTTTAGCTAAAAGACAGGGAGGGGGAGTCAGCCAGCTCAGATAAAGGGCGAATGCTGCATAAACCAACGCATGCTGTCAGTGTCTCTGTCCGCTCTTACACACACACACACACACCACAGACCCGTAACAGTTAGTCCAAGGACACGGTGACAGTGTCTGGAGGCCAATCCGTGTCTATGTGGAATGAGTCTCAGGTGGCCATTACATTTGGGACGACTTATGACCCTGGGAGCATGTGGGTCAGTCACCTCGTATTTCTGAGTGGGAACAATCGGTAGAACCAATTGAACGTGGATGTAGTGCTGGAGTACAACGCTATGTTCCCCTAACTAGACACAGGAAAGTGCACACTATGTTCCCCTAAGTAGACACAGGAAAGTGCACACTATGTACCCCTAACTAGACACAGGTAGGGCCCTTTGTCTCCACCTGGACAGCCCCCTCTCTCTCTCTCCATACAGCTCTCTAGAAGTCGCTGTCCATTGGAGCTTATAAAACAGATTTGATAAGTAGGTCAGAGTAGAAACATCACGACTACAGCATATTATCATTATTATACAGTTACAGTGGTGTGTTTTATAAGTGGTGTGTTTATTCAGAGGTGTGTTTATTCAGATGTGTGTTTTATCAGAGGTGTGTTTATTCAGAGGTGTGTTTTATAAGTGGTGTGTTTATTCAGAGGTGTGTTTATTCAGAGGTGTGTTTTATCAGAGGTGCGTTTATTCAGAGGTGTGTTTATTCAGAGGTGTGTTTATTCAGTGGTGTGTTTATTCAGAGGTGTGTTCATTCAGAGGTGTGTTCATTCAGAGGTGTGTTTTATCAGAGGTGTGTTTATTCAGAGGTGTGTTTTATCAGAGGTGCGTTTATTCAGAGGTGTGTTTATTCAGAGGTGTGTTTATTCAGAGGTGTGTTTTATCAGAGGTGTGTTTATTCAGAGGTGTGTTTATTCAGTGGTGTGTTTATTCAGAGGTGTGTTCATTCAGAGGTGTGTTCATTCAGAGGTGTGTTTTATCAGAGGTGTGTTTATTCAGAGGTGTGTTTTATCAGAGGTGTGTTTATTCAGAGGTGTGTTTATTCAGTGGTGTGTTTATTCAGAGGTGTGTTCATTCAGAGGTGTGTTCATTCAGAGGTGTGTTTATTCAGAGGTGTGTTTATTCAGAGGTGTGTTTTATCAGAGGTGTGTTTATTCAGAGGTGTGTTTATTCAGTGGTGTGTTTATTCAGAGGTGTGTTCATTCAGAGGTGTGTTCATTCAGAGGTGCGTTTATTCAGAGGTGTGTTTTATCAGAGGTGTGTTTATTCAGAGGTGTGTTTATTCAGAGGTGTGTTTATTCAGAGGTGTGTTTATTCAGAGGTGTGTTTATTCAGAGGTGTGTTTATTCAGAGGTGTGTTTATTCAGAGGTGTGTTCATTCAGAGGTGTGTTTATTCAGAGGTGTGTTTATTCAGAGGTGTGTTCATTCAGAGGTGTGTTTATTCAGAGGTGTGTTTTATCAGAGGTGTTTTATCAGTCAGCGCGTTTGACCTATGACCTCCATGGCTGACATCCTGCCACATCAAACATTTGTTTGTAATGACGTCACTTCCATATTATTCCCATACCTTTGGAATGTACTCATGTCGTCGTGCCGAATGTTTCCGTCGACGCGCAGTAGGCCAAACCGTTTGCAAAGATAATAGCGTATTTCCTAAAATACTGTGTGATCATTAGAGGGTGTTTCATGAGATGAAACAGGGAGGCAGCAGCGCCTCAAAATGCTCTCTTATCATCTTCTTGTTTCAGTCCCGCACTTTCTATCGATGTAAGCCACAGTCGTAGCTTGAAGCTGTCATTTGTTCGGTAACAGTTATGAATGTGGCAGCTGCTGCGCAGGAAACCATTATATGCTACTGCTTGAGTCTCTGACTGCATATTCCTCCTGTTCTTTGCCTCTTCTCACTCACTTCTTTCTCTCGCGCCTGCCTGTCTGTCTCTCTGTCTACCTGTCTGTCTGCCTGTCTGTCTACCTGTCTGTCTGCCTGTCTGTCAACCTGTCTGTCTGTCTGTCTGCCTGTCTGTGTTGTTGCTTCCAGTCTCCGTGGCTCCGCCCCCTCCACCTATGGTCCAGCTCACTCCTCAGATTCCTCTGACGGGATTTGCAGCCAGAGTGCAGGAGACCAGTAAGTAAAATGCACACACACACACACTCAGGCAGACACACACACACACACACACATACACACAGAGATGCACTCAGGCATTCAGACACACACACACAGATGCACTCAGGCATTCAGACACACACACAAACACACACACACACACACTTACATGCGGACTACATTAAATCTACACCTCAGCCCCACAACAGTGTCAGTTTATCATGGTTTCTGTGTCAGTCACACCAGTTTTCTACACAGCCTTTATAGAGCGCCACCCATATTCCACCATTGGACACACCTTTCCTGTGTCTTGTCTGTTGCCATGGTCACTGAGATGCATCTGTTCTATGGTTCTACATCTGTCCTCTGAGGTCACGTGACTCAGCGTTCAGGAAACAGACCGTCTTTAAGTCTTAAACACCACACACACACATTACCACACACACACACATGCACACATTACCACACACACACACACACATTCATTACCACCACACACATTACCACCCCACCCAAACACATTTCCACCACACACAAACACACACACAAACACACACACATTTCCACCACACACACACACGTTACCACCACCACACACACATACATATTAACACCACACACACATTCCCCCCCCACACACACACACATTTCCACCACACACACACACACGTTACCACCACACACACAGACACACACACATATTAACACCACACACACATTCCCCCCACACACACACACACATTGCCGCCTCGCTCAGCAGCTCGAAGCACGACCATCAGTGTCCTCGTCCAGGTGTCTCTGGGGTGTCGATCCAGCTTTCATCTTCACTTTAGTCGAGTAGTTATGTATTTTGCCACCTGAGAAGCCATACAAGCATCTCATAAGATGAAAGACAGGGTGCTCTGTCCTGCCACCTGCTGGCGGGTGTAGGTCAGTACAAAACAATAACACAGAATGGAACCTTGGGCTGGAAAAGATTCAGCTCTAGTCAGATATATGTCAGTGTGGATGGTTGAGGGGGCCGGAATATAAATGGTTACGATAAAAAGTGATTTTGTACACTGCATGTGTCCTGGGGCTGGGTAGGTGTATGAGTTTCTCCTGTTAATGCTCTATATTAATTTATATAAATTTTTAAATTTTTATAATATAACTAATGTTTTTTTTATAATATAACTAATGTTTTTTTTATAATATAACTAATGTTTTTATAATATAACTAATGTTTTTTATAATATAACTAATGTTTTTTTATAATATAACTAATGTTTCTAGAACCTCACCAGTTGTGTCACTCCTCGTCCTCCCACCCAGTTACAGACAGCCCGGAGCCCCCTCCACCACCTCCTCCTGAGGACGTGGTAATGTTTGAGGTCCCGTCGCCCCCACCCCCGCCCCCACCCGTGGACTACCAGGGGGATGAGGAGGCGGCCGTGGTGCACTACAGTGACCCCTACGCTGACGGAGACCCCCACTGGGCGCCCAAGGCCTACGTGGAGAAGGGTGAGTCTCCACCACTCCCGGGGCTTGTCTCACGACACACCACTCTTTACAGCATGTTGCTCAATGCATTTATATCATATATGTTCACCTGACACATGTTGCTTGTCTCACGACACACCACTCTTTACAACATGCTTCGCTTAATGCATTTACACAATAGACTCATGTATTATTTTTGGGGCGATATACGATCCATAATTTTAGTATTGAGTATAGTACCGATTAACATCCTAAATATCGGATCGACTCATCCCCAGCTCAAAATCGTTTCCCGATACAGAGCATATTTCTGGCAGAGTGTCTTCACTTAACGACACACTTGAAATAAAACAATTCAAATGTGTTTTTTTCCCAGTGGTGGCCATTTACGATTACTCCAAGGACAAGGAGGACGAGCTGTCCTTCATGGAGGGGTCCATCATCTACATCATCAAGAAGAACGACGACGGCTGGTACGAGGGCGTCTGCAATGGCGTCACCGGCCTCTTCCCCGGCAACTACGTCGAGTCCATCATGCACTACGCAGACTAACGGCGGCCATTTTGACATCGCACGAATGCCAAGGTGTCACCCCGGAAAAAAGTGAAAATCGGTTCTGTGATTGTTTAGTATTTGAAACAACAAGGTGTGGTTCTAGCGAGATTTGGGGTTTAAAATGTGTCGCACAGTCCCACCCAGTCCATACTGCAAAACAAAAAATCATACTTTTACAGAAAAAAAGAAGAAACAAACAACCATTAAGAAGTGCATTAGGACATGACCGATTGTTTGTTTGTTCAAATTACGTATGTTAAAAAAACAACTATGCTAGGTATTGAGGGAGGGGAGAAAAGGGACAAGGAACATGGAACTGGAGACGTCATGAGTTTAGAACAATAATTAGCCTGGTTCTAGTGAAATGTTTCTGTTGTGTATATATATACTGTAATGTGAGAAGCTGCCATTTTGTGTCAGTGCCGTGTTTAACCCGTGAGTTTCCATTGGTGTCTTTTGAATGGTCATAGCAAGCAAAGTTGTGCCAGGGTGGGGGGTGGTTTAAATCAATCTCATTTTTAAAAAGATGGATATTATTTTGTCTGTTGTAGTGCCATTTTTACACAAACTCCAGTCGTCACTCGAGGAGACATTTCTACTTCCCTTTTTGATAGGCTGTCGAGCTACTGTAGCAAGTCGGCTTGCTTTGATCTGCAAAAAAATGGTTCTTGTACTTTTTACTCCAGTCACTGTGCCATTGTGTAGGAATGTCTGCACTGGTTAGTTTTCACGGACATGTCATATTATTTGTATGGATTTGATTGCAGAACCGTGGGTACGCAGGCTATCCAGCTGTTACCGTTTTTACTTTGCTCTTCCTGAGTTTGCCAGTTGGCTCTGGTTAGGTAATTATCTTTGGTGCTTGATTATCCTTATCACCTACCATCCTTAACACAACTTCAAAACAAGGACATAAGACTGTCAACAATACCTATCGGCTGCTAGCTGACTTTAATTGATCAGTGCGGAGGGGTTTGTACCAATGGTAAACATTCATTATCTTAAGTGTGACCGTGCTTTATCGTTTCTATATCACATTGAATGTTTCCAATTCGGCAGTGCATTGTGGACTGAAGTGGACTAATACGATTGTCTAGGGAAATATATAATTACACATTTGTGCTACACATTTATTTGTGATTAACATTCTCATGCGTGCAAAACGTTATTGTTATGATGATATTGTATGAAAATCTGTTCCCATGATAACACACTATGGGTCTGAACATGGGTCTGGACCTGGCCAATGGAAGGATAGCAGACCTCTTACATCCTGGCATTTGAAGTTCGTCATGGGCGGTCCGTGCAGTCGCCAACAGATAAAGGCCGTAGGTTTCGGCTGCGTCCACATCGCATTACAGGTGCGGTGCTGGATTTGCAATATTTGACCAGAGGCGCTTCTTTCCCTGGTGGTCAAATAAACTCCCAGACCGTGTTTTAGGTAGGCTACTGAATGACCGTGTGCATCTATCGACAGGGCGATCCGCCCACTCACAGGTACACTGTCATTTAGGTTGGCTGTGAACTTTGTAAAGCATGAGGTTGCATAAACACTGGGTTTGGCGTGTTTGAATGAATCCCAGTCGCAGTAATGGCTTGCCGTGTGACTTGTGTGGACTTACATGATGCAAAACATGTCCACGAATAGTATTCGACCGTAATGTACAATATATGCCTGAAGACTTGCGTACCTGAACAATATTTTGGTGAATAATAATTTGCCGCTACGTCCAGTTCATCGATTGTAGCCTACTTTTGACTTTTCCATCTGAGGTCATTTTTGTGAGAATATCTTTTCATTTTGTTTATAAATACTTTGAGACTCCTGTACATTGTTTTAGTAGCAGTGTATTTTTGATTTATTCATATTTCTCCTGAAGATTACAATGAATCAACCACTCACATGCAACCAAAATATGTTTATTTTCCACTCACTTTTCGGGCACCCCACCTGAATGCGCCTTGGTTTAATGTTTGTTTTCTAATATGAAACGTGGAAAAAGTGATGGTATGTAACTTAGGTGTTCGTGGAAACAGAATCTGACAATTGTCTTCTTTCCTATAGGCTTGTATATATAATGTGTTCATTGAAATGTATGTACAGTCTTTTTTTAATAAACAGCTTGCCGAAAACTGGTCGTTTTCTCTTGCTAAAAAAGCCACACCCACACAAAACACAAGACCAGTAATAAAATGCATTGTTAACATTAAATTATGAATAGATGTATGATTGTCAGACAACACACAGCATATCGTGTTTGCTTTCTGAGAAAATATTTCCTAATTATACTAAATAAAGTTTTTTTCTTCAATTTTCTGAAGTTAAAATGGTTTAAATGGTGTGGTTTTAATCAGACAGCGATGACATATCTCATCTCTATGCCAACGAGTGACACGTAATGCTATTTAATGTTTGTCCCCAGTTCATCTTTGACTTAACTTAATTGCTTACACACTGTCCATCTTTATCGGTAGGCAGTCACTTCACACAATACCTGTACAGAGGTCTTTATCAAAACAAAATAAAAAAAATATATAAATACTCAAACTTTCACTATCAGTCAAAGATTTCGACAACTATCCGCTACATTTTGTTGTCCAGTCATGTCTTCAGATCCATGAGCCACTCCCAACGAACGAAAGAAGGGTGGATATTTATTTTCTTCTATGCGAGGCAACCTCCAGAGGGTGCTATTCCACAAATAGTACCTCTCATACATGCAGACTGGGCCTGCCCGTCTGATTGGTCGGTTGAGGACATCCTGCGACTGTCATGGGTGTGCATGCAGGGGGCGGAGCTCTGTCCTTAGACCCCAGAGTTCCAACCAGGAGGGGGCGGGGGAATAAATGCAGGGGGTGGTTCAGGGAAATAGTCTTCAGAATTACATACCTGAGCGGCGTTTCCATTGGCCCGATCTTTTGAAAAGTAGAAAAGTATATTATTGACAATACAATGTTTTGTTTGTGTGTGCATTTATATATGTATACCTGTGTTTATTATGTGCTTATGGGTGTATGCAAGTGTGTGTGTGTGTGTCACCTTTGTGCACAGCTGACGGTGTGGAGGGGGTGGAGGTGGGCAAGCTGGTGAGATGTTGGGTGGAGCAGAAGGTTGACGTTCTCCGCACTGCCGCCTGGTAGTTCTTGTACAGGGTGGCCCCATACTAAACACAGGTGATTACAATTAGCATCAACTAGAGTATAATCACCTGTACAGGGTGGCCCCATACTAAACACAGGTGATTACAATTAGCATCAACTAGAATATAATCACCTGTACAGGGTGGCCCCATACTAAACACAGGTGATTACAATTAGCATCAACTAGAATATAATCACCTGTACAGGGTGGCCCCATACTAAACACAGGTGATTACAATTAGCATCAACTAGAATATAATCACCTGTACAGGGTGGCCCCATACTAAACACAGGTGATTACAATTAGCATCAACTAGAATATAATCACCTGTACAGGGTGGCCCATACTAAACACAGGTGATTACAATTAGCATCAACTAGAATATAATCACCTGTACAGGGTGGCCCCATACTAAACACAGGTGATTACAATTAACATCAACTAGAATATAATCACCTGTACAGGGTGGCCCCATACTAAACACAGGTGATTACAATTAGCATCAACTAGAATATAATCACCTGTACAGGGTGGCCCCATACTAAACACAGGTGATTACAATTAGCATCAACTAGAATATAATCACCTGTACAGGGTGGCCCCATACTAAACACAGGTGATTACAATTATAGCATCAACTAGAATATAATCACCTGTACAGGGTGGCCCCATACTGAACACAGGTGATTACAATTAGCATCAACTAGAATATAATCACCTGTACAGGGTGGCTCCATACTAAACACAGGTGATTACAATTAGCATCAACTAGAATATAATCACCTGTACAGGGTGGCCCCATACTAAACACAGGTGATTACAATTAGCATCAACTAGAATATAATCACCTGTACAGGGTGGCCCCATACTAAACACAGGTGATTACAATTAACATCAACTAGAATATAATCACCTGTACAGGGTGGCCCCATACTAAACACAGGTGATTACAATTAGCATCAACTAGAATATAATCACCTGTACAGGGTGGCCCCATACTAAACACAGGTGATTACAATTAACATCAACTAGAATATAATCACCTGTACAGGGTGGCCCCATACTAAACACAGGTGATTACAATTAGCATCAACTAGAATATAATCACCTGTACAGGGTGGGCCCATACTAAACACAGGTGATTACAATTAACATCAACTAGAATATAATCACCTGTACAGGGTGGCCCCATACTAAACACAGGTGATTACAATTAGCATCAACTAGAATATAATCACCTGTACAGGGTGGCCCCATACTAAACACAGGTGATTACAATTAACATCAACTAGAATATAATCACCTGTA
>CM055732.1:3628302-3700802 GCA_029465975.1 Dallia pectoralis | reverse complement strand
TGTGTGTGTGTGTGTGTGTGTGTGTGTGTGTGTGTGTGTGTGTGTGTGTGTGTGTGTGTGTGTGTGTGTGTGTCTGTGTGTGTGTGTGTCTGTGTGTGTGTGTGTGTGTGTGTGTGTGTGTGTGTGTGTGTCTGTGTGTGTGTGTCTGTGTGTGTGTGTGTGTGTGTGTGTGTGCGTGTGTGTGTGTGTGTGTGTGTGTCTCCGCTACCTTTGTCTTTCCTTTAGGCACATAATATATCCCAGAAGCCCTGAGCAGGAAGTAGCGACGTTTCCACGTTTTCTTCCCATCCTCTCGCAGATACAGCAGGCCCTCGAGGTCTGGGACGATGATAGAAGGTCCCTCGAAATTTTCCTACATTCAGAAGTTGTGGAAGTGTTTCTGGGGGTGTAGTAGTGTAGTGGCTGCACCGGATTCACTCAACAATATGGAGAACATACATGTGTGTCTGTGATCACGCACCTTCAGTAGAAGCTCCTTATGGCTGTCCTTCATGTTGTTCAGAAATCCTTTGTCTTTCTTCCACAGGTAGAACATCTTGGCGTTGAGGTCACGTGACAGAGACAAGAATGTCAGCGAAGGAACATCCACAAAGGAACAGAAATAAAAGCCTGGATGCCAGTTGCTTAAAGTCTAGAAGCAGTTCTGGCAACCTGTTTTGTGTCATGTGATGCTTGTGATGTGATATGTACTAATACTTCCACAGTCTCTAATGTACCGACCTGTGGTTCTTTGAATAGTACATATTTGTTGGGCCTCAGAAGGAACAGGATTTTGTTTTCGCTGTCTCGTGTCCACGCAGATAAAGGCTCCACTAGATATTCATGGTCTTCAAACTCCCGTTCTACAATCAGAACAAAAGAGGAGCTTTATTGCGTTATGAAACTGACACTGTAATGTATTCGTTATTTACAGTCATAAAAACTCTTGTATTGTGCCCATTTGTTAGAGCCTCGCTAGTGGCTGTGAAGACAATAGATCGGTCCCAAAAGTGTAAACCCGTCCAATTGGTTCTCAAGCGAGGCTCAAACAGGCTTGTTTTATTATTTATAAGTTCAGATTTCAGTTCAGTTTCTAGGTTCAATTGCCATGTGGGGACCAGGTGGTTTATTGTCTGTAATGTAATGTCTGTAATGTCTGTGCCTGCCCTGATGTGTGTGTGTGTGTGTGTGCGTGTGTGTGTGTGTGTGTCGTACCAGTCTGTAGCTCGGGGTTGGTCTCACACAGGCTCCAGCCCAGACAGCTGCAGTCACAGTGGGTCTTCTCAAACAGGTCGTTCAGCACGTCGCTCACAGTCTGCCGATCGTCCACCATCAGTGTCTTGGAGCTGCCGTCGCTCATCATCACCCTCACCACCAGCTGTGAGGAAGAGCTGTGGAATTAGGTTCCCTGATCGGCTACAGGACAAGAGGCCCCTGGGACGGTGAGGCCCTGGGACGGTGAGGCCCCTGGCACGGTGAGGCCCCTGGGACGGTGAGGCCCCTGGGACGGTGAGGCCCCTGGGACGGTGGAGGACGGCTCGTAATAACAACTGGGGTGGAGTGAATTGAATTCAGTCAAACACATGAAAACACCAGTGAATGCAAGTGTGTGACTCAATTCCATGTATTCCATACTAGCCAATAGAGTTTTTATCCAAGTCCAAGTGATTTGTACATGATGTTTAGGGAGGTTGTCCCATTCAATATGTAGTAACTATGTAGTAAATATGTAGTAACTATCCTGTAGCTAATTTGGGGAAACGAGCTCCGTCTACCTTCTTTACTTTAGCTTCTTTTAGCTTCTGCAGAGCCAGCTTGATTTTGTCAGCTTTGGATATGGCTTCAGCCTCTCCCTGCAAAACAACATTTTCAATTGAAAGAGAAAATATGTTAGTGTTAGTATTACTATTTGCTGCATTAAACATAAAGATCATACATTGAATTATATATTTAAGCAGTTTAGGGCCTTATATTCTGGAAAATCTTTACTGAGATCTAATGAATTGCATAAGCTCCCCATCCTATGCCCAGACTTCAGCTCAGAAGGCTAACACATTCTTGTGTGGAAGGAAACCCTCGCTCCAACCGCAGTCACCCACTAAACATGGCACTAGTCACCGGTAGCAGTGGTTTGGGTGGTTCGGGAGGAAGAGTGGATGAGGAGGACAGTGGTATTTGGGACAGGCATATAGGTGCCTCTGCAGATGAGGTGGTGTCACCAGGCATGTGTGACTGTGTGTATCTGTGTTCCGTTCCCACTGTCTTCTCTGACTCCACCAAACCTGAACTCAGATCAGCCATCAGGGCGTCCAAGTCATGATCCTCTAGCTCATTTAGAGATTCTGCCGGAGAGAAAGGAAGGAAATAAAACAGTTTAAGTGATCTAATAATGAAATGTGAGAGTGAGACACGACGGCAGAATCACTTCTCCGTACACAAATACCTTACGTTTCCCTGTCAAATGTGCATTCTGACATTATTATCAGGAAGCATTTTTATATTTTGTCATTGGTATGCGTGAAATATAAAAAAGTAAAGATAACATTTCCACTGTTGAGGACGTGCTACATTAGTTTCTCACCGTTGAAATCTGTGAAACCGATCGAGAAGTGGTTGTCTTTCTGTGATGGCATTTCTGAGGGCTCCATTTCAGGGCCTAGACTCTGTTAAAAAATGTGTTTCAGATGAAAATACTTTAGGACAGGAACAGATGGGGACTAAATGCTTCACATAACATTATGTCAGATGTGAGTGTACGTCATAAACATCAGCAGCGTTTCTACGTTATTTCCAGACCGCTCTGAAAAGATCATCTGTGAAGCCACATTTGTGGAAAAAGATGTAAACTCAGACCATACTTTCTATGTAGAAGTACATAAAAATATACAATATATTATCACATTACACAAAGGTATGTGTGTGTGTTTTCAGCAATGAAGATGAAAGAAAACCTATGGATTATGGTGACGACGGGTTGTCATGGGGAAACAGAGTATTACAGCTGGACCATAACGTTTCCCAGCAGCCCACCGCAGGAAAATCATTCATCACAAACTACAGAAGCGGGCGACTTGTCGACCTGCGTACGATCTCCCCTGGCACACTGTTGAACCTCGACGAACATAACAAGACACACGTGTTTTCCCGGGCAAATTTTTGCCAAATGAAACCTTAAACCCCTGAACATGAACAGGACCATAATTGATTCATAAGTTAGACAGGAATGACTGCTCATATATTGGTTTAATTTCTATGAACAGCCAATCAGCAAGTGACGTTTTGTATGTGATGTCGCTTGGTGTAAACTAATGGTTTTTTAACCATCTTCAGTTACTGTACCACCAATATAATTTGGATCTTGGAGTACCCCTATAGTACCCCTATGGTACCCCTTTTTTGCACTAGTAAGCCAACTAAAAGGTGAAAAGAAATGTAACATTAGGGCAGGATTACAAGAATGTTTTCTAACTATTTGTCTGTTCCACTATATACATATATATATTTGGATCATCGGTGACCTGTGTCCAAACCACACAACCGATGATCACTTAGTCCCTTGTCTTATACACTCATTTTGATTTGATTTATTCAACAGAGACAAACGTAAAATAATCTTCTATAAATGATGCTGAGCTAATATTTTAACCTGTAACCACTAATTCGCATCACTATAGAGCTTAGTGGCTAAACTACAAACGTACTTCAAGACCACTGCTAAGCGACATCTTCTAGGTTGGGTGAGATAAATCATGGGAGATGTAGTTTATAAATGATTGTTCATCCCAGTGAGAACACCAGCTATGTGCGTGTGTATTAACCCTGGGGTTTCTGATGCAATGTATTTACTGGTAGAAGTTTTGAGAGTAACCTCGTTGGCTGTTTGGGAAATTCCCTGAAGGAGCAGTCCCCCATTATGTCAGCTAAATGTTAAGGTCAAAATGTCATCTATGTGAGACTTTCGTTAATACTGGGGAAAGTTACCTTCGTCGTCTGAAACGAATCTACCCTAACGGTACATTTCACTATTTTGCAACTTCACTCTAAAGGTCTATAGGCTAGAAGAACATGCAATAAATGGTTAAGTTATCCGTAAACTGCCTTTAGAATACATTTGAATATGTAACTAACATTAGAAGTGCAAGTATCAGGAAGGTGTGAGCATAAGTCTAAATTAAAGTCTGAATTTGAAGAAAAAAAAGCAGCGTGAAAGTTTTGCTAACAGTGGTTAGGGTTAGCAAAAGTAAGGCATTTATCTGATGCTTAAAAAAAACAAATCATGGCAGATAAACTAATCTTTTAAGTAATGGTCATCTTTGACGAAAGCCAATAAAAAGGAGAACACGGACATGTTTAAGTGAACCCAAACCTTTAAACTATAGTGTAATATTAATATTATATAAATCACTGGAACTTACCTGTGCTAGGATATCCATCTCCCCCAACAGGTCAGAGAACATTGCATCTATGTCGTCCATCTGTTACAGAAGACAAGCAGCCATTTTAGACGAACAGCTACGCACAAGATGTCAAACATGTCACACAGAGTCCAGCTCGTATGTCCTGATCACTGTAAAGATGCCCGGGACTCGAACAGAAAGAGTCTCAGCTAAATGACTCAAATGTGAATAATAATTATAATAATACGTTTTATTTATATAGCGCCTTTCCAGGGCTCAAGGACGCTTTACAATTCAGGACATAAAACAGTAAGCAATAATAACAAACATTACCACCAAAAATACACAGAAGGACAACAGTTAAATACAAACTACAAATAACACTTAGAGAATAAGTGGGTTTTGAGTAAGGATTTGAATTCAGATAGAGTACAGACATGGCGGAGTGATTGAGGGAGAGAGTTCCACAGTGTTGGTGCAGCAACACTGAACGATCTAGCCCCCATGGAAGCTAGCCGGTGCTTAGGGACTACAAGAAGGCTAGAGTCAGAGGATCTTAGTGAGCGTGCCGGTTTGTAGGGATGGACCAGGTTGCTAAGATAGGGGGGAGCTAAACTATGTAGAGATTTAAAAGTGAGCAGGAGGATTTTAAATTGAATACGATAGGCCACTGGCAGCCAGTGAAGATCATACAGAATTGGGGTGATATGAGCAGAACGCTTGGTGTGAGTAAGTAATCTAGCAGCAGAGTTTTGAATATATTGCAACCTGGAGATGGAGCTGGCAGGAAGACCAATAAAAAGGGCATTGCAGTAATCAAGACGTGATGTTATAAATGAATGAATTACATTTTCAGCGTCTTTAGTGTTGAGGAAAGGACGGAGTTTGGCGATCCGACGTAAGTGAAAGAAGGCCGATTTAGTGACAGATTTGATATGAGACTGGAGTGAAAGGGAGGAGTCAAAAAGTACACCCAGATTTTTAACAGTGTTAGATGGTTTGATGAAAGTGCCCGCAATCTCGCACTTGAAATCAGTGGGAATTTTCCTGATAAGAGATGGCGTTCCAATAAAAATGATCTCAGTTTTGTCCATGTTGAGTTTTAGAAAATTATATTGAAGCCAATCTTTTATTTCATGCACACAAGCTGAGATTTTGTCAGTCGTGACAGACAAAGCAGGTGAACAAACAGTGTATAATTGGATGTCATCAGCATAGAAATGATAATTAAAACCATGACGTTGCAAGATGAGACCAAGAGGTATTATATAAATTATGAATAATAATGGCCCCAGAACAGATCCCTGGGGGACACCTTGCGTAAGGGGGACAGCAGGTGACCGAGAATCCTGTACCAAAATGTAGAATTGTCTGTCAGAGAGGTAGGAGTAAAACCAAGATAGAGCAGCACCAGAAATACCTACATCCGCAAGGCGCAGCATAAGTAGTTCATGGGAGACTGTGTCAAAGGCAGAGCTAAGGTCAAGAAGCAAGAGTAATGACAGCACGCCAGAGTCGCCAGAAAGATGCAAGTCATTCAGCACCTTGACAAGGGCTGTTTCAGTACTATGTTGAATGGTTTGATATGTGGGGTCGTCAGATGAAAGTCCTATTGAGTCATAAGCAAAGATTTGACTCTATTGGAGGAGACCAGCGTGTAAATGTTCAGATACTCAACATACATGTAGCTTCTGAACATACATGTAGCTTCTGAACATACATGTAGCTTCTGAACATACATGTAGCTTCTGAACATACATGTAGCTTCTGTACATACATGTAGCTTCTGAACATACATGTAGCTTCTGAACATAAATGTAGCTACTGAACATACATGTAGCTTCTGAACATACATGTAGCTACTGAACAGACATGTAGCTTCTGAACATACATACACATAGCTACTGAACACACGTATGCATATGAGCTCTGGCGAACTGGACGTCATCCAGGGCGTGACGGGAGTGTTATCTCTCGATGACACTCAGAGATACTCAAATGAACGTTAACTTAAGACATAACAAAAGGTAACCTAGGGAACATAGTGAAGATCCACAACAAACAAATGACTATATATGAACCAAATGTTATTGGTTCGTTCGCTGTCCAGACTAGATCCTCTGGTTAAAATGGAGCTCTTTATCATGTGGTTCTTGTCCAGCCATAATAGCTAGATCCTGCGTAGAAACTGTCCTGTTTAAGCTGCCATGTTGATAGGACATTTATTAACTTGTTGGGAAAACTGTTATAAAGGGTCAGACAAAGTATTCTTTCCATATAAAAGTAAAAATAAAACTTCATGCGAACACAAGAGCTTTGTGACTTCCTATTTCTTGTGTATTTTATAATGTTTGCGGCATTTACACAACATGGCATTGGGCCATATCGGTGTGGTTAGAGACAGACACTCTCATAACACCCAGACAGACTTTCTCAAGCTATTCTGTATCCCAGTCCTTGGGGAATTGCACACAGCTTGTAAGACTAACTGCTAAAGCACTTCAACATTTATTCACATCTATTCACACGTCAACTGGCATAACGACTCATTTCAAACACACACACTGACCTACATGGTATTGCACATCACCCACTGTGGTTTGTGTGCCTGTTCCATCTAAACTCACGCGTCTGATGACAAACTGAAGAACTAACAAACCGACAGAAAGCCAATGCCTTGTAATCAACTATGATTTAGTGCCCAGGGAGACAAGCTGCTTCTTGAGTGTGACTGCAGGCTACAGATGTTGAATGTTATTTGTGGTCAGACACTTCCTATGTTTTATAATTAATAGGAAATGCAATAACTGGATGCTTCTGAAGAAAGACATCTGGTCACTTTAACAGGGCAATCTGGTTGATTTAAAGGTTCAGAAGGGTAGAAACAGTTCCCATATAACCGTTTTAATGACTATATGTCTGTTGTATTTAACAGAACCCACAATGGATTTTTAGTAGTTTTGTACCCACTTTAATCCAAAATTATAATCCAAATGTAAGAGTAATACCACGTGGGTATCAAACACAACCTGTTGTGACATGGGACCACTTAATGAGTCCTGTATATTACTTTGGCGTTTCTCTTAAAGAACGAACCAAATAAAACACAACACAAAAATTGTTTATTTAATTTAAAAAAACTAAATATAAAATGTATTTCCGAGGATCTACTCACAGACATTTTGTCAATTTCACCACATTTAAAAGATCTACCATCAACGGCCATCAAAGCGCTTACCTTTTTTGTTTTTTGATTTCCCGGATTATTTTTCAGTAGTTAATTAGTATTTTGTAAGACTGCATTTGTAATTCTTTCGTCCTAGAGCAGAAGTTGCACATGTGTCGACTTGACCTAGAAATGGTGTGAAGACTGCGACTGGCTGATACGGTCTCTATTTCCTGTTATGACTCAGGGATGTGGCTGTTATGCGTCTGTGAAGGTGCTTCCTCTACTAGTCTCATCTCCTGAATATATGCGGGTCTGTAAGACGTGAAACAATGAATTAATTAAAGAAGGGATAATTTATATCGTTCTTTATCCTTTACGCAGACCGTTGAGCGTTGGAAAAGAAATGCACGTTTCTGCCTGATTAACAGTTCTGCTTTGGGCATCAACTTCTGTAACATTAAGATAAAACTATACTTGCTCAATCTGCCAGGTCAAAGTGAAAGTATTGTAGCGACCCTGGAGTTTGGGAACCCATTGGACAGAGGGAGGAGGGGGCGGGTCAGGGAGCATCTTATAAGAGGGGGGTCAAGCAGGTGTCTCGCTCTCTCTCCTCATTTGTCGAAGTGACAAGTTCAGTGAATGTTAACTGTGGTTCTGTTCAGTGTTCATTAGCTGTTGCTAATTGTGTTTAAGTTTAAGGGTAGTAGGCGTAGGCAGTGGCCCACAACTGCCTGGTTGTAATAAATAAAGAGTATTAACCGTATTAGTGCCTCTGTCTCCGTTGGGTTACGTGAGAATTTTACATTGGTGTCAGAAGTGGGATTGGCAGTGAAGGCCATCGGAGAGGCGTGTCTGCGTGAGGGACTTCGGATAAGTGACGTAGGGGACACGCTCTCCCGTTCGGTGGGGGTAATGTAGCGACCCTGGTGGTGCCGCTACCTGCCCCGCCAAAGGGGATATCCCTATTTGGTGCAGTGGGTAGTGCGCTTGGCTGCGGAGCCGTAGGTCGCTGGTTCGATTCCTCTGCCGGACGCTACAGTATTGTTTCTGTTAAATGCTCTAAATCACACCGCGTCATTCTGGACAATGAAATCCTCGAAACGCAACATGTTCGTGCTCTATGTCCGTAGACTCCGTACGACTCAGAGACATATAAAATACCAGAAAAACGAGGAGGAACGCGCGGAATGACTTCGGAATGACCGCGTCATTCTGGACAATGAAATCCTCGAAACGCAACATGTTCGTCCCCAGGAAACACAGAATGTGACCGCAACGTTAACAGGACCATGGTTCCCTCCAGAGGGATGTGACGACCCCTCTCTACTCTAGGGGAACCATGGTCCTGTTAACGTTGTGGTCACAATCTGTGTTTCCTGGGGTCCTGTTAACGTTGTGGTCACATTCTGTGTTTTCTGGGGTCCTGTTAACGTTTTGGTCACGTTCTGTGTTCCCTGGGGTCCTGTTAACGTTTTGGTCACGTTATGTGTTTCCTGGGGCCCTGTTAACGTTGCGGTCACATTCTGTGTTTCCTGGGGTCCTGGCAGTGATTCCTAATTAGGCTGAATGAACCCCATCTAAAGCACACGGTCCCCTGTAACAGTCATCGTCAGAGCTCGTTGTGAGCTTGTGGGGGCTCCATTATTAAAGCCTGAGATGTTTTTCATAAAAAGGAAGAAAGCAACGGGAAACTTTCATCAAATGGAGGCTCGCGCTCTAAACAAAACCACATGGGTGAAGAATGAGCAGGGGTATTTTATGTAAGGGGATGTTATGCAATTACATTAAGGAAGGCCTGTCTTAAACTTTTAATTTTGCGATTCCTTAGATTTGTGCAATGAGCAATTTGGGTTGCCTGTCTTGATAGTGTATCCACACTTTTGTCAGGTACTGGATATACATTGATTGGTATATTTATGCTTTGGTTTGACAGGAGTCAGAAAGAGCAGGTAGGGGTTGAACCAAAGCTGCGGCAGGGCTCACGGACCATAGCCAACAAAAAAGTTTCAAATACATAACAAAAATGAAATCCTTAAATATAATAAATAGCAAATTATCATTGTCAAATGTTCATATATTCCGTCATCATAAATAGTAGAATAACGGGACCTTTTAATTGATTGGACAGGTAAAAAAGGGATACAGCTACAAGTTATTTGGTTTTGGGTGTCTAATATTCAGTCGGTTGAAACAGTCAGCCTTGAAAATATAGGATCAGAATAACATCAAGTTGCGCCTTTTCTTTTAACTTTTTTACACGTAGTTACTTTGACACGAATTAAATACACAGATTCGCCCAGTTACTGAGAAAACGGAAAAACGCGCAGTTCAATTTCTGAAGTCTAAAACATATATAGATCAAGTGTTTGAAATATCAACCACATGCACAGTTCATAGAAATGAGTGTCTCTGCACCCTGGTATGTCCGGGAAAGCAATGGGTTAATCCAAGACTGATAGACAACCTGTTGTCAATTAAGTGCATGGAATGCCACATGTAGCCGGGACGTACCTCAGGAACCAGACCAGAACCATCCACGCCCCATATAAGAGGAGAGGAGGACGTCTAAACGTTCACTTCTAAAGGTTACAGTCCAACCATAAACTGAATGCACTGAACTTTTTGTATAATCTCAAAGAAAACACTCGAACGAGATGCATCATTGATGGATTTAGGTGTCTGGTTGTTGATTCATTTGGTTACTGTGGTGCGTAAAAGTACCTAACGGGATGCTGAATGAGACAAACCCTTATACGTTGGATAAGTGACTGTTCTACGTCGAGGAAACTTTTAAAATTAGGATTATGACTCCATTGTTTTGTTTTTGTTTGACCCTGTTGTTCAGCACCGCAAACAGTGTGGCTGAGATATGCAGGGGGACGCATTGTTTCCGTTCCGAGGACTGGACCCGACCGTGTACTGGGCCACGTTGCCAGCGACGCACGGACGCAACGTCCCAACACGTTCACCCCTCGACGCCGGACCGCCAGCAGTCTGCCAAGGCTTTTTACCAAGATGCCCAGAGTAACCCTCAACTCAGGGATCCACGCGTACCGTACACTATAATTCACCCCCAGCGCAGTGGAGCGGCCACAGGCAACGCGCAGAAAGCAAACCCCCGGACCATCACCGCGGAGGTGTACCACCCGGGGTGCACGGGAGGGAACTGCCGGGAAGGCCAGCCGCGACCGACGAGGACCGAGAGTGTCCCCCAAGAATGCAAGGGAATTGAATGCAAACTACCACATGTGATGCGAGCTAAGCCGAAGCCGCGACATTGCGCGGGCGACAGTTGTCTCGCTGATGCCGGGGACGATGCGGAAGGGAGTGAGACCCCCTGGTTCGCGACAGAGCCGCACAATTCCTCGGGGAACTTCCGGATTATGGTTCGGAACGTGACACGTCACATCTGGGGATACAGTTGACATGCGACATAAAATCAGGTTAATGTCAGTTGTTCAACATTATCTTCCCGAAGTAATATCTTAAACATTAGGCCTATGTTTTTGGAACATACAGTAGCCTACTCGTTTCCGTTTACCCCATTAAGGCTCCGAAAATAAATAAATATATGAACTTAGAAATGTTCAGAAAGGTTGATGAAGTTGATTTGTGTGTATTAATTCACATTAACTCGTATGGAAACAGCCGTTTATGACATGTATGTGTGTGTACATGTATGAGGACATGTATGTGGACATGTGTGAGGACATGTATGTGTGTGTACATGTATGAGGACATGTATGTGGACATGTGTGAGGACATGTATGAGGAGATGTATGAGGACATGTATGTGTGTACATGTATGAGGACATGTATGTGTGTGTACATGTATGAGGACATGTATGAGGACATCCGTGTATACATGTATGTGTGTGTACATGTATGAGGACATGTATGTGGACATGTGTGAGGACATGTATGTGTGTGTACATGTATGAGGACATGTATGTGGACATGTGTGAGGACATGTATGTGTGTGTACATGTATGAGGACATGTATGAGGACATCCGTGTAGACATGTATGTGTGTGTACATGTATGAGGACATCCGTGTAGACATGTATGTGTGTGTACATGTATGAGGACATCCATGTAGACATGTATGTGTATGTCATTAGTATGTGGGTTTCGTTTTATGTTGGAAATCAGCTGGGTTTCAAAAAAGTCGCTAACCCTAAACTTAACCATGAGCCTAACCTTAACCCTAACCATAGACTATACCCTAATCTTTACCCTAATCTAAATGTGACCCTGTTGCTGTTCTCCTTCCAACAGGCAACAATGAGCTCCCTTCTGAGGAAGCCCTGGTACTGCAGCTGCGGCTAGCCAAGGGCCAGGAGAAGCTGGTAGAAGTGCTCAAGAGTCAGCAAGACGAGATCAAGGAGCTCCAGCACAGACTGGGTGAGCAGCAGGGGGTGCTGGCCAGCCAACAGAGGGAGATCCTGGAGCAGCAGAGCAGGATGTACCAGCAGATGGACCAGGTCTGGGAACATGTCTCAAACGTTCTGGTTTCACTTGGTGGAGGGGAGATTTATTAAACATTGTGTTGTAGATCTTTAGCTTTTTTCCTTGACAACAGTGCCATTTGACCTAGACAATATATTCGTGCTGTGTTGAAAAAATCGATTCACCGATTCTGAATCGATTTTCGTATTAATTTCGAAAGATCGATCTGTAACTCAGAGGATCGATTTAATTATATGCCTACATTTTCCCCTTGAACTTTAACTTGCCGCGTCATTGAATTCACGCATGCGCGCGAGGTGGAAGGACATTAAAACAACGAACATGGCGTCAGTAACGTTAACCAAGCGGTTGCTTTGAAAACGCCAGAAACGCTCAAAGCTGCGATCTGGAACCATCGCTCTGTCAGTCTAGCTGAAATGTTAACCAAAGCTATGGAGGAGTGGGAGCTGATGAGTAAAGACCCAGCCAAAGTCACTGACAACGCAGCGAATATGGTCTGTGCGCTTGAGATTACGGGGCTAACCCACGTCGGCTTCATCGCGCACATAATCAACCGGCCTCTCAAGCCGGTCTCAAACTGCCGAATGTTGCACACCTTCTTGGGAGAGTAAGGCACATCGCAAAGTTCTTTCATCGTAGTACAACTGGCACCCGTATCCTCAAAGAAAAGCAGAAGCTACTGCAGCTGAATGCACACAAGCTCAAAATTGATGTGGTGACTCGTTGGAACAGTGCACTAGAAACACTTATCTAAATCTCGAAGATCGAATCGAATAATGATAATCGATTCAAGATCTTGAGAATTTGAATCGAAACCCAGCACTACAATATATACATATTTGAAATAATTAATTAAAAACTAAAAATAGAATTTCCAAAATAACAAAAAAGCAGTTTATTATACCAATACATTTTTGACTTTTCCGTCAATTGATCTAGTAATAGGTCTACCGGAAATCATTTGAAATATCACAACAATCACAAGTCAGTGCTCTGTGTGAAACACATCACCATTATTAAAAGTCTCCCGTCCAAACTCTCCTATCACTATAAATTATCTTGGTTTGGTCTAATCCCAGGTCAAGGCGCAGTATGGCCTTCTCCTAGAGAGCGTCAAGCAGGTGTCCTTCCAGGGCATGCATGACGAGCTGGAGAGTCACGTGTTGACCCAGCGGAGCCGGGCCAGGCTCCACAACACCCAGGCCTATGCTATACACAAAGTGGACATGGAGGCCAGCGTGATGGAGGTGGAGCGACCCCCATTGGCCTGCGGCTCCTGTGGTGCAGAGGAGTACTGCGACTTCCAGACGGGTCGGCCGCGGTGCGAGGGTGTACCGTATGTCCGGCCGGCTTTTTTCTGGTGTCCCAGTGTTCTATCCACGCCGACAGGATATGCCAGGTGAGGAGAAGCAACGATGGAAATTCAAAAATAACATTAAAATCACGATCAGGGTACTAGAGGAGTAAAAATAATGGTTAGAGAATTGAGCCTTGCGGAGCTCTCTCTTGTTTTTTTATTAAAACTGAAAAACAAAGCATTTTAGGTGTACATTGAATCACATTTTATGTTTTACAGGACAGAGATGAGTGCCTTGAAATATCAAACCTTTGTGGACAACAGGAGACATGTCTGAACACTCCAGGTAAGAATGGTTTCTCACTGATGCAAATAAAGGTGAATAATTGGGCATGTTTTAATAACATAATAATTTTTGACAATTTTCACCAAAAATGTTATTCATATGATGTTTTGATGGTTATACCAATCTAACAGACAACAGTAAAAACCACTTCTGCCACCCACTGTTTCCATGCTAACCAGGTGGATTCAGATGCCAGGGCTTGTCTGAGAGAGAGGCCAGCGCAGGCTTTTGTGGTCATGCCTACTTCTACAACTCTGAGATGGAGGAGTGTCAGGCCTGTCAGGACTGTGATGTGGAGCATGTGGCCAAACCGTGCACCTTCACAAGTGACACTGTCTGCACCGCCACTACCTCCACTACTGGTGTCAGCCGGCTGTCCCTGGCCTGGGCTGGAGATGTGACCCTGCCACCTGCCAACATTCACACCCCTGGCCACGCCTTCCCCAACATGCCTCTCCACATTCAGGGTCGTGGAGAGAGCGAGCTGCTCTCCACTGAGGATGGCGTTCTGGTGCTGCGACACCACGGCCTGGTGTGGGCTGATGAGAACTTGGCCATAAACCACGGCTGCCGCAGTTTTGTCCAGGTATGTCTGCGGCTCAACACCAGCGAGGGAGCCGAGGGGCGGGACATCAGCGGGGTGAGGGTGGAGCAGCGCGAGGTCAAGTTGCTCCAAAGTGCGATGATCAGTGGCGTGGCGGAAGTGGCCCCGGGGAGTATGCTCTCCCTGCTGCTAAGAAGCGCCAGTCACCACTGCAACCGCACGAGCGACGGCCTGCACATCCACGACCCCGCAGCATCACCCCTCAGCCTCCTCTGGCTGTCACACGACACCGGGGCGGTTGCCATGACGGCGCAGGCTGTCTCATCGGCGCACTACCACACCAACTATCGGCCCGCCTTCAAGACCACGTCCACCTCCGACCCGTACGTGGTGGGGCTGACTCACGACGGCCGCGGAGTGCGCTTCGCGGAGAGCGGCGCGGTGCGCTTTGTGTTTCAGCAGGCGCTCTACTCCATGGGCCAGGCGTGCGTGACGGAGGGCCTCCACCTTCTGGCCTACATCAACCGCAACGGGAGCAGCGTGGAGCTGGCGCGCACCTTTAAAACGGGCGTCCACTACCGCGACACGTCCATGTCCCTGTCGGCTGCTGCCATGGTGGGTCCCGGCGATACCCTGGGCTTTGAGATCCTGTCCCCGGGGCAGTGCAACATCCGATACTTCGGCGACGACTCTGGAATTAGCGCCCTCAGTCTAGTCTGGGTCCCCGCCGCCATTTCGTCAGCTATCTCCGTCTCTGTGGCACACACAGGCTTGCCCTCGGGGGCCGTGCGCAACAAGCCCCTGTACTTCCGCCAGGTCACCCCTACCATTCCGCAGGTGCAAGTCGGGCTTCCGGGGAAGGCCCGTGCCGAACAGGGACGCGATTTTGCCTTCACGGAGAGCGGAACGGCCAACTTGGCACTGGACCTGAAACTGATACACTCCTGCAGCCTGGTTAAAGTCACGCTGCTCCGGCGTAAAGGCGAGGCGGAACGTGAAGAGGGGAAACCGGTCCTTCTCGCCCAGCAGGTCGGAGGACCGATGCCAGAAGGAAGCGAGTGGACCAGCGTGGGGCTGAGAGCTTCTTTTCCGGTCCAGAATGGAACAGTGGTTTTTGTCACATTGGATTGCGTGCGTGGAAGAGTCAACCAGATCAGCCACCAGGCTGGAAGTGGAATCTCAATACTGTGGGTGGCAGCGTAGCATCAGTTACAATATGCTCAATTAATAGTCCCAATGGAGCCTAAGCATTAGCTTAGGGCAAAACAAGAATACTGTGCTTAACCTATAGCCGTTTTTATACGTCTGTTAGTGGCTGTCATTTGATCATTTGCCAATGCTTGCATGGTTTTAATTAATGTCATACATTTTGAATAAAAGCTCATTTGCAAGATCGTAAAGCAAAAATAAATTAACTATAGATGACAGAATAGATTTTTGTAAGTCACCGGTTTATGGCATTCAATCGAAATGTATTTTACTTTGACACCATATTGACGCTAGAAATTTCTTAGTATGACATTTTGTTTAGTTGAGATTTGGTTTGTGCATATTGTGTCACTGTTCTATTGTATATAATTGAGTTACTCTATCGATGCCAGTGTTTTAAATCAGATAGTTGTGATTTCATTTTGAATCTCTGCTGTCAATAAGGGCTTGGCTGGTTTGTCTCTGAGCATATGTTTTCAGTTAGTCGCCACTTTCTGCATGCTTTATTTAATGACCATTGTCAGGAGATTCTTGGCTATGTACAAAGCAGTTTGTACATTCTTGTGTGGATGTCCGCTTATGATATATATATAGAGTTCACCCAAAGTTTTTTTATCCGAGGAAACTACTTTTCATTTTATACCAGAAAAGGTACTAGGAATCGAATGTTAGCTGAAAGAAATATGTTTTAATGTCTGGTTGTTTTCACTTTCATGTAGTTGTTGTATTGACAGTGTCAGCGATTGGAGACATCTTGTATCTTTGTTTTGCATTTATATTTTGAGATATTTATATACACAATTTTAAGTTAATGTAAAAAAATACAGTATCTATGAATGTGAATAAACGTTGATGTGTTTGAGCGAATGAAAAAAAAATAATGCTCAGTGTTTTAAGGCCAGCTACCTACAAAACTATTTGCACAGTTTATGTCTCATGGGGTCGGTCAGCACGTAAAAGCTGTTTCCGGAGTGTAAGAGATTTAGAAAAATACATGAATAGTCATACTGGTATTAAATGCATTGTAATACATTACAAATGGCATAAGGACCGATTGTATTGAAGCAGATTAATTGTCCCTATCAGGTAAACTTAACCATCATAAATTTGAAATCTGAAAATAAAAAAGTATCAAAAGTTACTATACTCCTGAAATACTGTATATTCCTGGGGGGACATGACCCCTGACCCCCTAACAAAATCTATGCCCGTTCTGGTGTTGTGCTAGAGCTCCTTCATCCCTGATGCCAGATGTGCAGTGCTGCTGCTGTTGTCTCTATGCATGAATATGTTCAGCATGACATTTACCGCCAGATGACAGAGGCTCATTACAACCACAATTTGGATTTCTTAGACCAGCAATTATGCCACCAGCTTAAGTGCCAGCTTCTAATGAAAACGTTGTGCTTTGTACTTAAGGTTCCTGAACACTTTAATGCACAAGGCTGCAGGCCACAGTTTGTATTTTAATAACGGTTGAACGTTTGTTTTATGCTATGTGACATGAGCTCAGAGTGCTGATTGGATTACAACATTTTGGCCGACCATATAGCGACAACAGAGCCAAATTACGAACGAAGACCTGACTGAGACCCTCAGAAGTGTGTTCAGTAAACTTTTTAAAAAGTAAACGTTCTCAAAGTAAGAACAGACTATACAGCAGCAATGTAATAAAAGCCCTTGCTTTTATATGACTCTTGAGTTCTAGAGAGAAGTCAAAACACATGGGATAGGTTAATGCTTTCAACAATAACTGCTTCAGCATGATTTTTAACGTAGCCTGGCCAAATACAACTTCAAGTGAGGAGCTGTGTAGGAAGGTGCCATGTTTAGACACACCGGTTATGCTGTGTTGGTCATATGCTAGAGGAGACTCCAAAAGAAATGCTCCCTGCCTCACATGGAGACCTGCTGGAGAGTCCAAACCAGACGGACCATCAAACATGGCCGTCTATAGATGTGACTGAGGTAAAGAACACAGATTGAACACAACACATTCTAGAGCTAAACGGACGAACTCCAGTTGCAGATTGATGCAGTCTTTTGTCCCATCCAGGACAAAGTACACAAGTAAGCTTTGCTCAAGGGCAGACAGCAAAATCATTTTCACATTGATAGTTTGGGTCTCTAATCAGCAAAAACTTTCTGGTTATTGGCTCAATGCTAAGATATTGGCCTCACCTGAAGACCTGCTTTTTAACTGTTTTAAAAGAAGCTATAGCTACTAACTGACTTATTGAGAAACTATTGTTATCTGCTATCACACAATTTGTACCAAGCTCACTTACATGTACTTCCTATGTATTTTAAGTTAAGAATTGTGTTCTTTAATCTGTAGCTTAAGTTGTGGAAACTTTTTGGGTAAAAAAGTATTAACACATTTTTCTAATACCGCTTTAACTGTTTAAATTCAATTTAAAAGACCTGGTGTGTCTTTATCTGTAATGCAAAACAGATGGGTATCTTCAACAGCAACACTTGTGTTTAACTCAAGACACACAGAATCACAGACTCACAGACACAAAGAATCACAGACACAGAAACACATCGACATGCAGACTCACAGACACCAGACACACAGTTCCATCTTAACGTGCAGCACCAAAAACCTGCAGATTCATCCCATTATAAAGGATCACAGATGAATTATTGAGCTCTAAAGGCTTAGGAAGGAATTTGAACACAGACCAAAAAAAATTATAAAATATGTGGGCACTGCATTTCTGAACATAACCTTATTAATTCATTTACATGTATTGGTTTTGCATAACACTGCATAATATCTAAACATAATTTTCAAGTAAATAAAATAATTGTATTTATACTATGAAAGAAATGTTAAATGCGCTGATTAGAAATGTATTCATCTCCCTGGGTGAAAACAGGTCAGAGACATCTTTGACAGTCTTCTTGTCTAAAAACATTACAGACCCTTGATATAAAAACCCAGCATCATTGCAACATTCTGGTGTTCAAGGCTTCATGGCTAGACAGTTATGTTCAAGCGAAAACTGTTATTTGACCAGTGTGGACCTGGCCTTCTGTTGCTGGACATTGTTCTGTAGAAAGACTATTTCCGTCCATGATTTTGCGTTGGCAAACGGATCTCCATGTCAGCAACACTCACACATCCCTGCAGCTACCACCATGTCTGGAAATAAGTAAGCAGTTACTCAGTAATGTGGTTTTGGGTTTGTCCCAAACTTAAGGCTTTAACTCTACAGTATTACTTGTGTTTTGTTGGATGCTTCTTGTTGGATGCTTCCTTGTTGGGGCTGTGTATTTTAGTACTTTTGTTTTAGTTTTACTTTCTTGTACACATTTGGACATTAGACTATTGCATATTATATGGTTGATCAGATATTCATGAAATCCTGTTGAATCCTTCTAAACGTGTGAGGATTGATTAGGAAAATGGCTCATTTCATTTACTTTTACTGTCATCACCACATCTCCACCCCATTCGTTTTGATGTTGCACTTTTAACTTTAAAATCAGAAGCAGCTCAGATAGTTTCCCCACCGTTAAATAAACTCTGTGCGTGTTTCTGTTAACAATTGAGTTGAATTGAAATGACTCTGCCTCAGTCCATTAAGGTCAAGGGGAAATAATTGTCGTCGTTACAGAAATCAAGACCATACCACTTTAACTGGTGAGTTATAGCCGTGATAAAAAAGATTAAAGTCCCCTTTAATCAAGAGCTGTCCCCATCTCAGGACCAAACCAATCAGCACCTCACATTAGCACTTTGGCTGAATGCTGATCCTCAACAGATGAAGAACAAACAATCACAGATCTAGCAAAACATACTGAACCTGTGGACATCGGGATGATATAGACTGATGTTTGCGAATCAACCTGTAGATTTTTGTCATTGCTTGTCTGGGGCCGTTGGCTTTAGAGAAAGTTTCTGAGATAAGCCAGGGTTTGTTATAAAGAATGCAATTTTTGCAATGTCTTTTTCCATAATGACCAGCTATATGTCCACAAGGTATTCATTATTGAAAAGAATCACTAAATTAGGCTAATCCACTTTCTAACTCATCTACATTTAGGATTTCATAGTGTGTCGTGGCACTGTTGGCAAAGAAAAAATAATTACATTTGAATGACCAAAAAATCACAAAAAAGTAATTTAGTACTCAATGTATTAAGAAGTATTAAGAAGTATTGTATTAAGAAGTAGTATATTTTGTTAAATTCAACAAATCTCAAACTATGGCGAAACAGAAGATGACTTGTTGTCCACAAGCCTCAGCCCCTGCTACCAGTAGACATGATAAAGTCTCAGCCACTGCTACCAGTAGACATGATAAAGCCTCAGTCTCAGCCACTGCTACCAGTAGACATGATAAAGTCTCAGCCACTGCTACCAGTAGACATGATAAAGCCCCAGCCACTGCTACCAGTAGACATGATAAAGTCTTAGCCACTGCTACCAGTAGACATGATAAAGCATCAGCCACTGCTACCAGTAGACATGATAAAGTCTCAGCCACTGCTACCAGTAGACATGATAAAGCCTCAGCCACTGCTACAAGTTGACATGATAAAGCCTCAGGTGGAGAGCTCACAGAACCAGGTCAGGTGGGGAGCTCACAGAACCAGGTCAGGTGGGGAGCTCACAGACCCAGGCCAGATGGGGAGCTCACAGAACCAGGCCAGGTGGGGAGCTCACAGACCAGGCCAGGTGGGGAGCTCACAGAACCAGGTCAGGTGGGGAGCTCACAGAACCAGGTCAGCTGGGGAGCTCACAGAACCAGGTCAGGTGGGGAGCTCACAGACATTTGTCCTTAAATGCAGACAGTGAATGTGAGTTTTATTGATCTATGAAACCTGCACATGTGTGACAGACACACCCCTCAATGGGAGCCAGAGAGGCTGCTGGAGGAGGAGCCCAATGAGGGAAGAACTTGGGTAAACAGGACCAATCACAGGAGAGGAGGAGCCCTATGTAGGTATGTTATATAATGGTTTGTATGGTTTTAACACTGAGGTCTGTAATATAATGGTTTGTATGGTTTTAACACTGAGGTCTGTAATATAATGGTGTGTATGGTTTTAACACTGAGGTATGTAATATAATGGTTTGTATGGTTTTAACACTCAGGTATGTAATAGAATATGGTTTTAACACTGAGGTTCTGGATAATGTCAATACAGAGTAAGTGCGCCACCTAGAGGTTAAAATGGAAAACAAGACAAAGGCGAAACTAGGTATAATCTTGACAACGTTTAGAGGACTAAATTTGAAAAATGTTATGACTAATCTCCCCTTTTCTTTAACAACGAAGACCAAAATCGTACTAGCTACTGGGTGGTTTGGGAGTGAGTTATAGTATTAGCTAGTACTGACCTGTATAGTATTAGCTAGTACACAGTGGTTTAGGGGTGAGTTAGTACTGACCTGTATAGTATTAGCTAGTACACAGTGGTTTGGGAGTGAGTTAGTACTGACCTGTATAGTATTAGCTAGTACACAGTGGTTTAGGGGTGAGTTAGTACTGACCTGTATAGTATTTGCTAGTACACAGTGGTTTAGGGGTGAGTTAGTACTGACCTGTATAGTATTTGCTAGTACACAGTGGTTTAGGGGTGAGGTTTTGTTTTTATTTTGTAGAAATAAATATTTGAATCATGAGTTAAAAAAATCTAAAATTTCATTTTTGTATTTCTGCAATTGTACAGATACCCCTTTAACTGTTCTTCTGAGAAACAGGCTCAGGGACTTGGGTAGAAATATGTGGATCGCCTACAAATGTGGTATAGAACAGTGAAGAAGCATTTACATTTAAATACATTAAGACATTTCTGGAAAACTGTGTGTGTTGTGAAAATGTAACACGACTCAACCACTACAAGAAAATGAACCCTTTAGTTGGCAGCATATGAAGACTCATCTAGTGTGATGTTTAAAAGCCATACTCCCACATGATAAATATTCATTTGGTAGTTACACAGTCAGCATAAATGATTAAGATGCTGACTGCTGGAGACTTCAGATTTCATCTAGCAAATCGAGGGCACTTCACCCCATGCGACTAGAAATTCTAACTGACTGACACATGAGCTACGTACCCGCATAATATTTTTTTGCCGATTGCCTCACAGCGAGACGACCTCAGACTGTTCCTCATACCGGTGACGAGCCTGTGTGCATTTGTGAGGTTGACCGGCTGGTAGCCTTGTCCAGTCACTTATCTCCTCTGCCCTCAAGCAGGTAGTGATTGACACTAGGCCATCCAATCAGACCCTAGTTCTTCCAATTTGTCTTAAAAAAACAGTACCTTTAAAAAATAATTTGGCTGAGGAAACTATAAATGCACTTTTACTAGTGTCTGAGGTAAATGACAAAGTTAAAAACACACACACATATTTGAGTTTAATATAGTTATATTTTATTTTAATTGTTGACACTGTTCAGGTTGTCGTCGACATCGTTCTGAACCATATAGGCAACACATCAGAAGCACAACAATACACATAGTTAACGAGACACATATAGTTAACGTGACACTTTGGTGGTTGAGAAAAAACGCAGACACAGTGCTGGCTGAAACAAAAACGACTTAAATAAAATGAATATCTACAAAAAAAGCAGACTCAACCAAGGACATAAACAGACTGTGGGACACCAACTGAAACGAAGTAAGGCTCCCAATTTGAGGCCACTCAGGACAGCTGGCTCTAATTGGGAGCCACCAAAACTCAAATGTAGAGATGCCTAGAGGGCTCCATGTTGTCCTGTCCTGTTTGGGTCTCCAGGCCACCATAGAGATGCCTAGATGCCTCCATGTCCTTAGGTCCTGACGTAATGGTACTTATGAAGAATGGGAATTATTAATGACTTTTATTGTACTTGAAGAATTATGGCTAATTAGCATATATATTTGCATGATTCAATACTACAACAAAGGCCACTTCATTTTAATGCTACATGTCTCTCTGAAAACAATAATATAAACTGCAATTTAAAATGTTGATGTGTATATCTTGTAGTTGGTTATTCAAACTGTTTTCCATTGAGTTTTATTAGAAAACCAGAATTGTCCTTTGAAATATGCATCCATATTTAAAGGAGGTGGCAGTTTCAAAGCTGTGATTAAAAAGGTGACTCATTAACACCAGTAACCACCAGTTAAGGTGACTCATTAACACCAACTAACACCAGTTAAGATGACTCATTAACACCAGTTAACACCAGTTAAGATGGCTCATTAACACCAGTTAACACCAGTTAAGATGACTCATTAACACCAGTTAACACCAGTTAAGATGACTCATTAACACCAGTTAACACCAGTTAAGGTGACTCATTAACACCAGTTAACACCAGTTAAGATGACTCATTAACACCAGTTAACACCAGTTAAGATGACTCATTAACACCAGCTAACACCAGTTAAGATGACTCATTAACACCAGCTAACACCAGTTATACAGGTAAAAAATTCTAAACTACATTGGCTGAATCTTTTACTTGATTAATTACTTGTAAGTTCCTGAAAGAAATGTGTCAATTCGGCACTCAAATAGATTGGGTCTCAGCAGAAAGAATCAATCGCTAATCGTAAGGCATATATGTGACAGGCACGGAAAACATAAAGCCAACATTACCGGAAACGTTCTAGTGGAAAGAGATGTTTGAGTGAAAGTAAGAAACTTAACTAAATGAATAAAAAATGGGTGGCGCTTAAAACAGTACCCGTGAGCAGTGTGATTTATTTAACCCGTAACAACATGTCAACATGTAACGAGCAAAAACAGGACCAACAGTCAAACTGTGAGTGAATGTGTGATAATAGTAAGACAAGCATTATCAAATGACCAAAATCCTTCTTGATATCCAGTGTCTGTATTGTCTATCTGGCAACACTGGACTCATAACAACTAGAAGATAAAACACATAACGGTTAGAGTGGCTTGCTGTCTGACACCAGATGAGTAAGAAGAAACTGAAGGAAACCAGGTCAAAGATGGTGAAGCCAGATGGATAAGATAGTAGGAACTAAAAGGAGACAGGAGTTATCAGAAGAGGAGGAAGAAAAGGAACGAGCAGAAGGAGGTAAGACGGGAAGGGAGGAATGGTTGCATGAAGACCAAATCTTTAGTGCAGTATCTCTAGCAGAATGCGTTTGAAGTCTCCTCCACACTCAGAACTCAGAGCGTCTTTCAGAGGAACATCATACTTCTCCAGGTACATCTCCTTAATGGTTTCCAGGTCAAACTGTTAAACAATTTCAAGCATTTATAAAAAGTATTATTATAATTATAATAATTATAATAACAAGGTGATACCCAAATGTTTGCGTAATACACTCATTTAAGTAATAGCAGGCAATTCAGTCAAGTAGAACGCGTAGCTAATACAATTATCCGCATTAGAATATGAACATTTGTAATTACTGTACACATCCTGTTACTTCCAGCCTAGGGGAGGTCATACCTCTGAGCGTCCCACAATCACGCGGATGAGGGTGTCCTCATCTGTGCCCGCCCCTTTCATGGCCGCGTTCAGGCGACGGGCGAAGAAGAGCTGGGGGTTTTTGGCACATCTCACTGGTGAGAAAGAGAAACGGGTCTAGTGTTTACTCAGTACAAAACGAAAATGCTAACGTAGATGTATTCACTCAATACATTTTTCATACATCAGTCAATATATAAATTCAGCCTGAATACTTTCCCAATGCCTTGTGTCTCCTTTTGAAGTTGACCGTATAATTCTCTGGGAGAAATAATTTGTTATCTGCAGACATTTGTTGAATTAAAATCCTTGTGTGTGGTATTTATTCTGTTCCATAATATACACGGCCATCACCTCCACTGTAGCCAGCCAGCTTAGCCAGCCGCCTCATGACACAAAAGAGAAGCTGACCAGCTCAGAGCCTCATATAATGACTTAACCCCCAGTTGAGCCCTTTTATTTGCTTCTACAATGCGGTTGTGTCAAACACGTGTGCCTGTGAACACAACGTACCCAGGGTCACATGTAGTAAGCCCTTTTACAATGCTGTTGTGTCAAACACGTGTGCCTGTGAACACAACGTACCCAGGGTGATGTAACATTCCTTTAAAGTCCCGGTGACCTCATCATCGATGGCGTCCAGGATGTCCGTCCCGGAGAGCTGGGGAGAACAAACAGGACAGTCAACAAAAATGCTAATCCGTATGTCCCTGCACTGTGTGTGTGTGTGTGGAATAGTATATGAAACAATTGGATTTTCCACACACTGCAAATGGCTTGCAATTTTTGACAGAATAGGTTACTGATATTATGTTCCACAGTCGACTGATTTGATCTACAAAAATGGACTACACAAGCCTTTCGCCCGTTGCCTCAGACGTTCTCCACATACCTGCTCATAGACTTTAAAGGTGGCCTGTAGTTGCAGGTAGTTCCTGTGTGTCAGGATGTAACTGAAGGTTGACTCGTCCGTCCCAAAGCGACCCTCGCCCGCCTGGAAGTGACGAAGGCCAGAAAACACACGCGTGACTTATGTTAAATCGGGGACTTTCACATGGTCAGAACTGCAATCAACTGCACGTTTTCTCCACTCAACTGTAGTGATTTATTCTGATTATGGTGAACCAGAAGTGGTGAAGTCCCGTTTCCAACACATCGTGTCATCATTAAATTATTTTGGTTGTCAAATCTTGGCCAGGACTCCCTGGCAGAAAAGTTATTGTAACTCAATGGGACTTTCCTGGTTAAATAAAGGTTAAATAAAAAAATAAAAAATAAAAAAATGCAGCTTCAACCGAGATGTTACTTTCGCTTTCCATCTCCATTCCATCACTGACCAGATGCTGTAATTGCTGGTCAATCTGCCACCCAGAAGGGGTTAATGATAACTAGACAAATATAATCGTGGAACATTGAAAGAGACCAGAGCTCACCTCAACCAGAGCTCACCTCAACCAGAGCTCACCTCAACCAGAGCTCATCTCAACCAGAGCTCACCTCAACCAGAGCTCACCTCAACCAGAGCTCACATCAACCAGAGCTCACATCGACCAGAGCTCACATCGACCAGAGCTCACCGCGAACAGAGCCCACCGCGAACAGAGCCCACCTCAAACAGAGCCCACCTCAAACAGAGCCCACCTCAAACAGAGCCCACCTCAAACAGAGCCCACCTCAAACAGAGCCCACCTCAAACAGAGCCCACCTCAAACAGAGCCCACCTCAAACAGAGCCCACCTCAAACAGAGCCCACCTCAAACAGAGCCCACCTCAAACAGAGCCCACCTCAAACAGAGCCCACCTCAAACAGAGCCCACCTCAAACAGAGCCCACCTCAAACAGAGCCCACCTCAAACAGAGCCCACCTCAAACAGAGCCCACCTCAAACAGAGCCCACCTCGAACAGAGCTCACCTCAAACAGAGCAGTTGCGTCCTGCTCGGAGAGGCCTTCGTCCACATCGTAGCCCTCATCCCTGTTTGCCTATCAGAGCAAATAAAGTGGGCAAGGTGTGGTGAGAAAGAGGAGGTACATTAGAGAGGACAATACTGAACAAAAACAATACGGAGGGTTTTGGGAGGGAAAACACTTGATTCTTATTGTGATTCTATAAATTATGCCGTCACTTTGGAAGTTATAGTGCAAACTTGACAGGAATTAGCACAACATTTGTAAGTATATGTCAAACAGCACGAGCACTTAGTAGCAACCACCCTGTTCACCTGCAGTAGGGAGATTAAAAGGTTTCTGACATCTCCGCTGGTGTCGTCCTCAATGTCAGACTCCAAGTCACGTTCGTTTACTGGAGAGGAAAAACAGGTCACACTGTAGAAGCTACGTTCATGAGACAACATGGTTTTAAATAGTGGACAATAATACGTTTCTGCTGTAATGCAATGAATCTCTATGGCTGAAAATACTTACCTTGAGCATAAGCCTCATGGCAGCTCAGGATCTCCTGTTAAGACAGAAACAGGGGAATTAAGATGTTATTACAGTTATATACATAACAAGATGTTATTACAGTAATATACATAACAAGATGTTATTACAGTTATATACATAACAAGATGTTATTACAGTTATATACATCACAAGATTTTATTACAGTTATATACATAACAAGATGTTATTACAGTTATATACATAACAAGATGTTATTACAGTTATATACATAACAAGATGTTATTACAGTTATATACATAACAAGATGTTATTACAGTTATATACATAACAAGATGTTATTACAGTTATATACATAACAAGATGTTATTACAGTTATATACATAACAAGATGTTATTACAGTTATATACATAACAAGATGTTATTACAGTTATATACATAACAAGATGTTATTACAGTTATATACATCACAAGATGGTATTACAGTTATATACATACCAAGATGTTATTACAGTAATATACATAACAAGATGTTATTACAGTTATATACATCACAAGATGTTATTACAGTTATATATATCACAGTATCTTTATATAACCAAATGATAACAACTATCCCATTCAGAATGAGCCTGAATATTTATAAAGGAGACCCTATTGGTTCATGGTCCACTAACAGCCCACCTGATTGGTGCAGGTGCACAGGATCTCCACTAGGACGGCCTCGTCAGTGCCCGCACCTTTCATGGCATTCCTCATCTCCTTGGCATAGTAGATGTTCGGTGGGTCTAGCATGGCCACGATGGCCTTCTCAAAACTACCACTCAGCTCCTTCTTTAAGACCTCCTCCAACTCCTTCATGAAGATAGACAATTAACAAACATAGCACACAAGACAACCTCAAGACGTGTCCACTGGTCCACACTCTGGTGGTCTGGTACTGTTCCATGTTCCACTGCAGACCGGAGTTCAATGACCGCATCTGGATTATCTGCAGTGACGCTTCTCTTTATCTACTGTACTTCAAATATAATGTAATATTACCCTCCCCGACACCAAAACATAAGAAATATAATTGCCTTTATAATATAAATCCCAATATTGCTAGCTTAACTAGTTTGTATTTGCAGGACGTGAGCGCATTGCAGTCACCCAACCGACCACAAGGGGTCACTAGAGCTAGATGAAACAAGACCGCCCTGTCCAGAATCCTACCCCTCCACTCCAGATGATGCTAAGCCAATTGGTGCCTAATCTACTGCTTCTAAATAATTAATGAAAATACGGTGAGGTAAAAGTACATTTTGGTCATCTTTCTACTCCAATGCATTTCAAAAACACCAGCTAAGTGGATGCTGAAAGAAAAACTGCATAATTGCATACACATGCACATCATATTAAATTCCCTATGTTCGTTTGGGGGTATGCATCTTGTGATACAAACAGTCACTGTCCCTTCCCTATTAAATCTTAGTTGGATGAGAAATAACTCACATCGTCATATTTGTCAAAATATGCTTGTTTGATTTCCATGCGCTGTGCTGATGAACGATTGGCCAGGATCTCAATGATGGCCTCCTCATCAGTCCCTGTGGAGAGCAATCAGAAAGACAAGATAAAATACAACTAATGAAGTGAAAATAAGCAATGCATTAGCCAATTGAATTATCTCGATACTAGATCTGATCAACTCCGTATTTAGTCACAATAAAGTGAAGTATTTGTTGTGATTTTCACTATAGGTCACTTAAGGGCATTTATGGATTGCATGGTTACCAGGGATACTTGACGTGATGTACAAATGAATAAATACTACCCAATAAAAGGCAATGTTTTGAAAGAATACTATTATTTTTTCGGCGTCAGCATTTCTGATCTTCAACTATCACTTCTAATCAGGGACCTCTGTGGCCAATCAGTGACAAGGATTAATTAAGTCATTAGAAAAACACCAGTACTGTGAACTTCAAGAGTATATAATCAGAACCCTATGTCCCTTTTGCCCGAAATGAACACATAACTCAAATATTCTGATATATTTGAACACATTGAGACAAGCATTATACTGACATTAAGCACTTGAATGAAACATTAACATTTTATAGAGTAGGAATACCTACCCAAACCTTTGCAGGCTTTGCGAATGGCCTTGATATCGGCAACAACATCAAACTCCTCATAGGGGGTGATGGTGGGCTGTGGGGGACATGAAATAGATCAAAACCAGGATGACAAATCACAATATGACGGCCTAATGACATATACACATGCTAGTATGCATGCAGCATCATATATGACACATCAGTGCCCTCTACAGCAGGCTGTTATGTAGATACAAGGTGACATCTAAGGGTCCTTCATGTTAGGCTACATATCCCACTGTTCTCAGACCAAGAAGGGGCGCAGTCTCCATGAGCTGAGTCATACTGACATTCCCGACTCCAGCTTCCTCACCCCACCCCACCCATGTCCGCACTCCCTCCCTCCCCCTCTCCCTATCCAAACACAATGCAGCAGTATTGATCACAGTGAGGTCGAGCGTTTCTGAGAAATTCCAGAGAGAAGCCCACTCAAGATGTATGCAACATTAACAACAGGTTCGGATAAAGTGCGTGTATTAAATTATTCTCCACTTGCACACAAAAAACATGAAGGCTCGGAAGGATGCTCCTCAAATCTGATACATTTTTCATTTTCACATATATTAACAATTATTTGGGGAAAAAACAAGAGTAAAGTGAAACCAAAGTAATTTTTGCCAAATTGTTTCGACGTTCTTAAAAAATAACAATTGTTATTTATGTTTTTTTGGAAGACAGTGTCGCAGGCTATATAGTGTGTTGATTCGGATGGTCGTAAACGCGCACTTCAGAACGATCTTAGTCGACTCATGCATTTGCTATTAGTCTATTCTTTACCTCTGAGCAAGAAAACCATTATCAATAATAACATTTTCAGATTTGACACTTACTTGTACGTTGCCCATGTTGTACGGGTGTTTTCAATGAAGCGAAATATTAATGTCCCGTGTCGGCCTCTGTCCTATAGGAGTTCTGCCCTCACTAAGTGGGTTTGGTACACAGGCGCTCTGGACCCGCCCAGCTACTGCGTATGATGACGTAATCCGCACTTATCCAATTAGGCTTTTGAAGACGCCTTTACTGTACACATCTAGTGTAATTCTCCTATAGTGTTTATTTGACATTAACAATGTGTGATTTAATCGATTTAATGCCAGGAATCTTTTTTATCGGGGTGTGAATCTCAAGAATAATCGACGAACCTTTTATTTCTAGTTGAAATGAACTATTTAATGAATCCAAACAATCAATCAGAATTTGCCATTGCTCTAATCAATATGTCACTTCCAATAGTTCTCAGTCAACTGTTGTGCAAATATAGTACCTTTTAAAATATAACAAATACTACATAGGCTGGCAAAAATATATCGAAATAATGCAACATCACCTACTGTGTTAACGTTCAACAAAACCTTACAGTTGGTGATGATATTTGGCCAATACAATAATTTGTTATATCTTTGGGGTATAATTCTTTGTATTTTCTATTAAAATAGATTATATCCTACTGAACAAAATAGAACAAAACTTTAAATCCTAACCATAATTTGTAGACAAAGAAAAACACTTTTTGTAGACAAAGACTTCTGTTGTTTATTGTTGGAACACAAATAACTCCAGCCCACAGTCCCTCTGAATTTGTCTGAAACTCAGTACTGACCAAATGCTTCTCTGAGTCAACGTGTTCATGGGATAGGATCTATTCTGACCGGTAACATTCACTGACACACATTTAAATACATAATGTAAAGTCTCTACATATTAAATGGTATAACAACACAAGTTGTATTCTTTGATATGGGCAGCATACATTGTAATGATGCTTTGACAGTTAGGTAATTATCTCAAACTGTGCAACTTCAAACCAGCGTAGATAGGGGAGACCAGGGACATTTGTAACATATGGGACGGTTGTAACACATTGCATTTCTCCAAACACAATCAAGCTTAAATGGTTACACACACTTGCAGTATATCACAAAAGTGAGTACACCCCTCACATATTTGTAAATATTTGATTATATCTTTTCATGTGACAACCCAGAAGAAATGACAATTTGCTACAATGTAAAGTAGTGAGTGTACAGCTTGTACTGCAGTGTACATTTGCTGTACTGCTGTATTTAAAAAAAAACATAAATTGTAAGACTCAGACATTCTGTCCCTCTCTATGCCAGTGTTGGCACTTCCCCCTGTCAGCAGGGAGAGGGAGTAATTATGCACTATTCAAGTCACCTGTGTTTTGTTCCACACCTGTATTCTGTTGGGTCGTTAGTCCCTGTATTTAAGGTACGTGGGTTGTTGGGATTTACATTTGGTTGTTTTCATTGTAATGCTGGTTTGTTTGCATTTTTGAGTTTACGTTCCATGTCTTTTAGTTATTGCTGTTTAAGAATGATCCCCTGACGGATCCTTGGTTTTGTGTTCTAGGTTAAGTTCTCCGTTATAGTGTCTGTCTTGCCGTTGGGAGAATAAAACCTTATTCCTTAAAAGCAAACTCTGCGCATGTGTCCACATTCTCCATCTGAGCCCGAGAACGTTACATAAATGTATTGATTCAGTCGTTGAAACATGAAGTTTGTAATATTGCAAATTGGCTATTCCAATGTAAATGTTTTTTGATTTTAAAGGAAAAATTGCAAAAACTCGTTCAACTGCCCCTGGTCTTCCCTACTTGGACAACACAATGTCAAATGATTCAAACCACTGCTTATAATGGCTGTTCAATTTATGTATCCACTTTGGGATTTCATCCTCTGCTTCTAATCTTCACAGACCATATGCACATATGAGCCAAAAGATTACAGCTGAAGCCAATAACGTTCATCATGCTTTTACAAGGGCACAGGTCAAGGTCTGGGTAGGTTATAGGGGATGTGAAGGATCAGTCCTCGTATTGTAAGTAGCCTATCAGATGCAGGAGTGGGAAGGAATGGACAGGAATGGGCAGGAATGGGCAGCACCACAAGCCGGGAGCACCCGTTTCCGAGATACTCTGACATAGCCGTCTGGCCATAAAGATTTGGCCTGGTCAAAGTTGCTCAGGTTTTTCGCTTTGCCAATTGTCCTGCAACAAAATATGTTTGTTTGTTTTCCATCTATCCTACTCAGACCTTGACATATGCCCTTAGGAGATGATCACCATAATTTGCTTCTATTATGACTGGGCATAAAGTTTTGTCTGAATCAGTGAATATCGACATTCAGGAGGCTATGACGTCGACACAATGTAGGCGTATCACCAGCAGGGGGCAGTGTTGGTCTAAAAATGTGACAGTAGCTATCCTCTCCAGACCAAACAGGGTAATATTACAAAACAAGATTCATGACTCACGCAATACAAAGACTTCTACTTTTACCACTTCCCATAACAAAAAAGATACAATTAGCTTCAAGGCAGTAAAAAATAATCCAGAAAGCATAAACATATGCATAAACTGTGGATTTCTTATGGCCTAAACATGTCATGTAATGTTATCTTTTTGAACGATTCTCATTGCAACCTTAAGCAATATTTTCACTTGACTGATTTTTTCACTGTTGCTTATTGATGTTCTAGTATTTTGTCATCAGCGATTGTGATAATTCTCAGATAATGACTTCCTGTAATGATATTTTAGCGTTGTATTTTTGATGTATCACATCATCATTCCCTGGTACAAGAGATTGGATGTGGTTTTGCTGTATGACGCCCACAAGCCAATCTATAAATAGAAAGGTAAGCCAAGTGCATCTTTGCCAGATCAGTATCGGGGGTAAGGATGTTTTTGAGAACGTAAGACAGGCAGTGCAAACCATCTTACAATATATTACTTTTGGGGAAACATGCATACATCCTAAAACTCCTTTTTGCAAACTGGCCTATAGTAAATTAACATAAAAACAATACATTCGTTAACTTAATGATACGAGCCATGAAACATGTCAGTTAGACCGAAGGTTGCAGATTTTTTACATCTGGACAAACATTGGATTTTAAAGAGAAATGGGATATGGAGATAATGAATTTGGTGGCGAAATTATGGCGTGGAAATTTAACAAGTCATAACTTTACTAGTAGCACAGGAGGGAGTTCGGAAAGAAGATGAGATATATCCAAACATGTTGCTTGTTGTTGAAAATAGAACTTAGAAAATAAACGTATACTATATTTAGCGCTTCCAGTGCGTGAGTTGGAAAAAAACATAGAAATACTTCTTCAGAGAACCTTAAGACTTTAGTTTTTCTTTATGTGTGTCACGTAATCCATGGGCGAAGTGCACAAAAAGAGCCAAGGGCCGAGGAGAACCATTCATGGTCATTTATTATTAATAAACAAATAAAACACGACAACAACGAGCGGCTACACAAAACATGAACTGTAATTGAAATAAAACTGTGCATAGCTGGCGACTTACTAAACATAAAAAACAGCCATCCCTGGTGTGTGTGTAATGAAACCAAACAGCCACCTAAACGGAACTTGCCGTGTGCACCCCACTAACAGCCCCGTGTGGACCACCACAACTTCTGACAGTGTGTATGATTTTGTCTCTCTGGTGTCTTCTGGGGGAACATTAGGATGTCGGTGGTGTCTTCTGGGCTAACATTATGATGTCGGTCGTGTCTTCTGGGGGAACATTATTATGTCGGTGGTGTCTTCTGGGGGAACATTATTATGTCAGTGGTGTCTTCTGGGGGAACATTATTATGTCAGTGGTGTCTTCTGGGGGAACATTATTATGTCAGTGGTGTCTTCTGGGGGAACATTATTATGTCAGTGGTGTCTTCTGGGGGAACATTATTATGTCAGTGGTGTCTTCTGGGGGAACATTATTATGTCAGTGGTGTCTTCTGGGGGAACATTATTATGTCAGTGGTGTCTTCTGGGGGAACATTATTATGTCAGTGGTGTCTTCTGGGGGAACATTATTATGTCAGTGGTGTCTTCTGGGGGAACATTATTATGTCGGTGGTGTCTTCTGGGGGAACATTATTATGTCGGTGGTGTCTTCTGGGGGAACATTATTATGTCAGTGGTGTCTTCTGAGAGGAACCTTATAATGTCGCTGGTGTCTTCTGGGGGAATATATGTTGCAGGTGGATCCAAATGGGTGCCTTACCAGAGCCCATTTTTTATCCCCACCTGTTTTTGTTCAGTTGTCAGCAATTTATTTGTAATATTTGTTCTTGCTTGAGCAGTTTCAGGTTGTTAGGTAGGGAATAATACAAATTAGAGTCTCATCCAGGATACATTCATTAAACCTATACAGTGGTTGCATGTCTGGGCTGAAGATTAATGTTTCACGATAACAGAGCCTAGACAACATTAGTGTGTCTCCAGAAGAAGCATATCATTTTCTCAGAGCTCTATTCTGTCTGTCCTGAGCTGCCTCCTCTGCATCTCCAGGTCCTTTATTCTCATCACATGCGCCACCTACTTTGCTTCGTCGAGCTCGTCTCCTTCCTCCGAGCAGCAGCTGAGGAGCTTCTCAGACAAGGTGTTGACAGGGTGCAGCCAGCGCCGCCGCTCCCACCACTGTGCTGGGGGGGGCACCAAGAATAGCCTAATGAAAAATCTATCATCATAGTCATAATAATTATAATGCCGATATTATTTCAGTATAGACATATTTTTAGGCGCTTTTTAGGGATGTTTATAAAAACCGGACGGAACAAGAGTATTTAATTGCGCTTGAACGTAACCATGGTGACCCCCCCAAATACTGACTCAACTTCCCAAACTCAGTGGTCCGGTGGATTGCGCGGCGCCGGACCAAGTTTGATAGTAGGATGTCCATTTTTGGGGGAAATGGCCCCCAAAAGACAGCAGGAGTCAGAATCAGAGAAAAGACAGAAGAAAAAACTGCAAAAACAACGTTTTTTTCTGGGGTTGTTTGGGGGGGCATCATAAAGGAATCATGCTTAGAACACCAACATGGCTAACAGCAGTACTGGGGGTAGCTGCAAGGGGGCGGGGGCTGAATAATGGGCGAAATATGCGGAATAAATCCATTACGGACTAAATGCATCGATTTTGTTATTTATTGGGCATGTTTGGCTACCACTAGAACTGTCTCACTTGTGTTTATTGGGCATGTTTGGCTACCACTAGAACTGTCTCACTTGTGTTTATTGGGCATGTTTGGCTACCACTAGAACTGTCTCACTTGTGTTTATTGGTGATTTAACAGCAGCAAAATTAATTCTAAAGTATACAAACATCTTATTTGCTCAGAGCTAAACATAGGCCTCAAAACCCATAGGACTTTAGGTTGCAGCAGAACAATAAACACAAATTGCACCGTAGAAGAATCCAGCACTTGGAGATGTCTATGGGTTGCAGGCATTTTCCAGACCGTTTTTTTGAAAACATTTTTGGACATCCATGGGATCTTCGAGGGCAGATGTCAGGTGTCTATTCTGTAGACACCCCAGCAGGTGTCAGGTGTCTATTCTGTAGACACCCCAGCAGGTGTCATTTCTGTAGACACTCCAGCAGGTGCCTTTCTGAAACCTATTATTCAACACCACCACCTTTTTAATAGTAAGCAAGTTAGGGAATGTAACAAATCGGGGGCTCGTCTGGAACGCTATGTCTTTGTAGTACCCCAAGCACTTTTCAAGGCACAGAGACAAACATACATTAGTAGTGAGTTTTATATAAATATTTATTGCAGGTTTTGGGGAAATGTATGTATGTACATGCGTTTACAACAGAACACAATAATATAAATGTACAATATAAATATCCCCATATGGATGCAACGGTTTGTCACGAAGCGTTATAACAACCATACAACAGTGGTACAAGTTCACTCTACAAACAGTTTGTCTGACAGAGCAGGGTTTGCAAAGAGCAGTGAGACTAATATGTTTATTGCCGTGCAGAGGCAACGTAGCTTTAGTGTAACAAGATACAACATAATTGCAGAATTCATTGGCTGGATCTTAAAAATAGAAAAAGAATATGAAACACGATATGTCCGATACAGAATGTTGAACTAGGAATATGACCAGTATTTCATGGCTATTGAAAGGTACCTCAATCATGACAATAAAGGTGCATGTTTTTTCATGCAATTCCAGTGATGAGACACAAAACAATATGTAGATATGTTCAAGCAGGAAAGCACACAACTGCCACACATACTGTGTGGCATCCAGGGCGACTGACGCTAGATTTCGTTCATGACACGTATGTAGTTGCATTTAGAAAGCGACCAAAAGTATCTTTGTTAACTTTAAATACAACTAATGTGAAATCTGCAGGCAAAAAAGTGCATCATTTTTGGGCATAATAAGGGCATCATTGGTGTCATAGTTGTACTTTTATATTTTGCATTATGGCGGGATATCTTAGCTGTCCATCAAACCCTGCTAAAGTCAAACCAAAAGGGGTTTTGATTGAGATTTAAATTAATGATCGGATGTTATCTGACAAAAATTCACTGGAAAGGTATTGATTTCAAATAATAAAGCGTTGATAACAAAACAAAAAAAGGAGTGCACATCTGTTTAAGATATACAGACCACATCTGTCTGGCATTCTTTGCCTTTTGCCTGTTTCATGGGAGCCCATAAAAGAAATTGCATACAAGAAAAAATAAAAGTCAATATTGTGATGTATGGGCTAACAAACAAGAATTCACAGTTGATGCACTCATTTATGCTTTGTAGGGTCAACATTGCAAAACGGGACAAATCTAATAGGATTTAACAATGAAAATACGGCTACAATATTTTATGCAGTGATCCTATCTTCAAATAAATTCACATGGAAAGCTTAAAGCTTGTTGTTTCATGGTTGAAGTTGCATTTAAGTTGTGAAGAACAAAGCAATGTAAACTCGAACACTTTCACTACCAAATGTTTCGGATGAAAGCTGATGAATAGACACATAATCTGTTTGTTTTTCAGTGCTTTGCCACATGCTACAATAATTAGAAAAACCTGTGCTTGAAAAATAAATGTCAGTTCTATTTTACCGACATGCAGCATATTTGACAGGTCGGGACCAAATAAAGTTGACAAACTGCTTTTTCAGGTTGTATATCCTCATTAACAGTAGGTACTCTGTGTGCACTCATGTCTCTTAATTACGTCTTGAAAGTAATATGTTTTGCACAATCCACAATGTCCTAAATTATGGCTTCAGTTACCGGTGCACCGTGATTCATAATTAACATTATGCAATTTCCCAACAATAAACACACTCTGTGAATTTACAGTCCAGAACTTCACATAAAACGGTAAAGGTGCAGGATATACTGAAAGGAAAGACAAAATGGCGGCTATATGATCAACCAGGTCTTTACAGAAACAGACTGGTTCTCCAGATATGTTCCTGGATGAACCAGTCTCACAGAGAATGTTGACAAGAATCAGGTCAGTGTCACACAACAAATACAAGTACATATTTAATGTGTTGACGAGTGTTGACAAAACCTGCCAAAACGCGTACAGCAAATATACAAGCGAATAATGCTGACTTAAGATTTCTCTACTTTGAGTTGCATACTTGCACAACTAACTACACAACGTCTTCTTCTTAAATTAATACTTCTTTTGGAATGATTTAACAAACAGTAGTGTCATGTTGTTTATTCACAAAATTACTTTCACACCACAGGCAACTTGTTCAGAGCAAAAGGTTTCCATACACATCTCTTCTACCTCTTCTATCTACAACCATTTCCCGAGCATTTGTGTCCTAAATGAAAACATTTACAGTCCATCAAGTTTATTATCATGCAGTTTTCTCCAAACCACTGTCTTCATAATCCCAAGGGCAGACATCAACCTTATTGGCAGTGCTCACTGGTTGTTTAAAATCAGTACTCAAGTGGTTTTCCTTTACTGGCGAAGTCTTAGTTTGTACTAGACTAGTGGGCGGGCCCTCTGCCTCCAATGGGCACGCTTCTGCCCTCTTGTTCTCCGACGCCTCCGGGTATCTAGTCGAGCTCCTCCGTCTCCCGGACGACACCACAGCAACCGGGCAGCCCTCCGAGGTCTGACTTACGCGCCGTTTTTCGGAGGCACGGCTGGAGGAGCTTCGTCTCTCCTTGCTCTTTGACCCCTGTGGTTTCTCCTCCTCCCTGTTCCGTCCAGCTTTCTCTCGCTCACTCCTCTCTCCTTTATCTTTAGAGGAGCACGAGCCTTTTCGTTTTCGCTTGGAGTGAGACGTGGGGCTGGAGCAGGTCCCGTGGACGGGGGAGGGCAGGGATGGGGCTTCGTTGTAGTCCCAAGGACAGATGTCCACCATCAGAGTGGGAGGCTGCAGCAGACTGCCTGTGGATTTGGAGTAGTCTGAGTGGAGGACCTTCGGCTTTCCATCGGTGGGTGTGACACTCTTCTTACGTCGCATTCTCTCCGGGGAAATAGAGTCCGAATCGCCGCCCAACACTGGCTGCTCCTCAAAAGCCCAGGGACAACCCTCTGGTTTGAGCGTCAATGAAGATCTCGGAGACCTGGGCTTCCTCGTTTCCCTGGCCTCGTCTTGCTCGGCCGCCGTGTCCCTGGAACGACGCCGGCCTTTTGGCGACTGCCCCGTGGCCTTCTGGGGCTTCTGCTGGGTGCGACAGCCCTTGGCGCTGCCCGTGCCGACACTGCCGTGGACGGTGGTGGTCTCTCCAGGAGCGATGGACACGTGCTTCTGGGCTTTACCCTCCAAGGGGGTCGTGGGCTCCTCCACGTCCCAGGGGCACACCTCGGAGAGGTCATACAGGTTCCTGGTCGGTTCTGTGTTGATGGATGGCTGGCTTCCGCTCACCTGCTGCTTCATAATGCCCATCTTGCCCATGGGCGTCTTAGAGTACTCCACAGACTGGCTGATGATCATCTTCGGGTAACACGACATCTCGTCCGTCTCGTTCACCTCAGACAGATTCCTCCCCTCGGGAGCTTTGTTTGCTTGCTTGCCGGCGTCCTCTGCACTTTGAGTCTTGCTGTTGTGCCCGGGCATCTTCTCTTTGGCACTGGTGATGACGCTCAGAGACTTTTGCATGATGGAGGTTCTCAAGTGGACTGGCTTCTTTTCCACTGGGAAGTTGTGCGCGCTGGCCGACTTGCAAACCAATGGCACGGACTCTGTGGATTCCACCTGATCCACCTTCGGTGCGGGCTCCGGAGACCTTTTCACCTGCCTCCTCATGAGGGATCCCAGCAAGGAGCCTTCGCCAGCTGTCATTTTGTCACCCCCTGCGCCCACCACACCGGGAGCTTCCTGCCCTGGGTCACAGACATGGTCGTAGCTGTGCGACTTCTTCAGAGCTAAGACCTTGTTCTTTAGCGAGTCCTCCCTGGGCTTGTGGACCGTGTGGGACGGGTCGAAGGGGTTCCGTCGGAGGGTGCTCCGGTTGCTCCCGTGCTCGCTGCCATCGCGGTCCTCTCGGCTGCCGTGGCGATGCATGCTGTCCGGGATCTCCGTAATGCGCCTCATGAGGGAACGACCCAGGCCTTTCTTGGAGCTCCGCTTCTTCTGCAGGTGAGGGTTGTTGGCTAGCATCTTCTTGCGTTTGTAGACCTCTAGTTGGGCATAGAGCTTCTTGAGCTCATCCTGCAACGTGCGTCACAGAGAGATTGGTGAGAACGAAAAACTGTAGAAAAAGACAAAAATTACCCAGCTTCTAAACTATGAGTTTTCTCGGATTGGAGTCAATTTCATTTCAACACATATACTTAACCAAAATTCGATTCAGACTATTTCAATGTCCAAAGCTTTGGAGAAGTACAATGTAAAAGTCGGTGTGCATCTTGAATTGACAGACTCCAACCCAACTCCACTCCAGAATTTATGAAACGGAGACATAAAGGGGGCGGGCTCACTCGTATGTCTTCTGGGTCCAGGCTGTGTTCGCTCCAAGCTGAGGTAATGCTGCTGTTGAGATATGACCCAGACCGGCCCATGTCCAGCTCCTCCTCATAGACTTCTGTGGCAATGTCATCCCTCGCCTGAGTTCCTGTGGATAGAAACTGACAAGACGGGGGCCGGGGGGGCAGACCGTGTTAAGGGAGTGTTGTGACATCAATTGAAATGTTATTGTGCACTTCTCTACACATCTTGACAGAGTAAAATGTTGTCAATTTTTTTTGACATTTCTGAGCAACATAATTTTAATAGATGTTTTATTCTCGCCTCAATGAGTGCCACGATGCACTTTTTCCCACACATTGTTACTTCACAGACTTGTTCTATTAAAAATTGGTTGACAGTTCCCCCCTCATCAATCTGCACACAATGCCCCACAGAGAACAAGCAAAAACAGGTTTGTCGAATTTTCTGTATGTTCATTAGAGATATCACATTAAGATAAGTATTCAGAGCACTTTACTCGTAGTAGTTTGTTTTTGCACCTTTTGCAGAGATGACAGACATGATTTTGACTTTTGGCCATAGTTGCTACAAGCTTGGTACACATGGAGTTTCTCCCGTTACTCGTTTTTTCTTCGACATTCAACATGGGACCTTATATAGACAGGTGTGTGCCTCTCCAGAGCATGTCTTATCATTTAACCACAGGTGGACTCCAATCAAATGTAGGAACATCTCAGTGATAGAACAAAAAAAAGCAACAGAGCAAAGGAACTGAAAACTTAATTAATTGTAAACGTCATTAAATGTAATAATACCTTCACAAATGCAATGTTGAGTAGCTAAAATTAAAAGATTAAAAAAGAATAATAATAACAACCGTAGTATTTAAACAGGAGTACCATATTTATTGTATGATGCGGCATAAAGTTGTCATGGTTCCCTCCCTCTGTCCCTCTCTATGCGGGAGTTGGCACTCCCCCGACCAGCAGAGAGAGGGAGTAATCACAGACATTCTAGACACCTGAGTTTTTCCCACACCTGGGTTCAGGTTTTCATTAGTGTCCCTATTTAGTTCTGTGCTTATCAGTTGTTTAGTGTCGGGACATTAATTCAAGGTATGTGGTGTTTAGGATTTTAGTTGTGCTGTTATGATTTAATGCAGGAGTGTTTGCATGTTGTTTAGACCAAGTTAGAGTTGGTAATGTGAACATTCAGTTTTGTTGTTGATGGGTTGGGTTTTATGTATACCGGGTTATTTGCACGTTCTGGTTTATGTTCCTTGTGTATGAGTTTCCTCTGTCTGATTTTGTGTTTTGTTAATTCAAGTTCCCAGTTCTTGTGCCTGTCTTGCCTGTCCTGGATGAATAAAACCCATTGTAAAGAACAAGTTCTCTGCGCTTGTGTCCTCTGTCGGCTTGAGAGCCGAACCCTGACAAAAGTACTGTCAAATAAAGTGTCAAATGATCAAACTAGAATGTTAATAATTAATGACCATATTTGTGAGGTCCTTTTTTGTTTCATAAGTGAAAATCATGTTGGACATTTTAAAACACACAACTAGTTTTACATCTATTTTCCAACACTGGGGCTCTGAAATTAAGATCTGACATATATACTGTTCATGCGTAAAGAAGAAACAGAGCAGGGTTACCTTGGGAACAAGCAACAGTCCCAATGTCACTGTCACAGTCAGGTGTGTGTGAGAAAAGACCAACATGAGCATCCAGTCTGGGTGCCACAGAGGGGCGAGAGTGAACCTGCAAAAGACAGAGCAACAGTCAATCTCCATGACTCTCTTATCTTGGTAAAACAGAGGGCATTCTATCCTTCCTGAGACAGGGAAACGCATACGGCGCGTCACGCAAGGTCACAGGAAACAGAGTTAGTGTTCTGTCATTCCGCGAGTGACAGTTGGCTTTTAGATATGAGGTAAGGAGATGTCCATGAGATTCTCCATTGATAGGTTAGTGAATAACATCCTCTTACCAGAGGAAGGAGCGACATGTTCCAGGTTCTCTCTGTATGACTGTAAACTGTGTGGTAACAGGATGTACACAAACCCAAAGCACCGCTTTGTACAGAAGCTCGGGCTGCTAACATTACAGGCTCGATATGAAACATTCTACGGGACATTATGAAGGTTTGGTTGTTTACAAGGAATGATATACATGAGGTAACAGATCCACAGAGGTGGTGGGACACTGAGAATGGATACATGAGGTAACAGATCCACAGAGGTGGTGGGACACTGAGAATGGATACATGAGGTAACAGATCCACAGAGGTGGTGGGACACTGAGAATGGATACATGAGGTAACAGATCCACAGAGGTGGTGGGACACTGAGAATGGATACATGAGGTAACAGATCCACAGAGGTGGTGGGACACTGAGAATGGATACATGAGGTAACAGATCCACAGAGGTGGTGGGACACTGAGAATGGATACATGAGGTAACAGATCCACAGAGGTGGTGGGACACTGAGAATGGATACATGAGGTAACAGATCCACAGAGGTGGTGGGACACTGAGAACAACTTCAAATCAAACAGCAGCTTGAAGACAGATGATTGACTCCAGCCTCCATCACAAATCAATCAGGGCAGCATCTCTCTCTGCTCTTTAATGAGTGTTTGTGTCATAAGCCTGTGTCGCTATAGTGACCCAACGGGTAAATATTTCTGGTACTGGTGTGGCCACTTCAGATTACGTTCAAATGAATGCCACTGATGGTCTCAGAAACACAGATACCACCAACAGATCCTGCAGCCACTCTAATGAAGGTTTACAACCACTGGTGGAGAGTGGACCTTCTGGATATCGGTTCTGCTCACTGGAGTTTAATGGCAGCATGGTTCTGAGATCCGTATCGGTTCTGCTCACTGGAGTTTAATGGCAGCATGGTTCTGAGATCCGTATCGGTTCTGCTCACTGGAGTTTAATGGCAGCATGGTTCTGAGATCCATATCGCTGACTGTAGTTTAATGGCAGCAACAGCCCCATGTGTACTGATGAGCCAAAACATTATAACCACATTCTGCCTGGTGAACTGTTGGTTATTTTGGTTTTTAAATGCAGCATCGTGACTCTTTCCTTTAAATCACTCCTGACTGCGGCAGCCTGTCCACTCACTGTGACACGTAAGAGACGGCGATTCAATGCTTTGTGGCTTCAACGCGATTCCAGACCAAATGAATCACTCGATTTGTGTAAAGTCTCGATTCTGATTCAGGGTGTTGTTCAGAACTGTAATTTAGAGGACAGACGAGTCCTTCTTCATTACGATTACAAACATACACACACAGGGCGTAGAGTCTTTCTTCATTACGATTACAGACACACACACACAGGACCTTCTCATTCTCCGCTCCATTTTCTCACACACACCTGCTTAATAGTGGCTTACCGAATGGTGTGAAATATGGCCGATATGAGGAGTTCGTTGTGTATCGCTGCGGTCATGTAACGCGGCTCATGGAAAGCAGATGGGACGGTCCGCACAGCGTAGCACAGGTAAACTCCCCAAAGAAGAAACAGGAACTCACCTGTACAGAGGCGGGACAACAGGACAACGCTCAGTTAAACCAGGCTTTGTGACTGGGCTTTATTACCAGGTATTTTCATAACAAACACAGAATATGTTCTGGCCCGTGAGTGCAACACTATAATACCCAACTAATGAAAATAAATAAGCACAATAAACTACAATAAATTACTACAAATAAGTAAGTAAGGTGCAACGTTTCATTGTACACATTAACACAATCTATTTTTTTTCTATTTTTATTTTGTCACAAACATGGTTGTGTTTGTCTTGTGGTGAGCACGTCTGTAGATTAGTCAGCCAGGTAATTCAGGGGATTTCTTCCATATGCCAATGAAAGAACACAAGCGATCATGGTTGTTTTTGAAAAGTTCAGATGCCTCAAAGAAACAGTTGCGACGATCTCGAAAATAGATTATACCTTAAATTACATTTTCCTTTATTCATCCGCAGTGCACATTCGGTTCTATTTATGTACTGACAAACATGGTTTCTTTTCATTTAGGTTTAAATGGGTGAAAATTGGCCAAATGAACAACCATCACCCTGACATTTGCGGCACAAAGTGTTGATGGCTGCACATCACATAGACATTAGCGACTGACAGTAGTTCATTTCACAGCACTGTGAAAGCTTGCAATCTGCACAGAGTGACTTCCCACAGCTTGACTGACAGTCAGGTTGACAGATCTGTGGGAGAGCAAACGTCTTTGGTGTTCCACAGTGGGTACCGGGTAGCAGACTGAAAAGACGGCGCGCATCTCCTTATTCCCGACTCTCAGAACTGCTCTCCGTTGTCCGACCCAAAACAGCACCACGTTTTCTATTCGAACAATGTTTTCTACAAGAGGGTGCTGTAGCAGGACACAATCTAGGGTCGTGGTCAAACATCCACTCCAGACTGCGATGACACAATTTGCTGCATCCTATGTGAGACTACCTGTTACTGTTGGTTTAAAGGGAATGAAAGCAGAATGACGCAGCTGAACTCTTAAGCCTTATTAATTATCGCACAATGTGTTTTCCCCCTCAGATATTCGGGAACTGATACCCTTATCAAATTCCTCATCCAGTAAATCTCTTTTGTATCAGTTCTTTTAAAATGTTTTGTGGCGTCTCTCTTCACAGCACGGTGAGGCGGGTAGGTGAGTTTTTCGTCTCTTCTGTTGAATGTTTTCAAAGGCAGCTTTTCTCTGTCTCTCTTGAGAAAATCTCTCAGAACGGCTCTCCGTTTCATGAATCACGCTAAGAACAGTGTCCCTCATTTATATTCCGGCCAAAAGTAACACCAAGGACCACACGAGGATGACGTCAGATTCACGATGATGATATGTAAATAGCGATTAGAGTTTTCATTTTATTATTCATGAATATTCGTAAATGATGATGACTAATTCTAAGCCAATTAGTATGTAATTAGTATTTGGGATGAGCTGTCTGTACGCTGGTGGTAAGGATCATTCATTTGTTATTAATTGAAACTGACACTGACATAATCAATGCTGTTTTTTGAACGAACTCATAAATGATTAGTCTAATTATTCTATAAAGCAAAAAATCTGGCAAACATTTACACTATTCCTGTATCCTACAGATTAAAACCTGGCTATGATGCACAGGCCAATAATTGTCTGAGATTGCTGCACCGCTCAGCCTCCTGTATAATGTAGAGCAACTGGGACTCAATAGCCCCTCAGGTGGACGGATTAAGCTGTGAGAACAGACAACACATACGGCAGAAACACACCCACAGGAAACCATCCACCTCCTCCACCTCCTCCACATCCACCCCCTCCACCTCCTCCACATCCACCCCCTCCACATCCACCTCCTCCACATCCATCCCCTCCACATCCATCCCCTCCACATCCACCTCCTCCACATCCACCTCCTCCACATCCACCTCCTCCACATCCACCTCCTCCACATCCATCCCCTCCACCTCCATCCACATCCACCCCTCCACATCCACCCCCTCCACCTCCACCCCCTCCACATCCACCTCCTCCACATCCATCCCCTCCACCTCCACCTCCTCCACATCCACCTCCTCCACATCCACCTCCTCCACATCCACCTCCTCCACATCCATCCCCTCCACATCCATCCCCTCCACCTCCTCCACATCCATCACCTCCACATCCACCTCCTCCACATCCACCCCCTCCACCTCCTCCACATCCACCTCCTCCACATCCATCCCCTCCACATCCATCCCCTCCACATCCATCCCCTCCACATCCACCTCCTCCACCTCCTCCACATCCATCCCCTCCACATCCACCCCCTCCACATCCACCTCCTCCACATCCATCCCCTCCACATCCATCTCCTCCACATCCATCACCTCTACATCCACCTCCTCCACATCCATCCCCTCCACCTCCTCCACATCCACCTCCTCCACATCCATCCCCTCCACATCCATCCCCTCCACATCCACCTCCTCCACATCCACCTCCTCCACATCCACCTCCTCCACATCCATCTCCTCCACATCCACCTCCTCCACATCCACCTCCACCTCCTCCACATCCACCTCCTCCACATCCACCTCCTCCACATCCATCTCCTCCACATCCACCTCCTCCACATCCACCCCCTCCACATCCATCTCCTCCACATCCATCTCCTCCACATCCATCTCCTCCACATCCACCTCCTCCACATCCACCTCCTCCACATCCACCTCCTCCACATCCACCCCCTCCACATCCATCTCCTCCACATCCACCTCCTCCACATCCACCTCCTCCACATCCACCCCCTCCACATCCACCTCCTCCACATCCACCTCCTCCACATCCACCCCCTCCACATCCATCTCCTCCACATCCACCTCCTCCACATCCACCTCCTCCACATCCACCTCCTCCACATCCACCCCCTCCACATCCATCTCCTCCACATCCACCTCCTCCACATCCACCCCCTCCACATCCATCTCCTCCACATCCATCTCCTCCACATCCACCTCCTCCACATCCATCCCCTCCACATCCATCCCCTCCATTAAACATGCACTTGCACATTCATCTCCCACCATCCCTCTGCACCTCCACCATCTTTCTCCTCAACCATCCATCCTTCTTGACACCGTCGTCTTTTGCATTCTAGTCGACCAAAGCTCTGTCATCTGGGCTCGAGCTGAACTAAAAATGCCACAGCCCAGGGGGAGTGTTTTAGGGAGGAGCGCAGTGGGAACTGAAGATTATTTTGTTTTCACAATCGTCTGAGACCATAATCGTCGTTGAAATCAATAATTTTTATGGTAGGTTTAATTGAACAGTGTGAGACAGAATAACAACAATTATATTGAGAACAACGCAATTTCATTGATTTGCATTTCACTTTTACTTTCATTTTACATTCACTCTTGCCCTTTTCACTAAGTATTTGATTCCATGTCAATCAGCAATATTTCTGTCTCCCAGATGTCCATCCTCCAACCTCCATCTCCTCTACCATGTTCTACTTGCAGGCACAGGGCTGTCTCTGCCTTCACTGTCATGGCACACAGTGTCTTCTGTGCTTTATCTCCACTGCGACCTGAGCTCTCCTCCTGAGCTCTCCTCCAGGCACCCCCGCTGTTCTCGCGTTCCCTTTCTTTCTGCCCAAACGCGCCTCTGAAAATACTCTGAGCTCTACTGCCCACATCTCTCAGGATGCTGAGACAGAGTGGAGCAGAAAGATGGCTCTGATGTACTCATCTGCTTTAAAGGGATTCGATTATATATATATATATATATATATATAGATTCTGCCTCAGCTGCCAGTCATGTTGGGCCCTGGAAGATGCTCTGGTTTTGAACTTGTTATCTGGAGACTTTAAGCTATTTAACAAAGTCCGTCTGAGTTTTCCATTTACAGTCCAACTCCAGGAACAGCCGGGATAACGATGACAGAGACGTAGAATAGGAGACAGTTCTACATACTGGACCCTAAAAGAGGTCAGTGGCCATGAGGAAAATATAAAAACTAACTTACAGCCATTACAAAATGAGGATAACAGGAGAATAACCAGATAACCAGAAGAACTACATATATATATATATATACTACTACCTGATATATAGCATACAATAAGCCAACACATTGTGACTAATACTGCACCGACCGGCAGAGGCATGGACTCTACAAGACCCCAGAATGTGTCCTGTGGTATCTGGCACCAAGACATTGGCACCAGATCAATTCCTGTAAGTTCTGAGGTGTCATCATGGATCAGACATTTTGGTCCGGGCCCGGATGTCCCACCTCCTCACCACTCACCTCCTTCCACCTCCTGACGTCCCACCTCCTCACCACTCAACTCCTCCCACCTCCTCACGTCCCACCTCCTCACGTCCCACCTCCTCACGTCCCACCTCCTCACGTCCCACCTCCTTCTACCTCGTCACGTCCCACCTCGTCACGTCCCACCTCCTCACGTCCCACCTCCTTACCACTCACCTCCTCACATCCCACCTCCTCACCACTCACCACCTCACGCCCCACCTCCTCTCCCACCTCCTCACGTCCCACCTCCTCACGTCCCACCTCCTCACGTCCCACCTCCTCACGTCCCACCTCCTCACGTCCCACCTCCTCACGTCCCACCTCCTCACGTCACACCTCCTCACGTCCACACCTCCTCACGTCCCACCTCCTCACGTCACACCTCCTCACGTCCCACCTCCTCCACCTCCTCACGTCACACCTCCTCACGTCACACCTCCTCACGTCCCACCTCCTCACGTCCCACCTCCTCCCCCACCTCCTCACGTCACACCTCCTCACGTCCCACCTCCTCACGTCCCACCTCCTCACGACTCACCGATCGCCATCATGTAGTCCCAGCGGTCCAACAGGCACATGCTGAACTGCAGCCCGTCCGGCGTGAGGCCTACATCGATCAGGGCCACGGCCCGCTCCGGTGCCTGACACGCGGCAGAGGTCCAGGCCACCAGGAACCACAGTACCACCAGGAGGATGACACCTAGCAGCCGCAGGACCCGCCAGCTGGTCATGTAGGGTGTACGCTGGGCCGTACGGGACAGAAACACCTTCAGAACCCTGGATAAGGGAAGTGTGAGGTCGAGAGTCAGGTTGAGGTTCTGAGTGAAGTTCTGAGTGAGGTTGAAAGAGAGAGTCAGGTTGAGGTTCGGAGTGAGGTTGAAAGAGAGAGTGAGGTTAAGGTTTAGAGTTAAGTTGAGGTTTTTTGGAGTGAGGTTTAGAGTAAAGTTGAGGTTTAGAGTGAGGTTTAGAGTGAAGTTGAGAGTGAAGTGGAGGTTTAGATTGAGGTTTAGAGTGAGATTTAGAGTGAAGTTGAGGTTTAGAGTAAGGTTGAGCGAGAGAGAGTGAGGTTGAGAATAAGATTAAGAGAGGTTGAAGGTGAAGTTGAGAGTGAGGTTGAGAGTGAGGTTTGGAGTGAGGTTAAGAGTGTGGGTCATGTTATATATCTAATATGGATTTGTTATATTCTAGTATAACAGAGCTCAGCTATGAAAGACACTCAAAAAGAATCAAGGAGAAAACATAAACAAAACAAACAACCTTTTAACTACTGTCATGACAACCGTTATCACTGGTTCCATGGCAAATCAACCTCTGCAAGCCTTTGCACAAACCAGCGCCAGTGTGTTTTCTCTGAGACGTGTGGACTGAATTAGCATTGACATATAAGACGGAGATATTCCAGCACTGGGTCCTCTGAGGGATTGACTCTGATTGATCCTGTCTCATCTTTGGTTTCTGTGTGGGATTTTCCTACATGGAACAGATAGAGGAGTCGGGTTTCCAGTCCAACTGTGCCAGGAAGAATCTAATTGGTAATTTTGTCAGGGGAGGTAGCGGGATGCCCTTTGACCCCCGCTTTCCGCTACGCACTCAAAACTGTGCTGACGAAACAGGAGATGGACGTGTGTGTGTGTGTGTGTGTGTGTGTGTGTGCGTGCGAGTGTGGGTGGGTGGAAAAAACTAACAATTTAATCTGACAAAAACGTTCCAGTCGTGAATATTGCTATGCTGAGTGATTGAGAAATAAAAGTACTGCCTTTGTCACAGAACTTTGATGACAAAGAAGCAAAACAGAACCATTTACAAAACAGAACCATTTACAATTACAATCACAAAATCCATAACCATGTGAGTGTGTAGTGACACTTCATGCCAACATCAAAAGACCCACCTACGGCTGTCAGAAACAAAGATGATTAAGTCCCAAAGCCATTTGGCCCTACCACCGTCTGAGGGATCATCTTCAAAAAGGAGAATATTCTATACGACTGGCATTCTAAATAGGACATGTCGTCCAACCAAATTTTGCCAAAAAGCTGTCCAAAGTATACAAAGAAGTCTCTAATTACCTCAGGGAAACACTAGGAGATGTACAGGGCACTTTTTCCAACATCTATTTCAAATGTCAAGCGACCTGGGCAACATGGGAGTTCAGGAAGGATGAAGCATCTGCTCTCAAAAAGAATATAGAGACAAAACTGCCGTTTGCTAGAAGACTCTTAAAGGTAAACACCACAACTACAGGAACTATGTGCTCTGGAGAAACAAGTTAAAAGTAGAGTTGTGGAAAAACAATTGGCGGAAACAAAACAAATAACAGCCTTTGAACACCAATCGTAATGAGTGGAGGCAGAGGCATTATAGCGTGGGGCTGCTTTGCTGCCATTACTAAGGCAATAATGAACCGCCAATGAGAGCAAACGAGAGCAGAGCAACCTAACACCTACCTGTACAGTTTCAGGATGATTGTTCCATAGGCCATGGCAAACCCCAGGAGACGCAACCAACGCAGGAGGATACAGCTGAACACGCTCGGGGTGAAGTAAAGTACCATCACCTAAAAACAACAAGAGATACATATTATTTTGACCATCTAAAAAAAGGTTGTGATGAAGTTAAAACATTCCGGCTGGCCTGGGGTCGTCCGGTGGCCTGGGATACAGGCGCATACATGTCACGGCTGCGTGGTTTCGATTACGGCCTTGGTAATTCGCGATCCTTGTGTTTTTTCAGGTTTTTTTAGACAGGGATGTGGAACTCCGCCCTGAGGCCTATCTGGCTGCCGCATACATTTATTATTTTCCGTGAGACTTCCGGCATGCCATTTAGACGTGACTCATTGGCCACGGCTTGAAAAACATGGCCCTGCCGTTGGCTTAGAAGGAAGAACCCTTAATCGCATCAAAAGAGACAAGAGGCCGAGTCAAGTTGGAGGTCATCGTCGACTGAGCAAAGTGCAACTCTGTGATCCTAAGGTTTCTGCTCGCAGAATGAATTGATTCCATTTCCTGGTTCCAGCTGTGCAAATGGAAATTTCTAAAGTGACTGAGATAGAGTTATTAACTCCTGGACTGACTGAATACACAGTGTTGACTGAATACACAGTACTGACTGACAGTTCTGACTGAATACACAGAACTGACTGAATACACAGAACTGACTGAATACACAGAACTGACTGAATACACAGAACTGAGTGAATACACAGAACTGACTGAATACACAGAACTGAGTGAATACACAGAACTGACTGAATACACAGAACTGAGTGAATACACAGAACTGAGTGAATACACAGAACTGAGTGAATACACAGAACTGACTGAATACACAGAACTGACTGAATACACAGTGCACACGTATCCTTCTCCCATAGAGCTGTTTAGCATTTTTATAGACAGCAAGTATCCCTTATAACTGAACCTAATGACAGATCCACCTGCTATCCTCCCTGTGGGGTGTGACGGCAAAACATCTGTCACAGCCACCAGCGTGCTTAAATCGCAAATAGTTAGTCTGGGGGGGGATTTCTCTTCGATGTGGGATGGATCAATGGCACAGTACCACAGACAGCACGTCTAGCCAGCACATTGCACTCTGACAATTTAGGACCAGGAATCAGATGGGGAAAGATTGTAGGTAACATTTTACCATGCCACATTCATAACCTCAACATGCCACATTCATAACCTCAACATGCCTGGAGAAGAACCAGGCTCTGTGAGGTGGCCAGTTCACTTCTGACTGAGCTGGAGAACTAACACACAAATAATCCATGTCAATGCCACTTCTACCCTCTACATATGCTTGTTGTAAAATGTAGTTTACTGCATTCGTAGACCTTCACCTAAACTTTGGCTAGTTTGGTAACATTACATACATTCTACACAGGCATCTATCTCACAGAGACAGTTGTGTTAGTGAAATAGAAATGTCCATAAGTCATTAAAAGTGGCCAGCAAAATCAGAGAGCTTTGTTGTCCACGTTTTGAGTATGCCCTTATTCGCCAAGATGCATTTCTATTTGTCAATCCATTGTTAATATCTTCGGCTCCAGTTGTTTTTCAAAATACAGTCGTCCCACATGTCCCGGGCCATTCTCTACCTAGTCACACTGCCCTGTCAAATAAATCAGGAACATTTGCTGTGGAAAACATGCATGCTAATATGGAATGGCTAGCGCTCAATGAGTTTTATGGCGGCACGTGTCTTGGAGGGAATCAAGGAGTTGCTGCACTCAGCGGAGATAAACCCCCTGCTGTAAATCTGGCCTTAAAAGTACCAAAGCTTGTAATTTGTATGCGGGTCGTGAGAAACATGCGGAGAAACCCTATGTCTCAATTCCCCCCGCTCAGGGCTTACAGCGCTAATGCTGCCAGTAAATTACTGCAATCTGCAATGTGACACGTCGGTTAAAACTATACTAAGAAACAGCTCCAAGTTTGTAAAACAGATACAGGAAGTGTCTGATACACTAAAGTATCCATGTTAAAAATTTTGAAACTGGCTAGTTTAGTTTCGGGTGTTTACTCAAATTGGCCGTAATATATGTATCAAGTATATATTTCTTTACTGCTTTCATGTGAAAAAGTAGTTTCTTCATTGTCAGTTTAACTTGTTTTACAGAAGCATACAACAGCGATACCAGACCAGTTCTATGTCTTTATATTAGATATAATCTTTCTTCATTGTCTGTATTGTACAAAATACATTAGCGTTAGCATTGCTAAGCTAAGGAAGTAAACCCCCTAAATCCTCTGATGTTTTCAACGCTTTTACAGATTAGCATGTCTCTTTCATGAGACACACACCAACAACACCCTGGTTGACTCCAAAGTATCTGCCTGGCCTAAAGCCAGAATAACTCAGGTTATACACTCAGGTGTTGAGAAACGATCATTTGAGCGACTACCGGTAAGTGAATGTGTAACTACCAGACACTCTGACTAACTGAGGATAGTTCTAGAAAAAAGGTGAATCCCAGAGAAGTGTAATTTCCCACGTACTCTGTCCGGACAGTAAAGCTTTTTTTATCTTGGGCAATTCCCATTGGAAGGATTCCCCGATGAGTCAAAAGCTATACACACTCGTCTATCCGCAGGGGCCAACATGCTGGACCCAGGTCTGCTTAAATGTGCCCATCATAAGCTATAACAGGTTTAGTATTATCTAACAGTTGTCTCAGGGGATATTAATACGTATGTGCTTCCTCTCCATAAAACGTAGGGAACATCTTCTGAACACATTCCAAACTGTCTTCTCTACCTACGAATTTAGAAGCATTGGTGAATGTTCAGCTATGCTTCTTCCTACATTTAACTCTGTCCTAAGTGTACATCATCTAGGATTGTGTCCAGAACTGAACACAGGCTATTTTCTATAGTCAGTTATATGTTGTTACACTCTGCTACACTTTCTGTTACCCAGGGTTCACTCACCCACTGTCTGATTTCAAAGCATTAAATTACAGCTAAATGCAAATATAATCCACTTAAAAAGACAGCCCAGGAAGTATTCTCTAGGCTGGTCTAGCGAACACAGAATATTACAGAAGTATTCTCTAGGCTGGTCTAGCGAACACAGAATATTACAGAAGTATTCTCTAGGCTGGTCTAGCGGATACAGAATATTACAGAAGTATTCTCTAGGCTGGTCTAGCGGATACAGAATATTACAGAGTTATTCTCTAGGCTGGTCTCGGACACAGAATATTACAGAAGTATTCTCTAGGCTGGTCTCGGACACAGAATATTACAGAGTTATTCTCTAGGCTGGTCTCGGACACAGAATATTACAGAGTTATTCTCTAGGCTGGTCTCGGACACAGAATATTACAGAAGTATTCTCTAGGCTGGTCTCGGACACAGAATATTACAGAGTTATTCTCTAGGCTGGTCTCGGACACAGAATATTACAGAAGTATTCTCTAGGCTGGTCTCAGACACAGACTATTACAGAAGTATACTCTAGGCTGGTCTAGCAGACAGAGCTCCATTGAGTTAAAACTGTTAGAACTGTTCCTGAAATCCCAACAGGGTCTCCGCCCTGAAAACAGCCGTTAGCCGGTGTCTAACAACAGTTTGCAGACGTAAAACACACAACTTGAGTCTTTTTACTCTCTACTTCAGAAATTGTTCACTTAAGTCTCCTAGAGGATAGTCAAAAAAGCTGCAAACCTGTGAGGTGAAACCGCCTTGCGGTGGACAAAGGAGCAAAAAAAGCTCCGGCTTGAATGCTTTGTGTTTTAATGACCATAATGCATTCAGTTGAAAACACATCTAGTGTAGGTACGCACACGCTGTTATAATGGAAACTGACCATGCTTGCCAAATGGAACATTTTAACAATGTGTTTTCCATGATTTCCTTGATTAAATAAATCCACATGAATTCAAATCTAAGAGCAAGCCATGTTGAACACAAAGGCTCATATTGCTTCTTTGCCAGGCCAAAATACACCAGACATGTAAACATACACACGCACGTTAATAATACACAGCATCTCACATGGGACATTTAAAGTAGCGCAGGGAAGGAAGCTAAATGTTTCCCTCCATCATTACCCAAAAATAAGGTGGTTCCCTCGTCCTCCCCCCCACCCCCACATATACCCAGCTCCATCATTACCCAAAAATAAGGTGGTTCCCTCGTCCTCCCCCCACATATACCCAGCTCCATCATTACCCAAAAATAAGGTGGTTCCCTCGTCCTCCCCCCACCCCCACATATACCCAGCTCCATCATTACCCAAAAATAAGGTGGTTCCCTCGTCCTCCCCCCCACCCCCACATATACCCAGCTCCATCATTACCCAAAAAATAAGGTGGTTCCCTCGTCCTCCCCCCCACCCCCACATATACCCAGCTCCATCATTACCCAGGTGGTTCCCTCGTCCTCCCCCCACCCCCACATATACCCAGCTCCATCATTACCCAGGTGGTTCCCTCGTCCTCCCCCCACCCCCACATATACCCAGCTCCATCATTACCCAGGTGGTTCCCTCGTCCCCCCCCCCCCCCACATATACCCAGCTCCATCATTACCCAGGTGGTTCCCTCGTCCCCCCCCCACATATACCCAGCTCCATCATTACCCAGGTGGTTCCCTCGTCCCCCCACATATACCCAGCTCCATCATTACCCAGGTGGTTCCCTCGTCCTCCCCCCACATATACCCAGCTCCATCATTACCCAGGTGGTTCCCTCGTCCCCCCCCCCACATATACCCAGCTCCATCATTACCCAGGTGGTTCCCTCGTCCCCCCCACATATACCCAGCTCCATCATTACCCAGGTGGTTCCCTCGTCCCCCCCCCCACATATACCCAGCTCCATCATTACCCAGGTGGTTCATATACCCAGCTCCATCATTCACCCAGGTGGTTCCCTCGCCCCCCCACATATACCCAGCTCCATCATTACCCAGGTGGTTCCCTCGTCCCCCCACATATACCCAGCTCCATCATTACCCAGGTGGTTCCCTCGTCCCCCCCCACATATACCCAGCTCCATCATTACCCAGGTGGTTCCCTCGTCCCCCCACATATACCCAGCTCCATCATTACCCAGGTGGTTCCCTCGTCCCCCCCACATATACCCAGCTCCATCATTACCCAGCTCCCCCCCATCCATCATTACCCAGGTGGTTCCCTCGTCCCCCCACATATACCCAGCTCCATCATTACCCAGGTGGTTCCCTCGTCCCCCCCCCACATATACCCAGCTCCATCATTACCCAGGTGGTTCCCTCGTCCCCCCACATATACCCAGCTCCATCATTACCCAGGTGGTTCCCTTCCCCCCCCACATATACCCAGCTCCATCATTACCCAGTGGTTCCTCCCCCCCAACCCCACATATACCCAGCTCCATCATTACCCAGGTGGTTCCCTCGTCCCCCCCCACATATACCCAGCTCCATCGTCACCCAAAAAATAAGGTGGTTCCCTCGTCCTCGTCCCCCCCCACATATACCCAGCTCCCCCCAATAAATTAATCAGCAGATTTATTTTTAAAACAAGTTGCACTAGAACTTGATGGACTCTTTAAAAATGCAATAAGCTCCACAGTGGAGCTGCTGCACTAAGCTGAGGCAACAGCAGAGGAGCACGTCATCGCTAAAAAGAGAGTGCGGGAGAGGGGGAGAAAGACGGGAGAGGGGGAGAAAGACGAGGACAGCGAAACAGGAGAAGAGTGAGAGAGAGGAAGAGAGACTGAGGAAGATGAGAGCAGGGAAACAGGGGAAGAGAGGAAGACGAGAGAGATGGAGGAAGACGAGGACAGCGAAACAGGAGAAGAGTGAGAGAGAGGAAGAGAGACTGAGGAAGATGAGAGCAGGGAAACAGGGGAAGAGAGAGGAAGTGGAGAGGAGGAAAATGAGAGCAGGGAAAGAGGGAAAGATAGAGAGGAAGAGGAGAGACAGAGGAAGACGAGAGCAGGGAAAGAGGGAAAGATAGAGAGAGGAAGACGAGAGATGGAGGAAGATGAGAGCAGGGAAACAGGGGAAGAGAGAGAGGAAGAGAAAAAGGGGCCAGAGAGGAATAGAGCTATAGCTGGTATCGCATGACTACCCCTGGCCCAAAAGTATGTCACAAAAACACGACGAAGAGGCCCCGTTTGAATATGGCTGTTGACAGGCTCAGGAGCACCTCGTGATTTCATTTGACAGCACTGAAATATGGCGTGATCTCCCACCGCATAACAACGTTCAATATTATAATAAGAGGTGTCTCCCACATTCACAATCTCTACGAAAGAGAGACAGGGACTCCCGGGAGGTTCCATTATGCTCTGTCAGTGTAAACCAGCCAATGCGGAGGTGGAGTTAAACCGGAGTGTCGCCTTGGCTTCCCGTCAGCGTTCCGCCAAATAAAAAACACAGCGTGACAATAAAATTCCACTGAGTTATTAGCTAGTTCAGTTGTTGCTAATGGCGTAACTATTCTACTCTGAGAGGAAAATCCCCATCTCCGGAGAACCCTCTGGCCAAAAAACACCTATCCTTATCAACAAACCTCTAATAGTCCCTCCTGAGTTTCTCTGGTCTACTTTTCCCTCGTTTTTCTAGACAGCTGTGTTTTGCTGTCGGCAGCCATTGGAGATATTTCGAGTGAGGGAATATGAATTCCCTGTAGCGCCATGAGAATTCCATGCAACGTTGGCTTCAAGCTCCACCGTCTGTTCAAACTCTATGGTGCTCCAGGTTCCACTGCCCGGCCCAACTTGAAGAATTAGACACACACACACACACACCAACAGTTTTGTCATCCAGGATTCATGTATTATGTATTTGGAGAAATTAAAATAAAATTGTGATAATTATTTAATTTAAAATTGATAACTGTGCAAAATTAATTTAATTAAAAGAGACAGATGTGATGTTTAAATATTATTTCAAGAAACAGCTGTGATATATGAACATAGATTATTTCAGATAAACAGCTGTGATATTTGAACATACTTCAGATAAACAGCTGTGATATTTGAACATACTTCAGATAAACAGCTGTGATATTTGAACATACTTCAGATAAACAGCTGTGATATTTGAACATACTTCAGATAAACAGCTGTGATATTTGAACATACTTCAGATAAACAGCTGTGAAATTTGAACATACTTCAGATAAACTGCTGTGACATTTGAACATACTGTAGGTATGCCATATACAGTATGAATGTGGAGAGGCTGACAACGGGAGTTCAGGGAAAGATAGACAAGACGAACACACAGACACAAACAGGTGCGCAGTACAGAGACTTACTGGAAAGTAGAGAAGCAATGTGCCAAACAAGATTGTCTCCAGCAGAATGAGACCAGACGCTCGGATCCTCTACAAAAAAGAGAAAAGGGAAAGAGAGAGATTCAACATAAGCAAACCAAACATATTAAACCACTGAGACATTTGGCATGACGTCTGTACCTTTATCTACTGGAATATTAATTTACGTCAACCAGGCTGAAAATGAATGTCAAAGAGTTTGACTCAACAGAACGGCAATTAATTAACAAGACCACCCGTTTAGCCGCTCTGCTACCAGTTGGGAGGTGAAAACAAACAAGGGAGGCAGGACATGGGCTGAATTTTATCTAATTGTCTTCTTTGTAAATATGTAAATTCACACCTCCTGGGACATCTTATCTGAGCTGCATTTCCGGAAAATTCTCTCAAGCCACCTCAGCACATGGATGCTGTAATTATGACTCTGCAATTTCGCACAACGTGCTAACAAAGAACAGCTAACCACAGACCAGACAGTAACCTCATTAACACAGAACAGCTAACCACAGACCAGACAGTGACCTCATTAACACAGAACAGCTAACCACAGACCAGACAGTAACCTCATTAACACCGAACAGCTAACCACAGACCAGACAGAGACCTCATTAACACAGAACAGCTAACCACAGACCAGACAGTGACCTCATTAACACAGAACAACTAACCACAGACCAGACAGTTACCTCATTAACACAGAACAGCTAACCACAGACCAGACAGTTACCTCATTAACAAAGAACAGCTAACCACAGACCAGACAGTAACCTCATTAACACAGAACAGCTAACCACAGACCAGACAGTAACCTCATTAACACAGAACAGCTAACCACAGACCAGACAGTAACCTCATTAACACGGAACAGCTAACCACAGACCAGACAGTAACCTCATTAACACAGAACAGCTAACCACAGACCAGACAGTAACCTCATTAACACAGAACAGCTAACCACAGACCAGACAGTAACCTCATTAACACAGAACAGCTAACCACAGACCAGACAGTAACCTCATTAACACAGAACAGCTAACCACAGACCAGACAGTTACCTCATTAAAATGTAACATACATTATTTCAGATAAACAGCTGTGATATTTGAACATACAGTATTTCAGATAAACAGCTGTGATATTTGAACATACAGTATTTCAGATGAACCGCTGTGATATATGAACATACAGTATTTCAGATGAACAGCTGTGATATATGAACATACAGTATTTCAGATGAACAGCTGTGATATATGAACATACAGTATTTCAGATGAACAGCTGTGATATATGAACATACAGTATTTGAGACGAACAGCTGTGATATATGAACATACAGTATCTGAGATGAACAGCTGTGATATATGAACATACAGTATTTCAGATGAACAGCTGTGATATATGAACATACAGTATTTCAGATGAACAGCTGCGATATATGAACATACAGTATTTCAGATGAACAGCTGTGATATATGAACATACAGTATTTGAACAGCTGTGATATATGAACATACAGTATTTGAGATGAACAGCTGTGATATATGAACATACAGTATTTCAGATGAACAGCTGTGATATATGAACATACAGTATTTCAGATGAACAGCTGTGATATATGAACATACAGTATTTCAGATGAACAGCTGTGATATATGAACATACAGTATTTCAGATGAACAGCTGTGATATATGAACATACAGTATTTGAGACGAACAGCTGTGATATATGAACATACAGTATTTCAGATGAACAGCTGTGATATATGAACATACAGTATTTGAGACGAACAGCTGTGATATATGAACATACAGTATTTCAGATGAACAGCTGTGATATTTGAACATACAGTATTTCAGATGAACAGCTGTGATATAAGAACATACAGTACATAACAGAACATAGTGTCCTCATATACACATATCACAGTACATCCACACCCAACCCTTAACCTGATTATTTTTTATGTAACCTAGCTAGTACTATTCCGGTCTTGTTCGTTAAGAAAAGGGAGGAGACAAGTCATGTCTGGGCTTTAAATAAAAAGTCAAGATTCCACACAGTGATCCTTAAAAAGGAAAACAAGTGTTTGTGAGGAGGTGGTTGTCACCCATCTTGATATTTTGTAGCATATGTCCTGTTACAGTGTGAGCTGAACAGACAAGATGGGCTCTATTAATATGGTAAAAACACACATGGCTTATCAGCATTCCTCCATGAGCAAACAAACAAACATTTCTCAGGACCGTTCATATGTGCTGTTTGACATGAGAAACATATTTTTATGTACATATATTCATGTAAATATATTTGTATTGACATATATTCATGTAAATATATATTCATGTACATATATTCATGTAAATATATTAATGTAAATATATTCATGTACATATATTCATGTAAATATTTTCATGTACATATATTCATGTAAATATATTTGTATTGACATATATTCATGTAAATATATATTCAGGTAAATATATTCATGTAAATATATTCATGTACATATATTCATGTAATATATTCATGTAAATATATTCATGTAAATATATTCATGTAAATATATTCATATAAATATATTCATGTACATATATTCATGTAAATATATTCATGTACATATATTCATGTAAATATATTCATGTACATATATTCATGTAAATATATTCATGTACATATATATTCATGTACATATAAACAAGCAGCAATACCAACATGTTTCACCCAGCTCCTCTTGTGTGAGTAATCATGATTGAATTCCACATTATTTGTGTGAGACCTGTTGAACCATGTGGTCAGATAAAAATGAGATGACACTTAATCATTGATTAGGGCTGTAAATCACCAGTGGTCTATAAGTGTCAAGTCTCCAGCTCCACTGGCGCCCTCTACTGGTACATAATGGTTTCACCTGTGGACGCCACCGTCCTACTGACACCACCGCCCTACTGACACCACTGCCCTACTGACACCACCGACCTACTGACACCACCGACCTACTGACACCACCGTCCTACTGACACCACCGACCTACTGACACCACCGTCCTACTGACACCACCGTCCTACTGACACCACCGTCCTACTGACCGTCCTACTGACACCACCGTCCTACTGACACCACCGCCCTACTGACACCACCGTCCTACTGACCGTCCTACTGACACCACCGTCCTACTGACACCACCGCCCTACTGACACCACCGACCTACTGACACCACCGTCCTACTGACCGTCCTACTGACACCACCGACCTACTGACACCACCGACCTACTGACACCACCGACCTACTGACACCACCGACCTAATGACCGTCCTACTGACACCACCGTCCTACTGACACCACCGACCTACTGACACCACCGCCCTACTGACACCACCGCCCTACTGACACCACCGTCCTACTGACACCACCGACCTACTGACACCACCGTCCTACTGACACCACCGTCCTACTGACACCACCGTCCTACTGACCGTCCTACTGACACCACCGCCCTACTGACACCACCGTCCTACTGACCGTCCTACTGACACCACCGTCCTACTGACACCACCAACCTACTGACACCACCGTCCTACTGACCGTCCTACTGACACCACCGTCCTACTGACACCACCGACCTACTGACACCACCGACCTACTGACACCACCGTCCTACTGACACCACCGTCCTACTGACACCACCGCCCTACTGACACCACCGTCCTACTGACCGTCCTACTGACACCACCGCCCTACTGACACCACCGTCCTACTGACACCACCGACCTACTGACACCACCGTCCTACTGACCGTCCTACTGACACCACCGTCCTACTGACACCACCGTCCTACTGACCGTCCTACTGACACCACCGCCCTACTGACACCACCGTCCTACTGACCGTCCTACTGACACCACCGTCCTACTGACACCACCGCCCTACTGACACCACCGACCTACTGACACCACCGTCCTACTGACCGTCCTACTGACACCACCGACCTACTGACACCACCGACCTACTGACACCACCGACCTACTGACCGTCCTACTGACACCACCGTCCTACTGACACCACCGACCTACTGACACCACCGTCCTACTGACACCACCGCCCTACTGACACCACCGCCCTACTGACGCCCTACTGACACCACCGTCCTACTGACACCACCGACCTACTGACACCACCGCCCTACTGACACCACCGCCCTACTGACACCACCGCCCTACTGACACCACCGCCCTACTGACACCACCGACCTACTGACACCACCGTCCTACTGACCGTCCTACTGACACCACCGCCCTACTGACACCACCGCCCTACTGACACCACCGTCCTACTGACACCACCGACCTACTGACACCACCGCCCTACTGACACCACCGCCCTACTGACACCACCGCCCTACTGACACCACCGACCTACTGACACCACCGTCCTACTGACCGTCCTACTGACACCACCGCCCTACTGACACCACCGTTCTACTGACCGTCCTACTGACACCACCGTCCTACTGACACCACCAACCTACTGACACCACCGTCCTACTGACCGTCCTACTGACACCACCGCCCTACTGACACCACCGTTCTACTGACCGTCCTACTGACACCACCGTCCTACTGACACCACCGTCCTACTGACACCACCGTCCTACTGACACCACCGTCCTACTGACACCACCGCCCTACTGACCGTCCTACTGACACCACCGTCCTACTGACACCACCGTCCTACTGACACCACCGTCCTACTGACACCACCGCCCTACTGACACCACCGTCCCATTCCATCCTTATTACATTCTATGTCAGGTCTTTCTCTGTCTCTACTGCGTCCGGCTCTCGCTTCCTAAGCTCCCTGTAAACTCCCTGTAAGCTCCCTGTAAACTCACTGTAAGCTCCCTGTAAACTCACTGTAAACTCCCTGTAAACTCACTGTAAGCTCCCTGTAAACTCCCTGTAAGCTCCCTGTAAACTCCCTGTAAGCTCCCTGTAAACTCCCTGTAAACTCCCTGTAAACTCACTGTAAGCTCCCTGTAAACTCCCTGTAAACTCCCTGTAAGCTCTCTGTAAGCTCCCTGTAAACTCCCTGTAAACTCCCTGTAAGCTCCCTGTAAGCTCCCTGTAAACTCCCTGTAAACTCCCTGTAAGCTCCTTGTAAACTCACTGTAAGCTCCCTGTAAACTCCCTGTAAACTCCCTGTAAGCTCCCTGTAAACTCCCTATAAACTCCCTGTATCATGGGCTTTGAGAACAAATAAAAAGTGATCCATGTCAATGGAATCCATATTTATCTGCAACAGAAGACCTCGCTCCCCCAATTAATCCTATATTAGACCCAGAGGAGCAGCTGAATGAGGAGCAGCTGAATGAGGAGCAGCTGAATGAGGAGCAGCTGAATGAGGAGCAGCTGAATGAGGAGCAGCTGAAATGAGGAGCAGCTGAATGAGGAGCAGCTAAATGAGGAGCAGCTGAATGAGGAGCAGCTGAATGAGGAGCAGCTAAATGAGGAGCAGCTAAATGAGGAGCAGCTAAATGAGGAGCAGCTAAATGAGGAGCAGCTGAATGAGGAGCAGCTGAATGAGGACACTCACATATTATCCGATATAGGCGTACAGATATTAGGGGGGTAATGCTGTTTATTAATTTATTACATAACATATTTTATGTTCAGAGAAAGCAGACATGCAATATGTTGACACATGCCCATCAATGACACTTTCGCTGTTCTGCTTTGCTTGTTTACAGCAACATTATTATGCTCTCATACTGGAAGCTAAAGTTACATGACTGTGAGAACCCAACCAAATCTTCTAAAGAGGCCTCTGCTAGATCCTTGAATAACTTTAAGTCGCTATGGAAATAAGAGCACAAGCGAGATGACAAAACTGCAAGCTGTAGATAAAAACAGCATTCTGCAGGTCAACGGATTTGTAAATAGCCCATAAACAGTCTATTTTGCAGTTCTGGGTCCATAAGAAAACGTTAACAGAAGAGAACAAGGAACCCATCCGACCTGGTCATTATATCTCCAACCTGACTGTCGGCAATTTAATGGTGAACCTATGGGCCAACGTAACGAGTATCCATAACATAACGAGTACCCATCACATAACGAGTACCCATCACATAACGAGTACCCATCACATAACGAGTACCCATCACATAACGAGTACCCATCACATAACGAGTACCCATCACATAACGAGTACCCATCACATAACGAGTACCCATCACATAACGAGTACCCATCACATAACGAGTACCCATTACATAACGAGTACCCATCACATAACGAGTACCAGTAACACAACAAGCCCTCACCTTGTTCCTGCGGTAGTGATAGACGAGCACCATGGCCACCAGGTCCATCAGCATGCAGAGGCCCTGGAAGGTGGTGACCGTGAGCCGCAGGGCGCCGTCCTCCTGAGCCAGGCAGGGTGCGTCGTCCCGACAGTAGGGACAGCCCTCCCGGCATGGCAGGCACTTATTGGACAACTCCAGGGGGTCGTGACCTTCGCCCTCTTTCCCTAAAGAGGGGGCAGATACAAAGAGAAGAGTTGTGTTGGACGACATCCTGAGGCAACAAAGTTACGCTCAAAACCAGCGGACCAGAGTTAGGTTCAAAAGCAGCGGCCCGGAGTTACATTCAAAAGCAGCGGCCCGGAGTTACATTCAAAAGCAGCGGACCAGAGTTAGGTTCAAAAGCAGCGGACCAGAGTTAGGTTCAAAAGCAGCGGACCAGAGTTAGGTTCAAAAGCAGCGGACCAGAGTTAGGTTCAAAAGCAGCGGACCAGAGCTACATTCAAGGAAATCCTGACCGGAATGAAGCCTGAGCTAGATCCGTAACGTGTGGAGTAACTGAGTGTCGCCTAATACTCAGTATCAGAGTCACACAGATGTTATCCTTCAGTAAATAGTGCTTAATAAGCATGTAATTCCCCCACCGGTCCTGGGGCTTTTAAAATATGCACACGCTGTTAGCCTCCTAAGCCGCAGCCTGTTCCCTTTGTAGTGCCCTAGAACGGACGACCTCCAGACTGGCCCGGACGAAACTCGGAGGGGAAGGTGAGCCATTTGGGGCGCGTCGTCACCGTCGACCCAGGCATCTGATGAACGGACTGTGATGAAAGCGTTCTTTAAATCGCCGCCGTGTGCGATGTTAGAGCTCTGGAAGGAGCCTTTAGTGCCAATTCCAGCCTTTTATGTGAATCAGGTGGAGACCCCCCCATCACCCCCCGCGGAGACCCCACTTCATTAAGGAAGAGGAGGACCTGGTGAGCGGAAAATCAGTAGCTTATTTTTAGTTGCTTGTGTGTGTGTGTGTGTCTGCACAAGTGCACGGATTTTATAATCACACTTTCTCTTCAAGGCCAATTCCACTGTTCTGTCGATTTTGCATTGGATAGCGGATTAGAACGTCAACGAATAAGAACCGTATCTGTGGTCCACCATGGAGTTTCTACGGTTACGGTCGGGTCACCGAATAGAACCGGCTGAAAGAAGTTAGTGTCACCTAGCAACCTCCTACCGTATACAATGTATATCGTAGTGACCCTTATTGAGTCAGTACGTCATTAGGGGGTTCTATGACACATTATAAACACATCAGTATGCACTGGCAGGCATTAAGACCCACTTTGCAGCACGTTGCATCAGATTAAAACATGCCACTTATTGGTTTCGGGCCCAGAAATAACAGTCCTACTCAGACAGACACAGACCGACACTGTACAGACAGACACCGTGCAGACAGACACCGTGCAGACAGACACCGTGCAGACAGACACCGTGCAGACAGACACCGTGCAGACAGACACCGTGCAGACAGACACCGTGCAGACAGACACCGTGCAGACAGACACCGTGCAGACAGACACCGTGCAGACAGACACCGTGCAGACAGACACCGTGCAGACAGACACCGTGCAGACAGACACCGTGCAGACAGACACCGTGCAGACAGACACCGTACAGACAGACACCGTGCAGACAGACACCGTGCAGACAGACACTGTACAGACAGACACTGTGGCCAACCCCATGTCATTAGACAGCAGATGAGGTGGTGGCGGTGATGTTGTAAAGTTGGGCAGAGTTAACCAACAAAAAACACATGTGCACTAGGCTGTCTGTTCAGTAGACTAATAAAAGTTGAGGACGTCGCGTTGTGCCCAATCAAAGATAACATATGAGCAACCATTATTTTCTTTTTACAAGTCTGGAGCAGCGGAGAATGTGAGGAGTTGTGAAGCTGAAATAACCTCTTGCCCAATGAGAGAAGACGCTCTGAAATAGACAGAACAGGATCTGGTCAGTCATCTTGTTATGCTCTTTAAAGCATTGTAAACCTTCCTGAAATCGATGTATAAATCACCTAAAGATGCCCAGGGCACCACCAGACTACCCTGTTCACGATGCCACCTAAAAAAAAACTGGTTATCTAACTGCAGGTTAAAGAATAGCTACAGGTAGACCAAAGTATGGATGGTACTGTAGATTATACAGTTTTATACAGTTCCATTTAAATGGAATCCAAACGAGGCGGTACAGTATGAAGTACAGTATGAAGTACAGAATAAAGTACAGTATACAGTACAGTATAAAGTACAGTACAAAGTACAGTACGAAGTACAGTACGAAGTACAGTATGAAGTACAGTATATATTCTGTCAAAGAACTGTCAGTCAGGCCACACAGGGATTCTGCGGTGCTGTGCCGATGGGTGTTGGATACAACGGGCACAAGCTGGGTTTGTTTAGGAGGGGGGGTGTCGTACTCCAGAAACTCCTCTTGCAGACCTGCCACCAGTATGCTCAGGTGTTTTGGTTGTCCAGGAAATGCATTGCACACAAATCAGGTGTGTTGGCTTGTACTTCCTGTTTGATCGAGCTGAAGTGCGCCAAGAAACGGAATGGTTTGGCAAATGTGTTTTAGGAGGTCTCTTCTCGATCCGGGGGCTTGTGGCCTGGTGATTTGCTTTGATGAGGTCAAGAAGAGCAAAATCATTTAAATCTGTCAACTTTTACATTCACAGGTTTGCCATTTTATTAGAAGGGGAGACTCTCCCAGTTTGTTATTTATTATAAGGAGAGACTCTCCCACTGTGTTATTTATTATAAGGAGAGACTCTCCCACTGTGTTATTTATTATAAGGAGAGACTCTCCCACTGTGTTATTTATTATAAGGAGAGACTCTCCCACTGTGTTATTTATTATAAGGAGAGACTCTCCCACTGTGTTATTTATTATAAGGAGAGACTCTCCCACTGTGTTATTTATTATAAGGAGAGACTCTCCCACTGTGTAATTTATTATAAGGAGAGACTCTCCCACTGTGTTATTTATTATAAGGAGAGACTCTCCCACTGTGTTATTTATTATAAGGAGAGACTCTCCCACTGTGTTATTTATTATAAGGAGAGACTCTCCCACTGTGTTATTTATTATAAGGAGACTCTCTCCTCCCACTGTGTTATTTATTATAAGGAGAGACTCTTTATTATAAGGAGAGACTCTCCCACTGTGTTCTCCCATTTATTATTATCTCCCATTGTGTATTATTTATTATAAGGAGACTCTCCCACTGTGTTATTTATTATAAGGACTCTCCCACTGTGTTATTTATTATAAGGAGAGACTCTCCCACTGTGTAATTTATTATAAGGAGAGACTCTCCACCAGTGTAATTTATTATAAGGAGAGACTCTCCCACTGTGTTATTTATTATAAGGAGAGACTCTCCCACTGTGTTATTTATTATAAGGAGAGACTCTCCCACTGTGTAATTTATTATAAGGAGAGACTCTCCCACTGTGTTATTTATTATAAGGAGAGACTCTCCCACTGTGTAATTTATTATAAGGAGAGACTCTCCCACTGTGTTATTTATTATAAGGAGAGACTCTCCCACTGTGTTATTTATTATAAGGAGAGACTCTCCCACTGTGTTATTTATTATAAGGAGAGACTCTCCCACTGTGTTATTTATTATAAGGAGAGACTCTCCCACTGTGTTATTTATTATAAGGAGAGACTCTCCCACTGTGTAATTTATTATAAGGAGAGACTCTCCACCTGTGTAATTTATTATAAGGAGAGACTCTCCCATTGTGTAATTTATTATAAGGAGAGACTCTCCCATTGTGTTATTTATTATAAGGAGAGACTCTCCACCTGTGTAATTTATTATAAGGAGAGACTCTCCCATTGTGTTATTTATTATAAGGAGAGACTCTCCACCTGTGTAATTTATTATAAGGAGAGACTCTCCCACTGTGTAATTTATTATAAGGAGAGACTCTCCCACTGTGTTATTTATTATAAGGAGAGACTCTCCCACTGTGTTATTTATTATAAGGAGAGACTCTCCCACTGTGTAATTTATTATAAGGAGAGACTCTCCCACTGTGTAATTTATTATAAGGAGAGACTCTCCCACTGTGTAATTTATTATAAGGAGAGACTCTCCCACTGTGTTATTTATTATAAGGAGAGACTCTCCCACTGTGTTATTTATTATAAGGAGAGACTCTCCCACTGTGTTATTTATTATAAGGAGAGACTCTCCCACTGTGTTATTTATTATAAGGAGAGACTCTCCCACTGTGTAATTTATTATAAGGAGAGACTCTCCACCTGTGTAATTTATTATAAGGAGAGACTCTCCACCTGTGTAATTTATTATAAGGAGAGACTCTCCCACTGTGTTATTTATTATAAGGAGAGACTCTCCCACTGTGTTATTTATTATAAGGAGAGACTCTCCCACTGTGTAATTTATTATAAGGAGAGACTCTCCCACTGTGTTATTTATTATAAGGAGAGACTATTTATTATAAGGAGAGACTCTCCCACTGTGTTATTTATTATAAGGAGAGACTCTCCCACTGTGTTATTTATTATAAGGAGAGACTCTCCCACTGTGTAATTTATTATAAGGAGAGACTCTCCCATTGTGTAATTTATTATAAGGAGAGACTCTCCCATTGTGTTATTTATTATAAGGAGAGACTCTCCCACTGTGTTATTTATTATAAGGAGAGACTCTCCCACTGTGTTATTTATTATAAGGAGAGACTCTCCCACTGTGTTATTTATTATAAGGAGAGACTCTCCCACTGTGTTATTTATTATAAGGATTTATTATAAGAGAGACTCTCCCACTGTGTTATTTATTATAAGGAGAGACTCTCCCACTGTGTTATTTATTATAAGGAGAGACTCTCCCACTGTGTTATTTATTATAAGGAGAGACTCTCCCACTGTGTTATTTATTATAAGGAGAGACTCTCCCACTGTGTTATTTATTATAAGGAGAGACTCTCCCACTGTGTTATTTATTATAAGGAGAGACTCTCCCATTGTGTTATTTATTATAAGGAGAGACTCTCCCACTGTGTAATTTATTATAAGGAGAGACTCTCCCACTGTGTTATTTATTATAAGGAGAGACTCTCCCACTGTGTTATTTATTATAAGGAGAGACTCTCCCACTGTGTTATTTATTATAAGGAGAGACTCTCCACCTGTGTAATTTATTATAAGGAGAGACTCTCCCACTGTGTTATTTATTATAAGGAGAGACTCTCCCACTGTGTTATTTATTATAAGGAGAGACTCTCCCATTGTGTTATTTATTATAAGGAGAGACTCTCCCACTGTGTAATTTATTATAAGGAGAGACTCTCCCATTGTGTTATTTATTATAAGGAGAGACTCTCCCATTGTGTTATTTATTATAAGGAGAGACTCTCCACCTGTGTAATTTATTATAAGGAGAGACTCTCCCATTGTGTTATTTATTATAAGGAGAGACTCTCCACCTGTGTAATTTATTATAAGGAGAGACTCTCCCACTGTGTTATTTATTATAAGGAGAGACTCTCCCATTGTGTTATTTATTATAAGGAGAGACTCTTCCACTGTGTAATTTATTATAAGGAGAGACTCTCCCACTGTGTAATTTATGATAAGGAGCGACTCTCCCACTGTGTAATTTATTATAATGAGAGACTCTCCCACTGTGTTATTTATTATAAGGAGAGACTCTCCCACTGTGTAATTTATTATAAGGAGAGACTCCCACTGTGTTATTTATTATAAGGAGAGACTCTCCCACTGTGTTATTTATTATAAGGAGAGACTCTCCCACTGTGTTATTTATTATAAGGAGAGACTCTCCCACTGTGTTATTTATTATAAGGAGAGACTCTCCCAGTTTGTTATTTATTATAAGGAGAGACTCTCCCACTGTGTTATTTATTATAAGGAGAGACTCTCCCACTGTGTTATTTATTATAAGGAGAGACTCTCCCACTGTGTAATTTATTATAAGGAGAGACTCTCCACCAGTGTAATTTATTATAAGGAGAGACTCTCCCACTGTGTTATTTATTATAAGGAGAGACTCTCCCACTGTGTTATTTATTATAAGGAGAGACTCTCCCACTGTGTAATTTATTATAAGGAGAGACTCTCCCACTGTGTTATTTATTATAAGGAGAGACTCTCCCACTGTGTAATTTATTATAAGGAGAGACTCTCCCACTGTGTTATTTATTATAAGGAGAGACTCTCCCACTGTGTTATTTATTATAAGGAGAGACTCTCCCACTGTGTTATTTATTATAAGGAGAGACTCTCCCACTGTGTTATTTATTATAAGGAGAGACTCTCCCACTGTGTTATTTATTATAAGGAGAGACTCTCCCACTGTGTAATTTATTATAAGGAGAGACTCTCCCATTGTGTTATTTATTATAAGGAGAGACTCTCCACCTGTGTAATTTATTATAAGGAGAGACTCTCCCATTGTGTTATTTATTATAAGGAGAGACTCTCCACCTGTGTAATTTATTATAAGGAGAGACTCTCCCATTGTGTAATTTATTATAAGGAGAGACTCTCCCATTGTGTTATTTATTATAAGGAGAGACTCTCCACCTGTGTAATTTATTATAAGGAGAGACTCTCCCATTGTGTTATTTATTATAAGGAGAGACTCTCCACCTGTGTAATTTATTATAAGGAGAGACTCTCCCACTGTGTAATTTATTATAAGGAGAGACTCTCCCACTGTGTTATTTATTATAAGGAGAGACTCTCCCACTGTGTTATTTATTATAAGGAGAGACTCTCCCACTGTGTAATTTATTATAAGGAGAGACTCTCCCACTGTGTAATTTATTATAAGGAGAGACTCTCCCACTGTGTAATTTATTATAAGGAGAGACTCTCCCACTGTGTTATTTATTATAAGGAGAGACTCTCCCACTGTGTTATTTATTATAAGGAGAGACTCTCCCACTGTGTTATTTATTATAAGGAGAGACTCTCCCACTGTGTTATTTATTATAAGGAGAGACTCTCCCACTGTGTAATTTATTATAAGGAGAGACTCTCCACCTGTGTAATTTATTATAAGGAGAGACTCTCCCACTGTGTTATTTATTATAAGGAGAGACTCTCCCACTGTGTTATTTATTATAAGGAGAGACTCTCCCACTGTGTAATTTATTATAAGGAGAGACTCTCCCACTGTGTTATTTATTATAAGGAGAGACTCTCCACCTGTGTTATTTATTATAAGGAGAGACTCTCCCACTGTGTTATTTATTATAAGGAGAGACTCTCCCACTGTGTTATTTATTATAAGGAGAGACTCTCCCACTGTGTAATTTATTATAAGGAGAGACTCTCCACCTGTGTAATTTATTATAAGGAGAGACTCGCCCACTGTGTTATTTATTATAAGGAGAGACTCTCCCACTGTGTTATTTATTATAAGGAGAGACTCTCCCACTGTGTTATTTATTATAAGGAGAGACTCTCCCATTGTGTTATTTATTATAAGGAGAGACTCTCCCATTGTGTTATTTACAAGACCAAATGAAAACCAATCGCACGCGTCCTCCTGTCTCTATAGCTGGAATAGAGGGCCGGAATAGAGGGAAGGAATAGAGGGCAGGAATAGAGGGCAGGAATAGAGGGCTGGAATAGAGGGAAGGAATAGAGGGAAGGAATAGAGATTCACGTATCAATCTCGCGACACACGTGCCACGACTAATGCCAAAACGACTAATTGCGAAACGACTAATTGCGAAACGACTACCCACCTGTTGCCGGGGAAACGTTGGACCCTCTTGTGAAGCCATTGAGTGCCACTCTGCTCGGGTAGTAGAAGCCGCTCCGACACTGGCACCTGTACTTGTCCAACACGAATCCATGGCCGACAATGGGAGTGCACTAGAACAAAAGAGAAAAAGATGAAAGCCAGGATGACAGGGGAGAACAGAGTGGATGGATGAGAGGACAGAGTGGATGGATGAGAGAGCAGGGTGGATGGATGACAGGGGAGAACAGGGTGGATGGATGAGAGAACAGAGTGGATGGATGAGAGAACAGAGTGGATGGATGAGAGGGGAGAACAGAGTGGATGGATGAGAGAACAGAGTGGATGGATGAGAGAACAGAGTGGATGGATGAGAGAACAGGGTGGATGGATGAGTGGGGAGAAGGTAACTCAGTCGTTTTATTTATCATATATAATAAATTAAATACCATGTGGTGCTGCACTGTGAAATTCTGTCTGAGACAGAGACATTTGGGCTGCTTACGTAAGAGTTTTAAATGTGTCTATGACAGACGTTCCTCGTTCTGCTTTTTTGTTTTCTCCTGTTCTGATCTACTCTTGCTTTGAAAATCCACTCTCATTTCCTATTCAAATCTCAACTTAATTCAAACTCAAGTGAAATGCCTTGGGATCCTGTTATTTAAACAAAAGACATCGTTTGCTCATTTCTCCTTTATCATCCATATGAAACATTTACATTGCAAATGTCAAATAATCCCAGACGAGAATAGATACAGATTATCATGACGATATAGTTGCACATAGACGACTCAGTAGAATTCCACAATCTTTGACCAACCATCCACAACCTTTGACCAACCATCCACAACCTTTGACCAACCATCCACAACCTTTGGCCAACCATCCACAACCTTTGACCAACCATCCACAACAATTTTGTCCAATAATCCACAACCTTTGACCAACCATCTTTGGTGGTCTCATAGAGTTGTCCTGCGAGTAAAGCCATTGCCTTCGGTGGACATATTATTTAGTAATATTTAGTCCAAGTTAGCAGATTAATGAAGGTTGGAGAAACATTTGTGCCAGACATACACAGAGAGAGACTGACTGTACCTGTTTCATCGTCTAATCTGAGGCTCGGTTTTTACAGCAGATTACAGGGGCTTTTGCTCGGTCAGGACTAATAAAATAAGGTGATAAATATGTAGACTCAGTAGCTTGATGAACTGGGGGCTTTATGTAACACTGGCAACAACATTAGCAAAATGCAGAACATGCAGAATGGAGGTAATGTGGATACAACTGTTTTTTTATGTAAAACAGGAAATGTATATATACAAATAATGGAAGAGTATGAAACATCCATGATGTATGGTCTAATATTTATAGCACAAGTCTTCAGGTAAAATGCACGTTTTACATAAAATGCTTGCACTATTTTTAATTAGGTACATTTATTTTTATTCAATGAAATAGTGAAGAACGGTGACTTAACAGGCAGGTTAGAACTGCAAATATTGAATATATTTTGTATTTATATATATTTGCCGTGGCCATTGAAAATCTATAAAAAAATATGCACAAGATAATATCAGATGAAATAACAACCTTACGGATGCTAAACCCTCTCAATGAGGTGTATGCTG
>CM055732.1:2957432-2984932 GCA_029465975.1 Dallia pectoralis | reverse complement strand
AAGGAGTCACGTGGGAGTCACGTGGGAGTCACGTGGGAGTCACATGGGAGTCACGTGGGAGTCACGTGTGAGTCACGTGGGAGTAACGTGGGAGTCACGTGGGAGTCTCATGGGAGTCTCGTCGGAGTCACGTGGGAGTCACGTGGGAGTCACGTGGGAGTCTCGAGGGAGTCACGTGGGAGTCAGAACCAGGGACCCACCTCAGGGGGGACATCCGGGTCTGAAGGCGCTGGTGTTAAACACTGGATCAGCCTCAGGACCCCATCGGAGGCATTCTGATTGTGTTCTTTTGTTGCGTCTATGTTTAGAGATTAATGGTGTCTGGGGAGAGAGGAGGCTTCACCAGCTCCATTTTCACCCCTCATTAAAGGCGAGGATGAATCAAGGGTACGGACATGAGATGGTTGCCAATAAGGATCACACGTCCAGACTAATGAGTACCTGTTTGAGTTGGACACTCCTATATGCAAGCCTCTGAGGTTAGAGTGAACAAAATATAAATACAAAGATGAGTTAAAACATGATGTCCACTTACAGGTGATGTGAATAACGTGGATCATCTCCTAACAAGGGCACATGTCAGGGTTAGGGTAGGTAACCAGGGGTCCCGGCACATGTCAGGGTTAGGGTAGGTAACCAGGGGTCCCGGCACATGTCAGGGTTAGGGTAGGTAACCAGGGGTCCCGGCACATGTCAGGGTTAGGGTAGGTAACCAGGGGTCCTGGCACATGTCAGGGTTAGGGTAGGTAACCAGGGGTCCCGGCACATGTCAGGGTTAGGGTAGGTAACCAGGGGTCCCGGCACATGTCAGGGTTAGGGTAGGTAACCAGGGGTCCCGGCACATGTCAGGGTTAGGGTAGGTAACCAGGGGTCCTGGCACATGTCAGGGTTAGGGTAGGTAACCAGGGGTCCCGGCACATGTCAGGGTTAGGGTAGGTAACCAGGGGTCCTGGCACATGTCAGGGTTAGGGTAGGTAACCAGGGGTCCCGGCACATGTCAGGGTTTGGGTAGGTAACCAGGGGTCCCGGCACATGTCAGGGTTAGGGTAGGTAACCAGGGGTCCCGGCACATGTCAGGGTTAGGGTAGGTAACCAGGGGTCCCGGCACATGTCAGGGTTAGGGTAGGTAACCAGGGGTCCTGGCACATGTCAGGGTTAGGGTAGGTAACCAGGGGTCCTGGCACATGTCAGGGTTAGGGTAGGTAACCAGGGGTCCTGGCACATGTCTGGGTTAGGGTAGGTAACCAGGGGTCCAGGCACATGTCAGGGTTAGGGTAGGTAACCAGGGGTCCTGGCATTCACATGAATGTCAATTTGACATGTGCAATCTGCCTAAACAGTGTCTATGTAGAGTAGAGTCTGTGGGTCGGCGCTGTTTTCATGGCACACAGAGAACCGATAGCATATTAAACAGCTGGTCTTATTGTTTGTCCTATCAGAATTTATATATATATATATATATATGTGTGTGTTTATTTTTTAGTTCTCTCTAAACTCAGAGGGTTGCATATTGTTGTTCCCAACTCAAACAGGTACCCATTTCTTTGGACGTGTGAATCTAAACGTACCATGTGGTTAGACATTTTATTTTATTTACCTTTCATTCACCCAGCGAGACACATTTCCGACAGCATCTCCAACACACAATTCAAAGCATCAGTCGCCTTAATGTTGTGTGTGTTCATGCTGAATTAAATGATGAGACTTTTGCTGAATTCCTCGTGGATCTCCTGAAATCATACGTCCACTTTCATTCTACCCGATGTGTGTGTTCAGTCGCTGATGTGTGTGTTCAATCGCTGACGTGTGTGTTCAATCATCGATGTGTGTGTGTTCAACCCCTGATGTGTGTCTTCAATCGTCGATGTGTGTATTTGATCCCTGTGTGGTGTAGACATTCTGTCTGGCTTATGTTCACAGATAAAATCACAATTAAAAGTGTAAAGTTTACATTACTTCACGCTTCTTAAAGTGGCACACTCCCACTTCACCTGGAATAGTCTGTTTAACCGAAATCTTTTACGGGAAGTATTTTACTCTGCTCACACACTTTAGCGCACACACGCACGCACGCACGCACGCACGCACGCACACGCACACACACACACACACACACACACACACACACACACACACACACACACACACACACACACACACACACACACACACACACACACACACACACACACACACGCAGAAAGACAAACAAACAGCCTGTAACTCAGTGGGCTTTGGTTAGGCGCTGCAGGCCTTTGATAAGTCCTTGTTTGTCTCTCGGAGATTCGGTGTAATTGCCCGGCACCCGTGTGACCGCGTGGTGGAGCCGTCTAATATAACCAGGAGGTCAGGGGTCGGAGGGTGGGGTTCCCACTGGCAGTGAGGTAGACATCTGGCCCAAGAGAACTCTGTCCCCCATGTAGTGCACTGCTTTATATATACTGTTCCCTATGTAGTGCACTGCTTTATCAACACTGTTCCCTATGTAGTGCACTGCTTCAAATATACTGTTCCCTATGGAGTGCACTGCTTTATATATACTGTTCCCTATGTAGTGCACTGCTTCATATATACTGTTTCCTATGTAGTGCACTGCTTTATAAACCATGTTTTCTATGTAATGCACTGCTTTATAAACCATGTTTCCTATGTAGTGCACTGCTTTATAAACCATGTTTTTCTATGTAATGCACTGCTTTATAAACCATGTTTCCTATGTAGTGCACTGCTTTATAAACCATGTTTTTCTATGTAGTGCACTGCTTTATAAACCATGTTTCCTATGTAGTGCACTGCTTTATAAACCATGTTTTTCTATGTAATGCACTGCTTTATAAACCATGTTTCCTATGTAGTGCACTGCTTTATAAACCATGTTTCCTATGTAGTGCACTGCTTTATAAACCATGTTTCCTATGTAGTGCACTGCTTTATAAACCATGTTTTTTATGTAGTGCACTGCTTTATAAACCATGTTTTCTATGTAGTGCACTGCTTTATAAACTTGTTTCCTATGTAGTGCACTGCTTTATAAACCATGTTTTCTATGTAGTGCACTGCTTTATAAACCATGTTTCCTATGTAGTGCACTGCTTTATAAACCATGTTTTCTATGTAGTGCACTGCTTTATAAACCATGTTTTCTATGTAGTGCACTGCTTTATAAACCATGTTTTCTATGTAGTGCACTCACTGTTACACCAGGTAACAACGAGGATTGCTATGCTAAACAGTAGACAAAAAAGCAATTGCGGATTCAACTTGTTTCTTTGCAGGGAACCTGTGATGGAATAATGGCCCAATGCATTAAAAAATATAAACGCCATTATTAGACAATGTGTTGTTTTATAGCACACATTTGATAAGATTGCTTGAATGGTTCAGGTGGGATGGAACATTTGGCCTAGTCTATGATGTCACACATTATAACTGACCAATGAAAGTCCATTTGCTGAAGATTATCCTACCAGCCAAGCAGTGCTAAAACAAAAGAAGACAGATCGTGGAGCTGCATAAATTGAAGACTTATGATGAACAGAAGTTGTGCTGTTTTTAACACTAATGGTATGTCTCCACCTTAATAGTTACCGCTTGTTGCAGCAAACTGTAGAAAATCTGTAAAAAACATTAATTAAGAAGACTCTGTTGAAAATGTATAATATATATAGAGAGAGAGAGAGATTGTTTCAGAGAACTCTCTAATTAGGTCTGAATGGTTATTCAAAGCCATATTGGGGCCGAAGGTGTTCAAAGAATAAAAACAATATAACAATATATTTTCCCGTGGCCCTTGGCCCACTCCCTGCCCTTTCACAAAGACATCGATATTTCTATTGAATTAAATCATTTGCATATTAAACAGAAATTGCAGCAACGGGAACAAAAGATGGAAGTACTTGGTCTAAATACCAAAGTGAGAACACTGTATTTCGTGTAATATCTCAGCCCACAGAAGAGGGAGAAAAGCTACAACGCAAAGCATGATGTTGATGATTCCATGATGTTGATGATTCCATGATGTTAATGAATCCATGATGTTAATGAATCCATGATGTTAATGATTCCATGATCATGATACTGTCAGGCTAAACTTCTGCATCCCATATGTATCGTATTGTTGCAGAAGGAGCAGAAATATGACTGAGCAGATGATATGCAGCACATCAGGTAATCAGTCTCCAAACCTACAGTTCTGACCAAGTCTTCTGTTATATTTAGGAAAACTAACTCGGTTAAAACATACCAACACCACCAGTGCCACCTCCACCATGACGACCACCTCCACCAGCACCTCCACCAACACCTTCACTGCCACCACCAACTCCACCTCCACCTTCACCACCACCACCACCACCTCCACCTCTGTTGCCACCCCCATCTCCATCTCCGCCGCCACCTCCAAACCTGTTCTTCATTCTGCAACAGATGAACCCATCTGTTCACACCAATCTAACAAACCCTCCAGTGTTCCCAGATAAAACATGATTTTACCATCTCCTCTTGCAATGCAGCCCTCCATTCTACCTTGGCTTCTCTGGGGACTTTAATTCCTCCATATAGATACATATCGATTCGTCGCCAATGTCAATTTTAATTCAGATTGAATAAATGTGATCCTACAAATCCTTCGACAGTACAAACCAAAAGATCTCTGATGCACTGCTCGAATATATATGACACGGTCTCCTGTCGAACTGTTCGTGTTGTGTGTCACGGTCGCCTGTCGAACTGTTCGTGTTGTGTGTCACGGTCTCCTGTCGAACTGTTCGTGTTGTGTATCACGGTCTCCTGTCGAACTGTTCGTGTTGTGTGTCACGGTCTCCTGTCGAACTGTTCGTGTTGTGTGTCACGGTCTCCTGTCGAACTGTTCGTGTTGTGTTTTTTGCTCTATTTGCACTGTTCATGTACATTTAAAAAATATGTGTCCTAAATGCAGCAGCTATGAGTCAGAACAAATTCCATGCATGTGTTAACAGACTCAGCGAATAAACCTGATTCTGATGTGTTTGACAACAGACCACCCTGGATGTGACTCCAGAAAATAGCTGCAAATGAACAATACTGAAATAGATTATCTGATGGAGTTTCAATGTGCATCTGAGTCTGTACAGGCCAGACTGTTCAATGGTCCATATATAGAGCATGGTATGCTATACATTATATATTTATAATTTATAACTAGAATATACTATATGATATGATACAATGTAAATGGTTGATGTGTCAATTGTCGTGTCTCTTGATGGTCCAGATATCAACCTGAAAGATGTTTTCCTGGTTCAATATTACGCAGCATAGCTGTCACATGGTTTCGCCCGAGGTCACCTTTTTTCACCTTTTCACTAATTTGACGACACACGTTTTTGGATTTGTGGACGGCACACCAAGCGTACGGGACATGTCGCGGTGAGTTTGACAAAGGCTTGAAGCCCTCTGTGTTCACACGCGGGCCCAGAGGTAGATAAACAACACACCATATGGCCAAATATCATAAAGGGTCTTTAAGGGGACCGTAACCTTGGACTCAGATCAGTCAATGCCTTTTTTATGCCAGAAACAGCTGTTCAATTAGAAACCGTGACACCTTTCAATAAGCAGACTAATGTGATGTTAATGGGACACCCTATTCAGTAAGATCAACAGTGACATTGCTTCAATGAGATCAGTGGGAAAGAAACGTTTGACCTTTACGGTTTGAAGGTCACGTTCGTGGCCCATCAAACGGAATACCATTTAGAAACAGAAACTACAGAAATGTATACAATTACAAACAGTAGAGTCGTTGTTCTGCATTTTCAAATGAGAATAATCCCAGTAATATATTCCTCCATTCCTTTAAAAATAACATGATGTCTTTACCCAATTAAATATCCCACCGAGAGTGAATCACACTGTAGATGGGAATTATTTCATTTGAAAACATTGCAGAGCTAGTCAGAATGGATACTTGTAGAAAACAAATTGATTGGCAGAGATATTTTGATGTTTTTAGTAGACTCGGCAGGTTTTAGTAGACTTGAGTTTTTACTCCTGTGTCTAAGAGAACTTCAATAATTTCACAAAACAATGTTTTTTTATGAAACAAGTAATTGCGTATGGCAATGCTGTTAAAACTATTTTTTTTAATTCTTAGTGTTTTTTTTCCCTCAAGTGGAAGATGATGTGACAATGGTCTGACGATGATTCCTGAGAAAGAAGACTATTTCTACTGCATCAAAGCTGGCAAATAAAGGTAAAGACCTAATGCATTAAATGTTTATAACTTTGTAAAATACTTACCCAACTCCCCAGATAAAGTTAGCGAGCAGAGAGCAGAATCCTGCTCTCCTCCAGTCCTAGAGGTTTACTTTCATCATCAAGTATCAAATAGACTGTGATCTGTTGCAGATCTGTTTTGTCTGTCTGGCAGACGTTTTGCTGTCCCCTGCCCCCTAATGCCCGACTGGCAAAGAAGACTTCTCTGTTCTCTTCCTCCTGGATTTATCTGTTCCTCCTTCTGACACCCAGGTAATGATCTTCCTCTCTGTTCAGATGTTGGCCCACCACCTCAAGCTCAAACTCAACAAGAAGGTGCTCTTCATTTCTCTGGGTAAAGGCGTGCCCGGCACATTAGACAACTCCCTGCTGTCCCATAGTGGAAAGAACATATCAATGGCTTGGTGCTTGTCTACAGAGAACCTGCGTGAGCCGCTCATCTTAATTCCCGGGCCAGGATTAAACCCTACATCCCTATGCCAGTCTAAATGCCACCTATGCCAATCTAAATGCCACCTATGCCAATCTAAATGCCACATATTCCAATCTAAATGCCACCTATGCCAATCTAAATGCCACCTATGCCAATCTAAATGCCACCTATGCCAATCTAAATGCCACTTATGCCAATCTAAATGCCACCTATGCCAATCTAAATGCCACCTATGCCAATCTAAATGCCACCTATGCCAATCTAAATGCCAACTATTCCAATCTAAATGCCACCTGTGCCAATCTAAATGCCACCTCTGCCAATCTAAATGCCACCTATGCCAATCTAAATGCCACCTATGCCAATCTAAATGCCACCTATGCCAATCTAAATGCCACCTATGCCAATCTAAATGCCACCTATGCCAATCTAAATGCCACCTGTGCCAATCTAAATGCCACCTGTGCCAATCTAAATGCCACCTATGCCAATCTAAATGCCACCTATGCCAATCTAAATGCCACCTATGCCAATCTAAATGCCACCTGTGCCAATCTAAATGCCACCTGTGCCAATCTAAATGCCACCTTTGCCAATCTAAATGCCACCTATGCCAATCTAAATGCCACCTATGCCAATCTAAATGCCACCTATGCCACTCTTAACCCCTATCCAGGGTTTTATGCCACGTTGGGTCTCTTAGCCATATCACAGGTACGGGAGAAAGCCAGCTCATTGTCAAACCAGTCAACAAAGAACTGAAAATGATTATTAGTGCTGAGTTTTTTTATGCGGTAGTCCTGTTGTGATACAGGTCTACCGTCTCCTGGCATATCGTTGTCTTCAAGGTTTTACACAGGTTCAAGTCACAAACGTTTAAAAAAAGGGTCAAATTACTAGTGTTTATCAAACACAACCAAATCCCAGATTAGGCCAAAGGTCAGTTGGCTGTCAGTCATTGTTTTGTTTCATTTCCTGTGAAATGTTGGCGATTTTGAACTGTGCCTGGTTCTGGCTTCTCTGTCCGCATTACCTTCAAAGGCAGCCAACACAGTATCCCTGGCACAAAAGCTTCCTCCTGTTGAAATCATTTGTTTCAAACAGCATGACTCCCGTATTCCACCGGTCGTTTGATGTTTCAGTTTCTCCCCTGTTCTTCTGAGGGCTCTCCTTATGTGATGTAGAGTAGAAGCCCCAGACCTGGGTTCAAACCCTACTCGAAATGATTGCAAATGCTTATTGTTAAGCTGGCTAGCATTGTAAAACCAAAGGACTATCTGAAAATGTGCAAACCTTATATCTGCCACAAACAATGTGTACAGTATATACACTGATGAACCAAAACATCATGATATCTGGGACATTTTGATGCCAGGGCATGACCTCAAACTCCTTTTCATGTTCTTGAATCCATTCCCAAACGTCTAGTAGAGCGGGTTAATCGTGGGCACTCAGACTGGTCTGTAGACACACAGTCCCATGTTCAGCAGGGTACAAAGCACTCTGTGAATGTACACACATTCAGGTACCATCATTTAAAAATGGAGACTTGTGTCCCAATAGACCTCCTGTCGGTTCCCACATGTTGACCCGGAGAACTGTTCGTTCACTCATCATCCAATATACCCGGACCTCAACATGTACCCGTGTTAGAGACAATCAGCATTAATTGCTTCACCTATATCACTAACCAAAAACAATGGCAGGTATCTCTGAAGGGCACGTGCCTGTTTGGACGTCCTCCACAGACAGTAAGGTTCCCTGGTGAAGTCTTGTATTCTGCCTGCATGTGTATCTACTGACTTGTAAAAGTCAACCTAACACGTTCCAACTACCAACCTAACACGTTCCACCTGCCAACCTGACACGTTACAACTACTAACCTAACACGTTACAACTACCAACCTAACACGTTACAACTACCAACCGAACACGTTCCAACTACCAACCTAACACATTCCATCTGCCAACCTGACACGTACCAACTACCAACCTAACACGTTCCAACTACCAACCTCACACGTTCCAACTACCAACCTCACACGTTCCAACTACCAACCTCACACGTTCCAACTACCAACCTCACACGTTCCAACTACCAACCTCACACGTTCCAACTACCAACCTCACACGTTCCAACTACCAACCTCACACGTTCCAACTACCAACCTAACACGTTCCAACTACCAACCTCACACGTTCCAACTACCAACCTCACACGTTCCAACTACCAACCTCACACGTTCCAACTACCAACCTAACACGTTCCAACTACCAACCTAACACGTTCCAACTACCAACCTCACACGTTCCAACTACCAACCTAACACGTTCCAACTACCAACCTATCACGTACCAACTACATTATGGACGTGAACTTTACAAGGGCATTCCCACTTCTTTCTACTATGTAGAGACTTTGTGTTTTCCTAGGATGTTTTTTTCATGTTTTCTTCACTTTCATATAAGTGGAATGGCTCCTGTATAATACCAGGCATTTTCAAATCTAAATCTGCGAACCCTGTCCTCTAATGTCTGGTGTCTTATGCTAAGTGCCGTCGACATGTGTCTAAAAGCCAATTACACATTCTGAATTATGTGGGTAGGTGACCTTTTAAATGACATCACAGAGGGTCAAAATGTTTGCAATTGAGAACACGTCGTGTTACTGACAACGCGTGTCTGATTTCGGGACAAACATGAGTCACCCAATTAGGTGTCGTTTTCTTGCTCTTTCAAAGGTGGATTTGGAAAAATAATATTTAGGGAATTATTATTCCTTAGCATGTATGTAAGTGTCAAAGAGCAAAACAAAAATGCAAACGGTCATCTTAAGGTGACAACAAAGTACATGGATTTAAGGATTTTGTCATGGGTTAGCAAGCTAGCGTAGCACCAAACGCTGTACAGTATGTGCTGAGAGTTTGTATGGTTTTGTTCCTCCCCTTAAGGCTGGTGCTCTGACATGTTCAGTGCTCAGCGAAATGTCTCTCAAGGCTTTCTATCGGGGGTGACAAATATGGAGAAGCTGAAGTGTTTACAAGGTCTAACGCCTCGCTAGCTATTCTCCATCTTAATTAGTGGAGGCTCTATATTTAGCGGTTTGAATACTAATGCTGAAGCCTGATTATATAGCACATATATTCCGCTCAATGCTGAGATGACAGACAGGATTTGCTTTTAGAAAACAAATCATGTTTGAACCTTTAGGTTCATCACCAGTTCGGCAATGTACTGAAAGGAACCAATTCTATAACCGAACTTTCTCGGGTCGAACTTTCAATATCCAGAACTGTAACATAAACACAGAACAGTAACACTTAAAGCAACAATAACTAAACCTATTGTTGAACTCAAGTCGACCTTACCAATAACTATTTAGCTATTTACTAATTAATACCATCAAAATATTTCTTATAACATAAAAAGAAAACATTAAAATAATTTATTTAAAATAGCGTTTTGACGAATTTATCAATATTGTAATCAATATCAGATAGTTTTACTTATCTGACCAGTGCTGCTTCAGTATATTGTTACTTGAAGTGGAGCATCTGCTGATGGTCTTTGATCCGATAAGTCAGGGAGCGGCAGCTACAGCCCTGGGGGGTCTCAATGTTGATTGATGCAATGCTTCTCTTTCAGCCTCAGCTAGCACACCTGATAAAATGAATTGCTTTCTAAGGCCTAGAGTAGCCAACACCAATGAAAAGGCTGTCATTACAATTTCACAATTACTTGGTTTACAAAAGGTTTTAAAAGTTAATATAATGAAAAACAAAGCCAAGCTCTTATATTAGCGGCTCGTCGTAAGCAAATGGTAATGGCATTTAGGAACGCTGGAAATGGAAGGAAGGAAAGATTTCCATTATACCGTTTTTATGTCCAAAAAAGCTTCAAATACTTCTAACTGGAAAATGAAGATAGATATGGAAGTGAGTGAGAGAGAGAATAAAAACAGGACACAAGTTGCCACGAGGGCCTCGTTTGTCACATGTGGATAATGAAACCAAAAGGGTTCAATAACCCCAGAAATTCAGATGTCATGTGTCATGTCACAATACATTTATTTCACAGCTCGTTGAAGACTTCATATTTGTGCACTCGTTAAAAAAATCTTAGTCCCCCCTCTCTTGTCTTGGTGCCTGTATTGTCCATGACTCTGTTTTGTCTGGTAACGGACGAGGCTTGTCGCCGGACACAAGGCGGGCTTGAGCCCATCGGAATCGTGAGGAGGCTGTCAATGAGCTAATCTTTCTGGGAAAAGGGAATGTCTTCACCTGACCTGGAGAGAGAGAGAGAGAGAGAAAGGGGGAATGGGTGAGAGTGTTGTGGCAGATAGTATGACACATTACTAGTGCAGATAAATAGATGAGCGTAGCATAAAGATAACATTACATGGTCGTCCGGCTAGTGATTGTCTGGCCTCTAATGTGAGCAGAGATGAGATTATAAAATTAAATTACCATCATCAAATTGATTGAACATAGAACTCTGAACTATTTTATCAGAGGGATGTGAATAAATGATGGTTACGTGATTAGAATTTCAACACCGCGCACGCGTTTAAACGCTCAAATCTCTGTTCACAACATGAAAGGCCTCCCACATCGTCACTAACAACACATGTTATAACTGCGAATGCTGTTGCTGGTTTCATCTGCGCCTGTTTGTTTGACATCCTGTAGACGTAACTGTTGTGTTTTTCTGAATATTATATTGTTTTGTGTTTTAATTAACGGGTTACTCATAATGGCGTGTCTTTAACCAACCCACTGTATTCATGCAGCAGTTGACACAAGGGTGCCTCGTACTGCCTACAACCACATCTTCTATATAATGTGTGTGTGTGTTCGTGTGTGTGTGTGTTTGTGTGTGTGTGTGTGTGTGTTTGTGTGTGTGTTTGTGTGTGTGTTTGTGTGTGTGTTTGTGTGTGTGTGTGTGTGTGTGTGTGTGTTTGTGTGTGTGTGTTTGTGTGTGTGTGTGTGTGTTTGTGTGTGTGTGTGTGTGTGTGTGTTTGTGTGTGTGTTTGTGTGTGTGTGTGTTTGTGTGTTTGTGTGTTTGTGTGTGTGTGTGTTTGTGTGTGTCTTTGACACTTTGAATGTTTGTGAGTTCTTCTCACCTAGCTGGTTGTTCTCTCCTCCTCCCCTCTCTTCTCTCTCTCTTCTCTCCTCTCCCTCCTTCCTCTCTCACTTCTCTCCTCTCTCTCCGTCTCTCCCTCCTTCCTCTCTCTCCCCTCTCCTCTCTCTCCACTCACTTCTCTCCTCTCTCTCCATCTCTCCCTCCTTCCCCCCTCTCCCCTCTCCTCTCTCTCCAGTCACTTTCTTAAATCATGACCCTTTAATAACTCATTCTTCCACTTATCGATCCCCAGTAAGAACAGGTGGCCGTACTGAGGGGCTTCCCTCAGTTCCACTGGCCAAACAAGCTGCAAGTCGTTCCCACCTCCGGATGTCTCCTGGATGGTAACTCTCCAGGAGAAGACTAGGAAGGAAAGAGAGAGGGGAACGTGGAAGAGTGGGAGAGAGATGGATCGAGGGAGAGAGTGAGAGAGAGAGAGACAGAGAGAGAGTGAGAGAGAGAGAGAGAGAGAGTGTGAGAGAGAGAGAGAGAGTGAGAGAGAGAGAGAGAGAGAGAGAGAGAGAGAGAGAGAGAGACAGGGAGACAATTAAATGGAAAATGATGAAAAGGACATATATAAGTACAGTCACACCCTAACTGTTGACATTTTTCTGGATAAACACTCGTTTTGTGTTTTCCATCTCACACATTCTCTGATATTGAGTTAATGGCCGGGATCAGTCTTTTCTTTCATCAGCATATGATCAATTAAGGGTTAATTTCTTTGCTCAAAGGTGGAATAAACTATTTCAAGTAAATTCCTGTTAGACTTCTTCTTACGTTCTAAGCACATCGACTTTGGTGCCAGGTGACGCAACTTTTAAAATATGCAATACATTTTTGCCACATTAGTGTTTTTACATCACTGTGCAAATAATCTGTACATCTGATTAAACGAGCTTTCGCGCCAGCAGTTGCTCTGCGTTTAATAACATTTAGTAACATCTCCTCACCTAACTGGGCCACAAACCTCAGTGGGAGACGCTTTATCAGCCCGTTCGGCGCATCACAAGTCTCTAGAACAGGCAGAGGAGTGCACGAGGAGCGCGCAAGGAGTGCACGAGGAGCGCGCAAGGAGTGCACGAGGAGCGCACGAGGAGTGCACGTGGAGGGGGTTTACCGCAGGAGAAGGGGTGAGGGCGTAAAGTCAGGGACAACAGCTGTGTTCCAGCAAGGCAAATTGGTGCCGTGACACATCCATTTATTAATTAAAAGAGCAATCTGATGTTGAACCGACGATAAAGCTGTCAGCACACTACTGCTTCACATTTACATTGAAGTAATCTGGCAGATGTTAGCGCAAGTGATTTGCAGTAGTCGGCACACTCGGTTTGACGGCATTTTACATTTTATTCATTTAGCCGACGCTCTTATCCAGAACAACTTACAGTAAGTGTTTACCTTTTAACAGAGCCAGGTGATATAACCACATAGATTAGCAGTAAATGCGTTCAAGCCAACGGACTACTTATTGGCATGTGTCGGTGCGGGAAAGAAGATCTTACAAATAATAAACACGAATGTAGCACCGGTGTCACACCACTTACTGCGCCACTGGACCAGTTCTAGGTTCTAAGGAGTGGGGAGCAAAATAATTACACCAGAGACCGTTCTTTAAATACAAAAGGCCGGCAATTTACTGAATGCAAAACAAACATAGAATATACAGTACGCAAACATACACTGCAGGTTCTGAATGTTGAAGTAATGAATGAAAAGGTATTTCACTCTATTTATTCTTTAGTTCACTTAAGTAATTTTAGCAAGGCTAATCTAAGTTAGACCAGTCTTTTTACCTAATTTGGACCTATTTTAGAATTGCTATTTTCCATTCTGAGGTAACTCTTTTCCTTTCTTTTTCGGGCAAGAAAATACCCTCAATTCACACCAAATCAACCAATGTGGAACACAAGTATTTCAAAACACATTCAACTATATGAACTTAATATGAAAATAAAAGTATAACAACTTAAATTCAAGTTCACGTTCAAGTATGAGTTCAATTATTCAATTAAATAAAAAGATTCAGTTTGATTCAGTCCAAAAAGAATGTCAATCAATTTCCAGTTCAGAATCTATTCAAAACCAGTTCCTGATACTCCTACCACTCTGGTAGGGAGTCACCATGCGCACGAGGTTCTCACTGATGCGATGTGGAAGGTTAGTTGACAGTCTGGGTCTGGCTCGCCATCTTGATCCCGTCTGAGCACGTGCACACCCACACGTGCAGACCAATCCTTGCTCCGACCGAGCTTCAAACAAAGCAAAAAACCTGACCAAAACCGGTGTGGCTTAGTAAACATAAAATCCTTGTCAGTTCTCGACCAGGTAATTTATGTTTTTCAAAATAAGAATCAACTTTCTCACTCTTTTCTGCTTACTAACACACTTGTTCTCTCCTTCGGTCTTCTGCTGCAATGTCACTGAGACACGCCGTCTAGCGTCACTGGTCCCTTAAAGGGACAGTGACATGAATTTTCCGTCGGCATACTTTTAATATTAAACATCAAATTGTTGTCTTAACATTTTTAATTAACTTACATTAAATTAATACATTAACTTCTAAATTATTTATGCAGCTTTATAAACTATTTATTTTTATGTCATATTTTAACATGGGTTACATCCTCCCCTATTTACCTAATGCACGTCCCTGGGCATTCTGAATCTATACTGTCATAATTCTAGGGGATTTTGGTAAACTGGGCTCTTTAATCGAATCTGTTAACACATCACTCAAGGTTTGAAATAAAGACTGAACTATTGTAACCAACGGGTTCCCTAGCTCAGGGTAAGTCAGTCTTTTAGTCGCTTTTCTGTCTCTGAAAGGTCTTCTAGAACAGTCACCTTCAGTCTGGATGTCAGTCTGGTCCACAACACTTGTGTTTTCCTTGCCCTCCTGAGGAGGTTGAGTAGAAGGATGGACATTATCCAGGTCTTCCTCAGGTAGGTTTCCAGTTTCCTGTCCAGCGGTTGAGCTGCTCTCTTCAGGATCAGATAAGTCACTGTCTGCAGGATCAGGTAAGTCACAGTCTGCAGGATCAGGTAAGTCACAAGTCTCTACTGGAACATCCTCTGGAAAAGCTTTGGCTACGTCTTGCTTAGCAGCAGTCAATTCTTTGGAGGGTTCCAGTTCAATCCTTTCTGGTAAGTGTTCTATGGGTTCTGGGGTCGGGTCAAAATCTAGTGTTTCTACTCTTAGGTTTCTGTGTCCATCATAATGATATTCCTCAGAGTCCGATTGGGATTCATCCCTATCAGCTCCATCCGAACCGTCATTTTTAGGATGTTGTCGAGTTCTTGGTCGTCTCACTGCCTTTGACGGGTTAGTTTTACTTTCGGTTGAGGTCATAGGAAGAAAACCACATGGCAGCAAGAGGTCACGATGAAGAGTTCTTTGTGGGCCATCTCTTGTCTCAGGCTTCACAACATACACTGGCACGTCTCCAGACTGTCTCTGGACAACATACACATCAGACTCCCACCTATCGGCCAACTTGTGCTTGCCTCGAAGGCGGACGTTCCGAACCAAGACTCTGTCGCCTTCCTTCAAGGTGGAGTCAACAACATGCTTGTCAAACCTCGTTTTGTTGCGACTGGCTGTCTTTTTAGCATTTTCAGTTGCTACTTTGTAACTGTTCTCAAGTTGAGATTTCAGGTTGCGAACATATTGCGAGTGTGAGCCTGACTGGTGATTGACTGGTAGGCCAAAGGCTAAGTCAACTGGCAACCTCGGCTGACGCCCGAACATTAACTCGTAAGGGGTAAAACCAGTTGTCTCGTTTTTAGTACAATTATAAGCGTGTACTAATGGTTTGACGTAATCCCGCCAGTGACTCTTTTCTGATTCTCGAGGGTTCCCAACATGTTGAGCAGGGTCCTGTTGAAGCGTTCTACAGGGTTCCCTCTCGGATGGTAAGGGGTGGTTCTTATCTTTTGAGTGCCAATGAGCTCACACAGTTCTTTTATTGTTCGGGACTCAAAGTCAGGACCTTGGTCACTGTGGAGTTTTTCAGGGATGCCATAATGGACGAAAAAGTGGTCCCACAGACTCTTGGCCACTGTCCTGGCTTTCTGATTCGGGGTGGGGACAGCCACTGCATATTTCGTAAAATGGTCGGTAATGACCAGAATGTCTTTGGTGTTACTAGAGTCCGGCTCCACACTGAGAAAATCCATGCACACAAGTTCGAGTGGTCTTGTTGCGATGATGTTGACGAGTGGAGCGGCTTTCTCAGGCATAGTCTTACGTCGTATGCAGCGGTTGCAGGTTTTGACCTTTGTTTCCACCTCGGCTGACATTTTGGGCCAATAGAAACGCTTCCTGATGAGATCTAGGGTGCGCTCTGCGCCCATGTGGCCCATGTCGTCATGGAGGCTCTTGAGGACTAAGGATCTCAGGGCTTCAGGGAGCACAAGCTGGTAGTGAGTCTGAGCATCCTCTTTCCGCTTGCGATACAATACACCACCTAAGATGGTAAGTTTGTTCCACTCTCTTAACAAGAGACCAAGCTCAGGAAGTTCTTTCCTCAAGGATGGTGGGGGTTTCTCCTCTAACTCCACTTGCCTGAGTACCTCACGGATGCAGGGATCAGCATTTTGCTTGTCTCTTATTTCAGCTGGTCCTAATGAGGGGATGACCGGTAAGCCACCAAGCTGATCCTCTTCTTCAAAGCTTTGTGGGAGAGCTTTTGGATGATGAGCAAGCGACAAAACCAAGGTGTTGCTTGGTGATGTTTCCCCAGAGTGATTGTTGATCACTTCACGAACCAAGTGCTTCTCACAGATAGCTTTGATGGTGTCTTCATCCAGGTGTGCATAATCAGCCACTGACAAGTGTCTTTTTGTGAATTGTTGTATCCTCTCCAACTCCTTTTGTGAGGATGTGTCATCAGGCAATCTGACGTGGGGACGCCTGGACAGCCCGTCCGCATCTTGATTTTGCTTACCAGCTCTGTATTGTAGCTGGAAATCAAATGTCGACAGAGCGGCTAACCATCTGTAGCTCGTGGCGTCGAGCTTAGCAGAAGTAAGAATGTATGTTAAGGGATTGCTATCGGTGACAGCAAAGAACATGTTCCCGTATAGGTAGTCCTGGAATTTCTCTGTCACTGCCCATTTAAGGGCAAGGAATTCTAATTTATGCGCAGGATACCTGGATTCACATTTCGACAGACCTCGACTTGCATAGGCAACAACTCGCTTCTGTCCCTGTTGCTCCTGGTAGAGGGCAGCACCGAGTCCCGAGGTGCTCGCATCTGTATGTAAAATGTAGGGGAGCTTGGGGTCAGCAAACCCGAGGATGGGTGCTGTTGTCAGTTTTCTGATTATGGTGTCGAACGATGCCTGGCAAGCAGACGTCCATCTGTCGCCAAAGAGATCCTTTGGGTTGTAGTACTTCTCAGAGTTCACTGTGGTTTTAGTGTGCTTTCTCAGCGGTGGATAGCCAGCAGTGAGCTCGTTGAGTGGCTTCACAATCTTTGAGTAGTCTTTTATGAACCGGCGGTAATAACCGCAGAATCCCAGGAAGGTTCTTAACTCTTTCAGGTTGTTTGGTTTTGGCCAGGTTTTTAATGCTGCTACTTTGTCTGGATCAGTTTCGATGCCCTTTTCAGACACGATGTGGCCGAGGTACTTTACAGAGGTTTGGAAGAACCTGCACTTCCCTGGTGACAGTTTCAAGCCAAACTCTTTCAATTGGTTGAGCACGCGCATCAACCTTTCCTCATGTTCCTCCAGTGTTGAGGAGAAGATGATGAGATCATCGAGGAAAACTAGGACTTGCTTCAAGTTCAACTCTCCCATACACCGCTCCATTAGCCTCTGGAACGTGCTAGGGGCATTAGTTATCCCCTGAGGCATCCTGTTGAACTCGAAGAATCCTAGTGGGCAGACGAATGCGGTTTTCTGTTTGTCTGCTTCCTCCATCTCTATCTGATAGAAGCCTGATTTGAGATCAAGCACTGAGAACCACTTGGATCCAGTCAACGCCGAGAATGACTCCTCAAGATTAGGCAAGGCATATGAATCCTTAACCGTTTGGGTGTTCAACCTTCTGTAGTCTATGCAGAGTCTGACATCACCATTCTTTTTCCTGACGACGACGATCGGCGAGGAGAAGGGCGACTCCGATTCACGGATGACTTCTGCATCAAGGAGTTGCTGGAGATGGTTACGCACAGCCTCTATATCTTGGGGGTGTATAGGTCTTGGTCTATGCTTGAATGTTGTCATATCACTGAGGGTTATGTGGTGTTTTATTTTGTCAGTGCGACCAAAATCAAGCTCGTGCTGTGCAAACACCTCCGGCATGGAACTTAATTTCTCTGTTATCCTCTCTTTCCACTCATTGGGTACAGGAGAGTCAGTGAAGTCAATGTTGAGATCAAATTTTTGGTCAGGTTTTGTGGGAAGGTCTGAGTCAGGGGTCTTAACTGATTGGACACTCTTCACAGCGTGCATCTCTGCTATTACAGCCCTTGGAGATAGGGTGATGTCATGATGTGACTCATTCTTGAGCATGACTGGTATGCAGCGTGGTAGTTTCAGTGGTAGGCTTACCAAGCCATCTGTCACCAGGATGCCACCTGGCAGGGAAGATGACTTTGGTGACTCCACCATCACCCACTTTCCAACATCAGTTGTCCTGCAGCACACTGATCCTTCAAGGACTTTGGTCTGTCCAGCTGCAATAGTCTCAAGGTCCCTACTATGAAGCCTCACCTCTCCCAGACTGGAATCAACAGACTGTCTTTTCCTGATTTCAAGGGTCTTTAAGACAATTTTGTAGCCGTAAGGAAGAGACTCATAGTTCTGAGTTGCGATATCTGCATACTTTTCATAGAGAACATCCAAAGTATTTGTGCCTATAAGCACTGATGACATGGTGGAGCGCATGTCAGGTACAACCAAACCTAGCGTGGGCACCTCAACGTCCGCCCCAAGCAAGCTCTTTGGGAATCTGATGGTGGTCTCAACATAGCCAAGGTAGGGAACGCTTTGGCCGTTGGCACCTTCCACCTCAAGCAGATCATTCAAGGAATTCATAGGTAAGTGAGACAGGTTCTCTAAATAGAAAGAGTTTGGGATCGTCGTTACTTGAGAGCCTGAATCCAACAAACACCTACAGTCTTTGTTACCTATGATCACTTGTGCAGTGCACTTGGCTCCAATCAGCCCTTTTGGAAGGGTCACTGTCTGTTTTTGTGTGTGAGCGTACACATGGGCTCTGTGCAGCTTCTTTTTGGGACACTTTGTCTGTGTTCCAGTCCCCGTTTGTCCCACAACGGAAACTGGGTCTAGTTTAAATGACCAGACTTTGAAGCACCATTTTCAATGTCCCATGTTAACTGATTTTCTCTTAGCTGCTTCCTCTTCTCAGCTACAAGAGATGGGTTCGGCTCACTTTCACACTGAGGCTTAATGTGTCCGTTCTCTCCACATCTAAAGCAATACCAGGGCTTTGGTCTATTGCTTGTGTTGTTGTTTACATCTCGGCTGTGGTGCAGCCTTTGAGATGTTGGAGTGATAGCTGTTTGGGGAGCTACAGGTCTTGCAGCTGATTGAACCTTTCTACTGTCTTTCTGCGTGATACGTGTGAGCTGGGACTGTAAATCAGCTATTTGTTTCTTTAGGTTTTGGATTTCTGACCTGTGATCAAGAGCTGGCTGAGATGGGTTGCAGTCTTCTTCACTCTGCACATAAGTACTTTGATAATAAGAAGACACTCTTGGTTTTGAAATATTGAGATGATGTTTCATGCGGGATGCTTTGGAAGTACGCTTATCTTCTGCTATGCGGAGTGACAAGAGAAGTTCAGCAAAGGTAGGTGGGTTCTGTTTCTTCTGTTCTAGCTGGAGTTCAGCTATCAAGATGTTGTCCCAGCAGCCTCTGACAAACTGTCTGAGAAGATGCCGGTCAAGGTCACTTGCGGTTACACCACCCCTCCTGAGGGTGGTGTTCAGCATCACCTGCAGCCGTTGTAGATAAGCTGAGGATTTCTCACCGTTATCTTGCATCGTGTTAAGATACTTTGCAAAAAGGTCATCTCCGTCCTCGACAGTGCTAAAAGCAGAGTCCAAGATCTCCAAGTATGCATTAAGGGGAGATTCAGGTGTCAGGTGCTTCACGATATCAATAGCAGGTGATAAGAGACTTTCAAGAAGCTTCCGTGACTTGTAAAGATCAGACTGTGTTGTGTCTTTAAGGAGAAGTTCCACATTGAAACGCCATGTCTCATAATCCACCTCATTGTTGGATTTGGGGAAACGCCCAGAGAAGGGTCTGAGTCTCAAGGAAGTGTGCACCTGCAGAGCAGAATCTTCATTGCTCACTATGTGCTCGACTATAACTTTTTGTATGTCAGGTGGGTTGACGTCAGAAAGTTTCAGAGCAGGCTGTGTCCTTTCATTAGATGGTGGTCGAGACCAATGATGTTGAACATGCTGCTCCGGGGCCGTACTGGGCAGGGGGCTTACCTGTGCAGCATTTCCAGGCCCATGTTTCCCTGGGGTATCAGGTGAGTTCTGTTCCACATCTTCGTCTTGGGTTTCTGATTGATTTAGATCGACTTTCTCACTGATGACGGAGAGCTCTTCTCTGAGGACAGCTGCAAAGTCTCTGCCAGTCAGTTTTGCAATGTCCTCTAACTCTGAAAGGTACGTCTGTGTAGCTGTTTTGCTAGCTACAGGTGTGTAGACACTGGCTAAGGCTCTAATGTGATAAGTGACATCAGTCTGAGTCTTACTGTAGAGTCTGTGTGGCAATGAAGGTAAGAGAGACTGTATAGCTGTACCATAAACATACTCTACTACAACCTGTTTGTCTGACGCTGGCTCAGCGAAATCAACTGGGATTACCCTTTGAATGGAACCATATTGTTTCAGGAAGTCATATAGTTCTTCATCAGTTTCTGTACCGGCTATACCACTAACTATGACTGAGTTAGGGATTTTCACTCTGCTCGTTTGAATAACATCCATAATGAATTACTGATAACAATACTATACGGTCTCTGGTTTCTATTTTTAAAATGCTTTAAGCCACTCCTGGCTGCCTCGCCAAGTTGTAGCACCGGTGTCACACCACTTACTGCGCCACTGGACCAGTTCTAGTTTCTAAGGAGTGGGGAGCAAAATAATTACACCAGAGACCGTTCTTTAAATACAAAAGGCCGGCAATTTACTGAATGCAAAACAAACATAGAATATACAGTACGCAAACATACACTGCAGGTTCTGAATGTTGAAGTAATGAATGAAAAGGTATTTCACTCTATTTATTCTTTAGTTCACTTAAGTAATTTTAGCAAGGCTAATCTAAGTTAGACCAGTCTTTTTACCTAATTTGGACCTATTTTAGAATTGCTATTTTCCATTCTGAGGTAACTCTTTTCCTTTCTTTTTCGGGCAAGAAAATACCCTCAATTCACACCAAATCAACCAATGTGGAACACAAGTATTTCAAAACACATTCAACTATATGAACTTAATATGAAAATAAAAGTATAACAACTTAAATTCAAGTTCACGTTCAAGTATGAGTTCAATTATTCAATTAAATAAAAAGATTCAGTTTGATTCAGTCCAAAAAGAATGTCAATCAATTTCCAGTTCAGAATCTATTCAAAACCAGTTCCTGATACTCCTACCACTCTGGTAGGGAGTCACCATGCGCACGAGGTTCTCACTGATGCGATGTGGAAGGTTAGTTGACAGTCTGGGTCTGGCTCGCCATCTTGATCCCGTCTGAGCACGTGCACACCCACACGTGCAGACCAATCCTTGCTCCGACCGAGCTTCAAACAAAGCAAAAAAACCTGACCAAAACCGGTGTGGCTTAGTAAACATAAAATCCTTGTCAGTTCTCGACCAGGTAATTTATGTTTTTCAAAATAAGAATCAACTTTCTCACTCTTTTCTGCTTACTAACACACTTGTTCTCTCCTTCGGTCTTCTGCTGCAATGTCACTGAGACACGCCGTCTAGCGTCACTGGTCCCTTAAAGGGACAGTGACATGAATTTTCCGTCGGCATACTTTTAATATTAAACATCAAATTGTTGTATTAACATTTTTAATTAACTTACATTAAATTAATACATTAACTTCTAAATTATTTATGCAGCTTTATAAACTATTTATTTTTATGTCATATTTTAACATGGGTTACACGAAGCATAGAAAAGTTAACTGACTTGATAACAGACGGAGATGATGTCTGTGAAACTATATTATATACTCACTGAAATGGTGAGTTCTCAGTGCCTTAAGTGTCCCCTCCTCCAAGGGATGCTTGATTGGTCGGTTGATTGGACATTTGATTGGTCGGATCGGAAACGTCCCCAATGGTGTGAGGCAGCCAAAAGCCAAGAAGTGGGCAAACGAACTTGGGTATGGAAGTAGATTTGGAGCGTCGGCTGAAGGTAGAGTGGAACCATAGTCTTGGATGCAGATCTAAATGTCAGCTGATATGCAGTTGGAACATCAACATGTGGTGACATGGGAGGACATTCCCGAAACCATGGCCAAGCGGAAGTTTTGGCCAGGCGTGCAGAGGTCGATTGACCCTTCAGATAATATAATGAATTGATAATATACTTAAGAATTTTAGCGATTCATTAATTATGTAATTCATTAATTACACTGCAGCCACTTTACAACTATAACCCACATGGGCTCATGTTAAAGGCCGTGGTCTACCTCAGCCCATTTTAAATCTGAGTAGGCATGATTTGGCCCATCTCCTGGTATATATAATTGATTTAGCAGTAATCTAATTCCATGGACTTGGCTTAGCACAGACTGTTGACAAATCTTGTCATGATGTATAGAATGGGATAATGTCTTGCATGAAGAACACATTTAATCTAACATTAATGGTGTAGACATAAACCCGAAAATCCACCGAATCTGGCAACGATGTGCCTCACAAGCAGAGCGCTGTGAAGCGCAATCACGAGATCGCCAACTAACTACTCTGCCTGTCCGACTTTTGACTTCTTTTGGATTCTGTATTTTCGGTTTGATTTTAGGGGTTGAATCATACGCCACTAAATTGTTATTTTCTTGTCTATGTGTTTATTCTGGTAATGTCCTCCTGTGTTGTCTTGTAGCCTACAGATAAAGTTATTACACTTTATACTCCAGTTATAGGTTCGACGTGAATAAAATATTTCTGTTGTCGAAAATACATTTATCCTAAATTATTTAGTACCATATCTTTCACAAATACTCCCTGTGAGCAAAACACTGGCATTTCGTATTTCAAGGTTCCAACCTTACAACTTGGACGCGGAATCCGGCAAAAATAGACAAGGCCCCTACATTTCAGCGCAGTTGCCGGATTCAGTGGAATTTGTGGGTAAAGGTGGGCCAATGAAAAGGTATGAATCCTTATCAACCATCCAATCAGAATGCATACTTATGAATATAACAAATTCAGAGGTTTTCATTGTACTAGCACTGTGGCCGTAAACCTTTCTGCTTCCGGGTTTAAGAAAATATTACAGCAACGTCTGAAAAGAAAAACTAAATAGGTTCTGTTAATCTTCTCTATGGTATTACACATTACCCATTTTGTTAATTACAACGACGGCAGCTGGAATCAATGCCTTCTAATACTACATTGTTTCATTATACAGGTTTTTAAAATAAAAATCTTAAATGAATTGAGAATGTCAGACTTTAAAGTGCTGCTTCTGGCTTCTGGAAGCAATGTGGTCAGCGTGTGGAGAGATCGTTGGCAAGGCAACAAGCATGTTACCCTAAAGGGTTACTGTGGCCCTGCGTGCTGTTTTCAGGGCTGCTTTGTCTTTCCACTTGTCTTCATTCCAGACGTAAGACTGTCATGTTGTCAATGGGTTAGTAGACAACCATGGGCCAAGATACGAACTGGTTAATGAGAGTCAGTGCCGAGGCTAACGCGGGGACAGGTGGATATGAATCAGGGGGCCCTGGGCTGGGGGGGGGGGCGTCAGGTCGGTGCTTTTCCGGCTGCACACGGAAGGCCAACGGCATATTAGACAGGTGATCAAATGTTTTGTCTCGTCTGGGATATATCATCCTTGCTGCAGGGGCAAATTTACCCAGATAGGACATTCATTTTGATTTAATTTTGACAGAAACTCATTAGTCTACGAACACCCAAACACGTTTTACATTTATGCATACTAGTAGAGTTTTCTCAACTCCCTTAATTCTATTTTAACCTTGAACTTCAATAAACAGATTAGGAAGTAAATTCAGTCGGCCGCCAATTGGTTCCCGAGCTATCTTATCACAGGGCGAACGCCAAAACACCCCATGGAGGTTGTGTGAGTGATTCCAAAATCCCTCCGTTCAGTATGTTCATGAGGCGAACCACCATATGGGTTCAGCTTAATGTGGCGGAACCTATCTGGACAGAAACCCAACACATTATTACAGCCATAATTCAGGAGATCCAGAGAGAGTTCAGAGTAAAAGGGGAGGGGAAGTCTGGAAGATTTGGTTTAAAAAAAGGACGGGAACGGGTAAAATGTGAAACGAGAGAGTCAGGGATGGGAAGGGAAGGTGGGGTGGGCGGAGCAGGGGGCGGAGGGAAGAATGGAGGGGTGGAGCAGGGTGTGGAGGGGTGGAGCAGGGTGTGGAGGGGTGGAGCAGGGTGTCGAGGGGTGGAGCTGGGGGTGGAGGAAAGGATGGAGGGGTGGATCAGGGTGTGGAGGGTGGAGCTGGGGGTGGAGGGGTGGAGCTGGGGGTGGAGGGGTGGAGTTGGGGGTGGAGGAAAGGATGGAGGGGTGGATCAGGGTGTGAAGGGTGGAGCTGGGGGTGGAGGGGTGGAGCTGGGGGTGGTGGGAAGAAGGGAGGGGTGGAGCTGGGTGTGGAGGGGTGGAGCTGGAGGTGGAGGGTGGAGCTGGGGGTGGAGGGGTGGAGCTGGGGGTGGAGGGGTGGAGCTGGGGGTGGAGCTGGGGGTGGAGGGGTGGAACTGGGTGTGGAGGGGTGGAGCTGGGGGTGGAGGGGTGGAGGAGGTGGAGGGATTGAAGAGGTGGAGGCATGGAGCAGGTATGAGTATGCTATCAGAAGTTAACCTGATTAAGGCTGTTATGCTATTAATCCTGGGTTATTCAGGAGATCATTACTCCCACAGTGACAGACACAGACATCAAGAAGAAGAATTCATATACCCCTATATACACCTGACTCCCTCCCCCGTCTCTCTCTCCTCCCCCGTCTCTCTCCTCCCCCGTCTCTCTCTCCTCCCCGTCTCTCTCCTCCACCGTCTCTCTCCTCCCCCCGTCTCTCTCTCTCCTCCCCCGTCTCTCTCCTCCCCCGTCTCTCTCCTCCCCCGTCTCTCTCTCCTCCCCCCCCGTCTCTCTCCTCCCCCGTCTCTCTCTCCTCCCCCGTCTCTCTCCTCCCCCAATCTCTCTCCTCTCCCCCGTCTCCCTCCTCCCCCGTCTCTCTCCTCCCCCGTCTCTGTCTCCTCCCCCGTCTCCCTCCTCCCCCGTCTCTCTCCTCTCCCCCGTCTCTCTCCTCCCCCGTCTCTGTCTCCTCCCCCGTCTCTGTCTCCTCCCCCGTCTCTCTCTCCTCCCCTCGTCTCTCTCTCCTCCCCCGTCTCTCTCTCCTCCCCCGTCTCTCTCCTCCCCCGTCTCTCTCCTCCCCCCATCTCTCTCTCCAATCACAGAAACAATGAATCTCTGATTAACCCTCTTAGCCATAGTTATGTAGTGTAACTGAAGCCTGACAAAAGCCACTAACCCAGTTAGAACAACAATGGGAATCAATAATAATTATTCTCCTCTCAACTGCCAACTTAAAAAAAAATATCTAGAAGATTAAAGGACTTCTGTTTTTTCCCCATTTCCACACCTTTATAGAAAGCACTTTTGTTCATTTTCCCCCCAATGTGATCATCCAGGTATAAAACTATTGACTAATTCAGCTAAAAGCCTTACCTCAGGGAGCCGGGTTATTCATCAATCAACAGCGGTCGGCCAGTGTCACATCGCTGCATCAACTCATGCACAGGCCTTTCTCCTGAACCCATTTACAGCTGCAGCGGTTTGACTGATGATTTTGTATTAAGACTTCTGAATTCTTTGAGGAAACTCTGCTCTGGCCGTGAAATAAATCAGCAAAGTTTCTCTGAGTTCTGCATTCTCATTGGGAATGAATGATGCGCCCTGGTCAATGGGAAACCCATCAATCTTTTGCCCAACTTCCATTTACATGAAATGTTTGCTCACTCCAGTCACTTAATCCCCTCCGCCAGGCACACCAACTGTCTACCAAGTTAAGAAATTGTTTAATGGCCTTGAGATTGTGTTCATAGGCGGCAAGGTCAATAAAAATGTAAATGTGAATACATTCATGCCCTGTTTACACGGTCGTGCTGAACCAAACCATACTGTGCTTTACACACGGTCACAAAGAACCAAACCATACTGTGCTTTACACACGGTCACAAAGAACCAAACCATACTGGGCTTTACACACGGTCACAAAGAACCAAACCATACTGGGCTTTACACACGGTCACAAAGAACCAAACCATACTCTGCTTTGCACACGGTCTTAAAGAACCAAACCATACTGTGGTTTACACACAGTCTTATAGAACCAAACCATACTGTGGGTTACACAATTGTGAAGAACGAAATTATACTGTGCTTTTCATTCTGTCACACAGTGTCGGCTTTAGTCATATGTATGCAGGCCTATTTGATATTTAAATAATGTCACACAGTGTCGGCTTTAGTCATATGTATGCAGGCCTATTTGATATTTAAATAATGTCACACAGTGTCGGCTTTAGTCGTATGTATGCAGGCCTATTTGATATTTAAATAATGTCACACAGTGTCGGCTTTAGTCATATGTATGCAGGCCTATTTGATATTTAAATAATGTCACACAGTGTCGGCTTTAGTCGTATGTATGCAGGCCTATTTGATATTTAAATAATGTCACACAGTGTCGGCTTTAGTCGTATGTATGCAGGCCTATTTGATATTTAAATAATGTCACACAGTGTCGGCTTTAGTCGTATGTATGCAGGCCTATTTGATATTTAAATAATGTCACACAGTGTCGGCTTTAGTCATATGTATGCAGGCCTATTTGATATTTAAATAATATCACACAGTGTCGGCTTTAGTCCTATGTATGCATGCCTATTTGATATTTAAATAATGTCACACAGTGTCGGCTTTAGTCGTATGTATGCATGCCTATTTTATATTTAAATAATATCACACAGTGTCAGCTTTAGTCGTTTGTATGCAGGCCTATTTCATATTTAAATAATATCACACAGTGTCGGCTTTAGTCGTATGTATGCAGGCCTATTTGATATTTAAATAATGTCACACAGTGTCGGCTTTAGTCGTATGTATGCAGGCCTATTTGATATTTAAATAATATCACACAGTGTCGGCTTTAGTCATATGTATGCAGGCCTATTTGATATTTAAATAATATCACACAGTGTCGGCTTTAGTCGTATGTATGCAGGCCTATTTGATATTTAAATAATATCACACAGTGTCGGCTTTAGTCATATGTATGCATGCCTATTTGATATTTAAATAATGTCACACAGTGTCGGCTTTAGTCGTATGTATGCATGCCTATTTTATATTTAAATAATATCACACAGTGTCAGCTTTAGTCGTTTGTATGCAGGCCTATTTGATATTTAAATAATATCACACAGTG